>CM062819.1:1368154825-1368642325 GCA_031772625.1 Pinus tabuliformis
AAGACAAAGATTCTTTATTGATGACTGCAAAGAATGTGGGAAGAATACAACCTGATTTGACCACGACTCCAAGCAAAGCCTTCCTCCAGATCCATCCAGCCCAAGCCTCAACAATCCTCTTTCAAATGCATATACAAAGATGCCATATAAAGGATATAGACATCTCTATGAGGAAACAAGGGTTTCCTATAGTTAGGAGTGAAAAAGGCATAGGAATAAATCAGATTTGATCAGGGATCAATTGGATATAATATCAATATCCTATCTTTCTCTCCCCTTAGGCCTTCCCCATGAGGTGCATTTATATCACCTCAAAATAGTTTTTTTAGTTGCAATACAGTTAGGCCACAGGCTCTTGTAGGTGGGATTCCAGTGTAACCCGTAAACCCCGCCCATAAAATATGGATTTTATATTTTTTTCATATTTTAAATTATATACGCGGGTTGGGTATAGCTGGACCCGCATGTGCACGCTCTTTTTGAAGGTCAGAGTCACGTATGGAATTTAAAATAATGTTTTTTAGTAAATGGACCAAGTATGAAGGGAAAGGGTTGCCCAAGGCCATGACTCAGAGTATTAAATCTATTAGAGTGGTAAATGGTGCTATAACAAAAAGAGAATTTAATAAAAAATATTCATGCAATTTCTAGATTCACATTAATCACAATGGGTCAAAAGACACCAGATGATTGTAAGTTAAATTTCATATTCTTATGAACTTGGAAAGATTGGAAATGGTCTTATGGGAAGACATTAATGGGCTATCTAACCAAGAAACTCTTTGATAATATTCAATTAAATTTTTCAAGCATAGATATTTGGAATAAGAGGGGGAATTTCAACCTCGGGAACACAGTAAATAAGATAAGTAATTTGTTTCTTTAAAATAATCACTATTTAGTTTATATTTATGTCTTTTTTAGGTTTTTTTGCTTAATATTTTTAGGGTTTTCAAGTTTTTTATGTGGCGTTTATAGGTCAATTGGGTATCAAAGACATGAAGTATATTAGAAAATATAATAAAAAACTACATTTGTCATGCCACATTCGCACTATAGAAAATTTTCCAAACTTTGTACAATTACTGAATTTCCATACAACGAAAGCATATATAGTCAAATCCTGCTACTTCGGTTAAAAATTTTATGTCCATCAAACTGTGGCCTAGTGGTTAATAATACTAATGCCCAGGTTCAAACTCCAGTGGGCATAGTTCCCTATGCTTGGCTCATGAACCAAATCTGGCTTGGCCAGTAAAATCAGTTGAGTTAACCTAGTAATGAGTCACACACACTACCAACAAGACTGACTTTCTAACTACACATTTGACTCACAAGTACTCATGAGTAAGTTAAAATTTATATAGGGTTTTATCTTTCACCAAATGAAATGATAGTATTTATTTTATGTTTTTGTATTATCTGAGTGCTTTCCATGTTTGAGTCGAATTCTTACTATGTAGCCTCGACATGTCTTTCACCAAGCTAAGTTTTGTGAATACGGTATTAAAAGTGGGATGTGTTAATTCCAATGGGGCTTTTGGTGAGTCCTATATCAAAGATTTTAGGGCACAACAACCATTACATTGAGCTTCAAGGGCTTGTAGTTACACTTAAAAACATTCAAACCTGTTAACTAAAATCATGAAAACATCGATAGCCAAAAGACAAAGATTATATATAATATTATGGAGTTGAATTTCAACTCAAATCTATCTTAATGTTAATTTAGATAAAGATGTGATAGGTAAATCTTACAACAGAGAACTATCGGGGTTAGAAATTGTATAATAAAACGTGTTAATTGGAAGATTATGGGTGGATTATGGGTGATAAAATGAAATGAAAATGCTATTATGGTCATTGTGTCACAACATAAATGAATATTAAGTACATAATTTTTTGGTTGTATTCATATATTTAAAGATCATGGTATAATACCAACCTCGACGAGTTCAAAAGCAAGGTCACATAAAGATATCAAACCAATGCTCTAGCTACATTCTATGTTGTTGAATTGGTACAAAATGAAACACTAGCTACAATGTGTGAACAAACGTATGGAGAAAAATACATGTCATCACTATCATAGTACTCCACATTGGGGGTAATGGCCATGGCATGCAAATGGATGCCACTGTTGGAGCTCAAAGATTGATGCCTCATCTTAATGTACTGAATACTCCCTGACGACAGTGTCTTAACCATCATTTTGATCGATCGTGTGTTTGAAACTTCTACCTATTTCAAAAATAGACAAAACCCCTCACTCTATTGAAAAATGCTTACCTTAGCCACATGTCATATGTTAACGACCCATAGTTCAAATATTGTTGATATGTCAAATGAAATTAGCCTAAGGAAATCCAACATAAGAGCTCTGCCTATGAGATTCATATTTGAAACAACTCGAGTGACTACATAAGTTCTTGGTGATTATTTTTTAGGCATTACATAACTCAAGATCGAGTCATGGGTTGTTTGGAGATAAAAATATATAAAAATCAAGATGAGGAATGGGTGATACCTAAATCCTAGTTGTAGTAGTGTAAAGATGACTCAACAGAACTGTCATTAACTATGCAGATTTGGCAAGTAGAAAAACCTCACGGGATAATGCATGGCCTTATTTTTCCCTTAACTGGGGGACAAATGTGGGACCAAGTTTCAAACCCTCCTCTTTTTCCAAAATAATAGCATAAATAATATTTTTCCCATTCCAATCTACTGCAATTATGAACATTCACTTATCATTGGATATTCGAAGAACACAATTTTTGTTTGATATCTAATTAACATTATCCTTGGATATTTAATGATAATTGTGTTCTTTGGATATCTGACTAAATTTGAGCTTTTTTTTAAATACAAAAAATACAAGTAAAATATGAGAGTATGATCGAATTGTCGGAGTACAACTTCATATTTTTCTCCCATGTGTACTAGTGAGTAACCATTAAGATTCCATATCAAGTCATTTTGATTCCATCTCGAACTTTACCCAAAACAATTCTTCAAAGTTACCAATTCACTGATTACCATTAAAAAAATCAACACTCCTTTTAAGTAAATACTTTAATCC
Organism: Pinus tabuliformis; assembly: GCA_031772625.1. Taxonomy (NCBI): domain Eukaryota; kingdom Viridiplantae; phylum Streptophyta; class Pinopsida; order Pinales; family Pinaceae; genus Pinus; species Pinus tabuliformis. The sequence continues at coordinate 1,368,157,908 of CM062819.1, forward strand.
TCCTTCAAAAACTTGTAAGTATATAATATTGTTTTTTAACTAAAAACACTTTTTTATTATTCATTATTTAGTTAAGTCCACACTCTATATATATAACATTTTCATAAATATATTAGAAAATATATCATAATTAAGGAATTTAAAAGAGTCTTCCCTAAATTCTCTAAAAACTACGATAAGCTTAATTTTCATAAGAAAAATTAAGTGAATATGACCTAAATTCCCTAAAAAGAACATGCAAAACTTAATTTTCCAAAAGAATCTAGTGAATATTTTCTAAACACCTTTAAAAGCTCATTAAAAGTGTAACATTAACATGTAGTGAATATTCTCTAAATACCTTTATAAAATCATGAAAGGTGTGAGAAGTATAACATTGGCATGTTTATTTTTCTTTTTAGAAAATATATATTCTCTACAAATGATTGATATACACAAAAATTAATGTATTGAAATATTATTAATATTTTGTGAAATAAATAAATGTAAAAGAAATTAGTTTTGAAATGTTTATAGGTCTGAGAGACTAATTAAAAACTAAATTATAGGTCCGATAGATCAATTTGATTGCAGTGGACATTAACCACCACCATCATCATCATTATATTTATAACTATTTAAATAGAATTTTTTCTTTAAAAATAATATTAATTATTTAAACTATTTGAAAAATATTTATTGTCATTTATGTTTACGAAGAATAAAACAAGTTTTCTATTACTAATAATTTTGTTTATATAGTATTGGGGAAAATGTAAATTTGATCACACTTTATATTCAATTATGTTGCTCTTTTCTCTAATAAATGCTTGTGTAGTTTGAGGAAGTCGTTAACTCTATTTTTTTAATTTTTTGGGTATTTGTTCCTAGATCTTTAACTGAACAAGATTATACTTTTATTTTGTAAATAACTAATTAAAAAAAAGTTAAAAAAAAGTGTGCAGCATGAATAAATGTATTATTATTAAGGTGGTTTTTTCTATGTAAATTAAAATAATAAATTTAAAAGTTCATTTTTAAGTTGGGTGAATTTTCTTATGGAATTTAACATTGTTAGTTGTCTCTAATCGATTATTTTCTTTGGTTTGTTGGATACCTGGATACTCTAATTTATATGAATAATATGTATATTAGTGATAAGAGAATATTTTAAGTCATAAATTTAATTAGATTTAAATGTTTTTTCTTTTCACACTACCATTATTTTAGATATACTTTTGTGTTTCACTTCCTCATGATAGATATGCAACAATGACCTAGTGTGTGGGCTAAAAGGACCTTGGCTTTTTGGATTGGCTAATGGACTTGCAATATTTTTAGGTATGTTCTTTTTTTTGACCCTATTTCTTTAATTTAATTGTCTCAACCAGCTAGTTATGGTTCTCTTCATTTATGGAGTGAGGGCTTTCCACACTCCCTCTTCTCCATAGCCTCTCTTATATTTTCTTTTATTCCTCTAGTCCAACCCTCTATTTCCTTCATAGATTCATTTATTCACTTCCATGGGTTCCTCAAACTTCCCTTGGAGCTTTAAGAACCATCCATAAGCTTTGGATATATTCCTTCCTTTGCTCTCCAACCTACCTTCTCAGAATTCCTCACTTTGGTTTAGTTTCTAGTCATGGCTAAAGCTATCATGGATGTAGGTGTCATAGCTAGTCTACATCATGTGCCAAGAGCAATGTTGAGGGTGTTACAACTTGATACTAGAAATTCACTTCTTTGTCTCCTTATGTCGAGATTAACGTCACAAAGAATAAGTCCCATGATAAGCAACTTCATTCGCGATGATAATATCAATGAGTACATGGGGAATAGGAACCTGGATACTCACATCCATGCCATAAAATATCATCAGACTATTAACCTTCACAAGTAAATCAAGACCATCATGGGAAGGTTTTGGTGGAATGCAGTGAAGAAAAGTAGGAGATCTTACTTTTCAAGTCAAAAATTTAGACATTAAGTTCACCCTCCTAGCAAAAATAATTGTAGGCCTAGAGTTTCCTCCCTTATATGAAGATGAATACAAGCGAGGTCCCCTCTCGATTGACTCTCTTAGTGCCTAATAATGTTTTATTCTTATATTGTATTTATCTTTATATGGGTATCATGTATGCTCCTCTATCTAGGCATAGTGATAAGAAATTGAGTGTTTTACTAATAGTTTAAGACATTTTTTGCTACATTATGGTTACATAGAACTCATATTATCATTTTGACTAAAACGCTATGTCTATGTGACTGGTTTAATTGTCCTTGTAGTAGACCAATAACTACAACCATGCATATGCTTTTTATACTTAGTATGCAATTATTGTTGAACTAAAAAAAAAAGGAGGTCTCTAGAAATCGAGGAGAGAATGACCATTCACATTATTACTAAAAGAAACTACAATAATAATACCTACTATAAGCTCATTCACATCTCTATTTAAAATTTATTTAAAATGTTTATGCAACTTTATAATTTGTCTTAATACATGTGAAAGAAAAATTGTTATTGATTTCTAGCTAAGATTAGATTTTCTTCATTTAGATAATACGATGAATACAACTATAGCATATGCTTTAATAAATAACTATTTCTCTTTAAGGCAAAATAATTGTGTTAAAAAATAAAAGAAAAATGTTGCAAATATGGCCTTTAAAATATGTAAGAAATCTCCCTTACCGATTCTCCATTTTTCATTTTCCTTTCCTCATTCCCCTCTTCAACCCCTTCTGTGACCACTTTCCCAAATAATAGAATTAAAAGTAAAATATAAATCATATATATATATAGAATTAAAAAAATAATAATAAATATAAGGGAAAAATTACTTAGGGGCAAGGCTCAGTAATCAGGGATGGCAGTTTATCTAGTTTACTATCCATGAAATGTGGGTAAGTATTCCCTGGTTTCTCATGCTTTCATTCCAAGTAATAAAAAAAAATTAAAGTTTTCTTGGGGATACAACAGGGCATTTGGGGGAGGAGGAATAATGGTTTCTAGGGTTTCTGTCATTTTTAAGAAGCAATTGTAGGAGATAGTCCGTGCAATGTAGGTAGAGGCATCAAGCCTAGCCAAGGTAGGCAATGGCACCTTCGCTTCAGTGGTTTTTAGAACCTTAAGACATGCTCCTATGGTTATCATAGCACTGAACACCAATCTGAGAGCAATAAGGGACCAAAATATTGCCGATGCAACCCTATCGTTACTAGTGATCGACAGGTCCTATGGATTCATCCTACAGGAAGATTGGCCACCACCATGCTAGTGGACTAGGTCAGAGGTCAATTGGTGAGGCCCAAAGCACAAGAAGTTTGGGTTTTTGAGGCTGACATGGGAGTGAACGGAGGTGGATTTAGAAAAAATTTAGTGCAGATTAGTAATGATTTGCTTAATATGGGGTTGCACTATTGTGGGGGGTTAACATAGGGAAAAATTTGTTGGGACGATGCCCGATCTCATGACTAAGGTCTCACATGCACAATATGCCCAGTCAAATCTAGGGTCTATGATTTTGAAGTGGTATGCATACAAGTGGGATATGTCTATCCAAAGGAATACCCCCAAATTGTTTTTGTCGAATATAGCCAAAAGATAGGGAGAGGTAGAGGGGGGGAATTTTCATATTTTCCTAAAAATAATTAAGCTTAAGACCTCTAATTTTTGTATCAAGGGCTCAGATCTAGTGGAAATTTTGAAATAGAGCATACCAAATAGTTTTGGTATAGATACATCTTCTCAGCATTTGATATTTAAGGGGAAATTGTTATAGGATTCTAATAAACTAAAGGAATATGGCATTATGTAGGACTCCACCATTATTTTAAATCCAAGGCTGCAAGGCGGAGCTTAGAGCTCTTGAAACCCCAATGGATCAATATCTTTCAAGGATGCAGTGAAAGGGAAGGCACATATCTCATCAGATCAAATCCATAACAACCCAAGACCCTTCATTGTAGGTCAAATAGAGAAAGCATCAAATCTGAAAGTTAAAATTCAAGAGGTAAACTCTATTTTTCTGTCCTCTAATCTAGGGTTGTAATATGTAGATTTAATGGGTTATAGCCAAAATATGACACATTACACCAATGGGGTTTCCCCACTTAGACCCCTAATTGTGATCTATATTTATGCTTTGAAGGATTTTTCATAGTTTAATTTGACACCTAGAAATATATGGATTTCGCCCTAAAAGAGGGACCATGGTTCTAGGGAAGATCATGGGTCACCCCATGGTTCCCATAATTTGATGCTATAAACATGGTAGTCTCAACAACGTTGGTATGGGGAAGACAACCCAATCTCCCTCTTCCTTTTCGACACCATAAGGTCTTAGAGGATATTGGAATATTTTGGGAAAACTAAAAAAGATGGACCTTGAAAGAATAGAAAAAGGCATCTTCACATTTTATAGAATATGTGTAGAGATATACCTAAGAAAAGGCCTACCTAATTATATCCTACTAAAGCATAAAAAATTTCAGTCGACCCAAGTATTAGATGATGAGAATGCACCATTCAAATGTCATATTTTCTTTCAAATTGGATACTTACAAAACTCATGCCCACAGGAAAAAATAAATCAAATAACAAAAGCAGACCACCCCAAAAGCCAAAGGTTTGGCAGGTATCTAATCCTCATGTTTCAAAAGAAGAAGAGCCCATGGAGAACCACACAAATGCGGAAGCGTGTGTCCATCAAGGAAATCAAGTAGAAAGGGGAGTTGTGACTCTGTATGGAACCACAACACACATTCATAACAATGTCGAAGTAGTAATTAATCAAGCAACAAAGCAACGTGAACAAGTAATATGCATTGAAAAGGGCATGGTGGGTATCAAGAGAAACCACTCATTTGAGGGATCTGATTTAGACAAAAAATCTCCACTTGTAATTAGTTGGAAATGAATTGCTAGTGGTATCAGTTGATCCCAACCTTGGGGTTTGGAAGAAGTACAAGAAAAGAAAGGAAAAAAGGAGAAGTTGGGGGGTTTAATCATACCTAAGCTTGACATATTTTATGTAAGTTTCATTGTTTTTACTTTTTTTTCTCATAAGTCGATGGGATTATTTGATCAAATTCTTTAAGCATCTACATAATGTAAATTTGTTCCTTGTTCCAAGTTTAATATAAATTAGATTTTTTTTTCTATGTCATCTATTATCTATTATATATATATATATATATATATGAAAATTTACTTATTTATATGCTTATTTTTTCTTAATCGTATTCCACATATCCATCATTCCTCTTCATCTTTTTTTTTTTCATTTTTAAAATGTATTTTTTTTTTTTTAATTTTGATTATATATAATTTGATTGAGAATAATGGTTAATGATATATGTTCCCTCCTAAAAAAATCAAATTCAAATCTAAAGAAGGTAGAGTATGTATACATTTATAAATGTTAACAGTCAAATCACTACTAATGAATCCTTGTTGACTCACTTTTAATAATATACTGTATAAAATTTTTACATATATACGTAGATGTAATTTTATTATTATTTTTTGTTGAGTTGACCCACAAAAATTTAGACCTTGAATCTCATTGTTTACATAATATTTGATAAAATAATGATTTCCAATTAAATTACTCGATCAACCATACATTTTTTTTTTTTTTTTGGTAGGTAAGCACCCACAGGGGATTTGAACCAGTGACCTATTGCAAGGAGTGCCTTAACAGTGCACCCATTCACTGTCAATCCAAAGCCCCGTGGGCCATTATTTTATTATTATTATTATAAAGAAAAAAAACTAAAAAAATATATTATGTTAAAATCAAAATGTGTTTCAATGTAGAGGCCTATATTTTCAGTTATTTCAATTTATTTTATATTTTTTCTGTTAATAAATGATATATATTATTATTTACTTATAATTATTAATTTTACATATTTGATTATTTTTAATATTTAAAATATATATATATATATATATATATATATATATTATATATATATATATATATATATAGATAGATAGATATATATAATTTGTAATATGCAAATTTAGTCTTTAGTTTAAGAGATCACAATTTAAGGTATTTAAATCATCAAAATTATTCAGAAATCATATCCAGAATAGGCAACGCGGATATTTAAAATGCCATATTTTTAACCCTTAATATGGTTGTATATTTTTTGGTTTCTCCTTTTGAATATTGTGAATTTCAAACCTGGGTAGATTTACAAAAGGAAACTTTCAAAATCAAATTGCACTAACAAAATTTGATTTTTAAATTAAAGGACACAGAGTAGGTTTTGATCCACTTATGTGTGAATGGGCTTATGAAACAATTTAATATAAAAAAATATATATATCCACACGTGTTAAACCCTCAATTTGAAATGTTTTCATGACTTTAGGTTATATTTTTCAATGAGACTTTACTTAATATCTAAAAAATCCCCACTTACCAATCACAATTATTAATTTATTTTTTTTATATATAATATTATAATTTTTAGTTTTAATTTTCTTAAAATTATAAAATTTAATGATGATGATGATGATGATGATGAGTATCATCATCATCATCATCATCATAAAATTTAATGCATGACTATCATAGTATTTTAATTAATGAAGTCATATATATATATATATATATATATATATATATATATAGATAGGTAAATCGGTAACTTTTCATAGAAGAGAATTCATCCTTTTTATTAGAAAGAGGAGTACAGTTACAGGAATATATTGCCCAAACTATGACATATACATAGACAATACTGTCAACATAAGAAAACAATACAATGTTGACTAACAAATAAAAAATGGGCATGATAAAACCAACAATAAGTTGAGAAAACTATAGACAAGATTGTAGAATAGAGGATACATAACCAGAATCTATATTACAATCTCCTAATGACAAAAGAAAAACCAGTTTCTAGTCAATTAAAACTATTCATAAACTGACAGAAAATGAAATAGCACCATGACATATCAAACTATTGAAGCTAGTTGAAGATCACTTTGGATTTGAACTGATCCCCCCCTCAATAACTGAAGGCCCCTTCGTTCTTCAAAGAAAATGATCCTTCCTCCACCTATAGAGATTTTTTGGACATATGATCAAGATCTTGGTTCCATTCCCTTAAAATGTGCTGACATGTTAGGTTATGAAAGAGACCCTTGAGGAATTAAATTTGGTCCATCCAGTGTTGGAGGGATAAAACCTTCAAGTTTTCGCTCCCCACTAGCCATTCTATCACACACTTTTCATCTCCATAAATCTAAAGACAGACAATGTTCATGGAAGAAACAATATATAAAAGAGCTCAAATAGTTGAAACCTCAACTTTGGTGTTTGACCCTGAGCCAGTATTCAACCAGATATGGAAAGTCATATTGTTAGCGATAGATATGATGGAACCTCCTCCGTAAACACCATTCTGAAATGCACCATCAAAGAAGCCTACAATAACAAAAAGAGGACTAGGAGGAAAACATAAAGAATGAGTCTTATAATGCTTCAAAGGCCTGATATAATCAATGAAGAAACCCATTATCTATGTCAGGATACCAAAGATTTCAATGCGCCTACCTTAAAAAATATGCTTATTCTAGATTTCTAGATGCCCCAAGTGATGAATTTTGGAAAAGCTTTAAACTTGCCCATATTGTGCTCCCACCATAGTAGATAGTGATCAATAGGAGACATAGGAACAATGGACAATTATGAAATAAAATGAGTGTTTCAACCCAAAGAGCCCTAGAAAAATTGCACTGGAAAAATAAGTGATTGACAGATTCAGATACCTTTAAGTAGAGGATACATATATTAGGCTGAGAAAATCCTTTGCACATTAAAAGGTCCCATGTGTGAATTTTCTTCACCAAATCCATCCATATAAAATATTTCATTTTTTGAGCAATAAGCCAACACCATATCTTCTTATACCACCAACTATCCCTGAGTTGGGAAGAATAGGCTGATATAGCATTATAGGCATGACTAGCAAAAAAATGCCTAGAAGAGGTGTTCCAAACCCAGGCGATTGAATCATCCTCCGCTGATAAGATTATTCCATTCATAATTATATTCTTTAAAAAACTATCCCATTCATCTATAAGAGGACCTTGAAGGCTCAATTCAAAAGCAAATTTCCACCTTCCAATAAAACAATGTTGTGAGGATGGGATAAAAGCATGGAAAAGTATGGACACACCCTAGACATTGAACTGAGAAATGAGCTCTATAGATAATAAATAGAAATAAGATGCCCCAATAAAAGGATCAATCAATAGCTTGACCTGCGTCCCATTTCTAACCTTTAACATCAACCATTTTTTGATCCAAGGAATAGTGGCCACTAGTCTCCTCCATAAATTCGAACCAACATTGAATTTTAGGGGCTTGAAATACCAAAGCCATTCCAGAACAAGATTTTTGTGTAAATATTTCTCCAACATAATGTTGCTCCATAAACCATTCCTAGTTAAGGCACACCAAGTATTTTTCATGTCTAATGCATGACCGAACCAATGGAGGTTCTTAAAACCCCAACCACCATCACTTTTGGGATGAGTTAATATACCCCACTTGACTAAGTGATGACGAGAGCAACTTCTTTTACCATTCCAAATAAAGTTTCTCATACACTGAAGAATCTTATGGAGGGTGTAATTTTTAGTATTGGCAATGGATAGCCAATACACAAGGATGCTTTCTAATACCCACTTTCTTAATGTCATTTTTCCAGCAATTGAAAGCCATATGTTGTCGAAATTCCTTGTAGATTCAAGCTACTTATGTGATTTGCTAAAACAAAATACTTGAATCTACTCTACTCATCAACGAAAACAATTAATCAATCAACAAATCAAAAAGAATACAAGAGAAAGAATTCAATCAAAACATTACACAATAGTTTCCTAGGGAGTGCCACCGCTAAAAACCCTTGCTATCTATATATTTCATTAGTCATAAAATATGAGAAGATTACAATGATTTTCTGATCCAGATTTAAACAGGAACACAAAAAATTACAGAGATAATCATAAATACAGAGATACAATAGAAATAATACTTCATTTCATTAATGTAAAATACTGAAATATGCTTACAAATAGAAATGGAAATAAACTAGCTTGGGCGATGGTAGCTTATCTTTGAGGAGAGATGTGGCGGCTACCTGCCTCTGAATTGTCTTACAATGAGGTTCGAAGGCCTATTTATTGTTGAGAAACAATGGAAAACATTAAGCATCCAAAACCATAACCCTAGGAGATGAAGCGCCAAACGATGGGCCCCGTTTTGGATAAATTGGTACATCAACTTCCCGGGGTCATAACTTTAGCATATGGTCTCTATTTGATGCACACAATACCTTGTTAGAAAGATCCATCCGAGACTTTGGGATGAGAAACATTGGTCTATGGACCCATGTTGCTCCCATTTTTCCCAAAAAAACGTCGTTTAGGGCCTCAAAATGGGTCCGGAAGTTTAGGACCCGAAAAACTGCCAAAAATAGTAAATTGTGCTACAAATAAGGAAACTGAAAAACTGAAATAAACAATGGTGGGGGTCCAAGTGGAATTAGCAGGTGGCCACCAATATCCACCTGGATCATTCCTCCCCCCTTAGGAAGCAATGATCCCCATTACATTGAGTTCCTCCATGAGATGAGGAAACTTCTACTAAACTTGGTCCCTGGTGAAGGAGTTGGCCTACTTTGAAAACTCGATACAGTTGGATCTTTTGTTGACAAGTGTGCTTGATCTGATCCGATCAGTTGCAGCATGTTCCATGCAATCTGGATTTAACTCCGTTGGTGTGAGTTGTTCTGTAATGTCGGATGTGTCTAGTAATGGTAGAAAGTATGGCCGAAGGCAATCCACATTGAACACTGGGTGCAAGCCAAGGAATGGGGGAATGTTGAGCTCAAATGCATTGTCTCCCACAACCTTGGTAATGGTGTAAGGATCATATTAGAGTGGTTTAAGTTTCCGATAGGCTTCGATAAGGGGTTCCTTTTGCAAATGAAACTAGACTTTGTCGCCCACCTGAAACTTGTGTGGCACCCGATGTTGATCATGTCGCTGCTTGTACTTGGCATTTGATTTCTCCAGAATGTCATGGACCTACTGGTGGATATGTTGGATGTGCTCAATGAAGTTGTTTGCCTTATCTGTTTTGAATTGGACATGATCCGAATCTGCCTGAGTAGCTACAAATGGCATGGCCACATCAATGGAACACAGAAGCGGGAATCCCAAGCCCACCTGAAAAGGGCTGTGGCCAGTCGAGCTATGGAGAGCTCGATTATAGTTGTGCTAAAAATAGGGGAGGCTCTCATCCCATGTGCGTGGATGCTTTGAGTTGTACATGTGCAGAATGTGTACGATCATCCTGTTGACAACCTCTGTCTGGCCATCAGTTTGGGGATGGAAGGCTATGGACTTAGTGAGTTTGATGTCCAACATCAACCAAAGAATGGACCAAAATGTACTGAGGAACCTGCTGTCCCGATCTGAGATGATAGACTGTGGGATCTCAAAGTGTACCCACACTCGTTCAAAGAAGAGTTTAGCAATGTCTTCTGCTGTGATATTCTTCTTGCAGGCTGCCATAATGGACATCTTTGAGAACCTGTTGACGACCACAAAAACACAATCATTTCCATTCTTAGTAGAAGGAAGGCCCGACATGTAATCCATGGAGATGGATTCCCAAGGTCGACTAGGGGTAGGCAGCAGAGTATAGAGGCCTTGCTTCTTGATGGTCAGTTTGGCAATGGCATAGGCAATGCATGATCTTATATACTTCTCGACATCCTGTCTAAGATTCGGCCAATAGAAATACTTCTGCAGTATTGCCACTATTTTCTCGACCCCGAAATTCCCAACAGCCCGACTGTAGTGTGCTTCCCAAATCATCTTGGCACACTCGCTTGAAGGATCACAAAGGTGACCCAGGTGGCATACTAGGGCATCCTCGAGGTCAAAATCTAGAACATGCTAACCCTCCAAGAGTTTCTAGTATGTGTGGTCGAATTCTAGGTCGCTTTTGTAGAGAAGTGGCCAACCAAAAGTCTCGTGCCCACAAGAGTTGAGCATGGTGGTTAACGCCATGATCTGTGGTCGATTGAGGCAATATGCAACATTATTGGTGTTGGCCTTCTTATACTTGATATTCAAATGGAATTGTTGCAGGTATGTGGACCACTTATGATGGCGATCATTTTGCAACTTCCCTTGCATCTATATGAACTATAAGGGCCGGTGGTCTGTGTGGATGATCGTTTCCTTCCCCAAAATGTAATGCTTCCATTGTTGGCAGACCTACACAATGGAATACATCTCTTTGTCATAAGTGGGATACATTTGGACTATGTTTGAAGTGTCTCACTGTGATATGTCACTGGATGCCTGTTTTGAGTAAGGACTGCCCTAATAGCATAGTCACAGGCATCTATCTTGATCTCAAATGGTTGTCACAAGTTTGGTAATGTGAGAATTGGTGCCGAGCAGAGGTGATGTTTCAACTCTATGAATGCCTTATGTTGAGATTCATACCAAAATAATTTGGCTTTCGCTCCTCCCTTGGTGACTTGAATCAAGGGCCAAGTGATATGAGAAAATCCCAACACGAACCTGCGGTAGAAGTTGGCAAGACCCAAAAAGCTGTGGAGCTCTGTCAGAGTGGTTGGAGATGGCCAATCTCGAATGACTTGGATCTCGGCTAGATCCCCATGCACCCCCTGTTCATCAATAATGTATCCCAGATACTGAACTTGGGTGATGCCAAAAGTGCATTTCTCCAAATTGGCACATAACTTGTGTTGTCGCAGTGTTTGGAGAACCTGTCAGATGTGGTGGAGGTGCTCTTCCCAACTCTGTTTGAAGATTAGTATGCCATCCAAGTATACCACTACAAATGAGTTGGTGAATGGCTACAAGATGTCATCCATTAGCCTCATGAAGGTTGCAGGAGCATTCACCAACTCGAAAGGCATAACCAACCATTCGAAAAGGCCCTCCTTGGCTTTGAAGGCAATCTTCCACACATTGGAGGGTTCGATTGGTACTTGGTGATATCCTAACTTCAAATCGATCTTGCTGAAATATTATTCCCCCTTTAGTTGGTCCATAAGGTCATTAATCCGTGGGATTGGGTACCTATTCCGAACTGTGATCTTGTTCAGCACCCGATAGTCAATACAGAGTCTCCAAGTCCCATCCTTCTTCTGTACCAACATGATCGGACTCCCATAGGGTGACGAACTTGGTTGGATGTGACCTTTCTGTAGCAGCTCCTGAATCTGCCTCCAAAACGGAGTGCCGATAGATTGGTCCATTGGGCAGTGGCATGCCTGGGGTCAGATCGATGGAGTGCTTGACCTGACAGTGCAGAGGAACCCCTACGGGGCAGGTGAATATGTCCTCGTACTCCTCCACGACCTTGTCCATCTGTAGTTATTGTGCGGAGGGGCCCTATTTAGAGGTCGTGGCCACCTTCTTCTTCTTTCCTTGAGGGTGTATCATTAGGAAAATAAATTTCTCAGTTTTGGAAATGAGCTTACTACATTGTTTTGCAGTAACCAAAGAGATGATGGTAGGCGGTGCTACCTTCGGTATCCTATACAACTTATTTCCCAAAGTAACAATAACAACACGAGACCTTGAATCATATACAACATGTCACTTCCACAAGTATGGTTGGCCTAATAATACATCAAAAACATCAAGGGAAGAAATGCCACACAATACCTCATCTATGAAGGGCTTGATGTTGTATGGAAGGTGAAACTATTGGCTCATGCGAAGATCCCATCCTTGGTGAAGCCACCCGATGGTGTACGATTGTGGATGTGCTATGGTCAGTGAGCCCAACCACTTGACGACCTCTGCCGAAATGAGGTTCTTTTAGCTCCCGCTGTCGAAAATGAACTGTAGCTGGAAGCTCTTTACCCACATCTGGGAGTGGAAGAGGCACTCCTCCTCCTCTGGATCTTCGGGTTCCTCCTTTGGGATCTTCGTGGTGGCAACGGTGGAGTTGGGCTCTGCATCGATAATCTGCTTTCCTTTGTCATTCTCCTTATCAAGTTTGACTCAGAGTCTGAACATGCATCTGATTCACTTTAGCTCAACCACTAGTGACTGCTTGGTCTGACACTCACTTGTGTTATGAGTGGAGCTCTTATGGAACTCACACCACTTTCCTGTGTCCTTCTTCGGCTTCACGGTGTTATTATTTTCTTGCAGCTTTGGCGAGTTGTCCTGGGACACCCCGCCTTGGATTTTTCCTTTGTTCAGCGGTTTGGGGGCACCTTTTCCTTGGCTCGTATTTGTAGATCCAAAGTCTCGCTTCTTCTACTTAAACTTCTTTTCGATCTTGACAATGTATCGGTACGTCGTGCTGAGTGAGGAGATGTCCAGGAACTCCATCTCGTCTTGGATGTACCTGTGTAGACAGTCGTGGTATTTGAGTACCAAATGTAGCTCATAATCCTTGATACCCAACTTTGTGCAAAAGGTATGAAAAATATTGGTAAACTTCGACACGTCTTGGTCCCTTCCCTGCCACAGCATGGTCCACTTTATGTATTTATCCTCATAGCTTCTGACAGGGTAGCATTGCCCCTTGAAGGCATTCCGGAATGAATTCCAAGTGGTTGCAGCTAGAAATAATGAGGCCGCACTTTCATCCTTCTACTCGCAGTAGTTTTCCCACCAGTCCTTGACATGGGGGGGCTTTGAGAAGAGCGAAAGTAATATTTTCCCGGCCAGAAAAATCATGAACAAAAAAATACCCTTCTAGGAGATTTAACCATTTATCTACAACATCTGCATCTATCTGACCCTCAAATATGGGAATGTCAAAGTTAACTTGTACCTTAAAGGGTGTGGCACTGCCATAGTAGCTGCTGGAAGTAGATGTGTCGCCCTTGGGTAGCTGTTGAAGGATCTGGGCAAAGTTTTCCATCATTGCATTCCTTTGTCGCTCGAGGGCCTCTTCGAGCAAGATTTTGATAGGATCTCCTGCCCCCTCGTCTTTCTTTTCATCTGCCATGGGAGGCCGTCGAATTTTGAGAGGCTGGTCTTGTAAAGGTTCAACCAGTTCAAGCCCTAACTACTTATATCCTGGCCTTGTTGGGGACATGCAAAGAAAAACAGAGAAAGAGCAGACCGCTCTGATACCACTGATTCGGATTTAAACAAGAACACAAAGAATTACAGAGATAACCATAAATACAGAGATATAACAGAAATAATACTTCATTTCATTAATGTAAAATACTGAAATATGCTTACATACATAAATGGAAATAAACTAGCTCAGGCGATGGTAGCTTATCTCTAAGGAGAGATGTGGCAGCTACCTTCCTTTGAACTATCTTACAATGAGGTTCGAAGGCCTATTTATTGTTGAGAAACAATGGAAAACCCTAAACATCCAAAACCCTAACCCTAGGAGATGAAGCACCAAACTATGGGTCCCGTTTTGGGTAAATTGGTACATCAACTTCCTGGGGTCGTAACTTTAGCATACGATCTCCGTTTGACACACACAATACATCGTTAGAAAGATCTATCCGAGGACTACAACTTTAGGATGATAAACATCAATTTGTGGACCCATGTTGCTCCTAATTTTCCCAAAAAAACGTCGTTTAGGGCCTCAAAACGGCTCTGGAAGTTCAGTACCCGAAAAACTGCCAAAAATAGTAAATTGTGCTACAAATAAGGAAACTGAAAAACTAAAAGAAACAATGTTGGGGGTCCAAGTGGAATTGGCGGGTGGCCACCAATATCCACCTAGATCATTTTCTCAAACAAGAGCAACCTCTGCACTATCTCTATCTATCTCATAGCTTCCTATACAAGCCTAGGCCAATAACTAACCAATTTTCTACTTTCCCAAGTCCCTATCTCCATGCGTTATTTCCTTGGAAATTACCCCCCTATTAATTAGGAAAATTGCTCAATTGGAATTGCGCAATCCTCATAGGCCTTCCTATGACTTCATGCACCACCTGTACAATTTGGATGATTATACAACTGATAGTACACTTCCCTTGAACTCCAACCTCAATTGGGTAACTTTCAGATCTAACATGCATGAGTTATTTATGAGTGAATCATCAGTTAACTGGTTGAACACATGAAGCAACATCCCACTTTTTGACCTCCTACTAGTTCCTCCATCAGTTGGAACTAGTTTAACTCACTTTAACTCAGTTAAACTAAATTAATTGATTAAAACTCAAAATTAGCTCAACCAGGGCTCCTATAAAGTAGGAGACACTCTACATGACGCAAGTTAGACCCTCAACTCAAATTAACTAAGCCAACTAAGTCAAATTAACTTAGTTAACTCCTACAAGTTTCCTTGGGATGTGGAATTACAATTTTAATCCTAATTTAATTCAAGGAAAAAAATAAATTAGGAATTTCTTGTTGCATTTTCAACACTCCCTCTAAAAAAGAAAGGGATTATCAGATACCCCAATACATCATTCCACCCACATAACCCTAATTCTGAGAGCGTTAATTTAATATCTTCCCTTGGTATGTTGTCTTTGAATCCCCTTGAAACGCTCCCTCATGGGAATTACTTGAATTCTTCTTTCTACAATCAAACCATATTGCCACTTCGTACACATACATCCTCTTTAAATTTTGATAGTGGTTTCTCCCCTAATTTTATATCTCCTTCAACTCATTCATCTAACAGAATTATTTGTTTATCTTATCTCAATTTAAATGAATCAATTATCAATCTTTTAAGTAAAGGGTTAAGCTTCTCCTTGACACCAAAGAAAATTCCCATAGAAGATATACTTTGTTATATTGAATATGGCATAAAAGACATGCCTGATAATACCAAAGAGCAGATTAGACAAGAATGCTCTATCATTCTTCAAAAATCCAAACCCCCCAGAAGCAACATCACAAAAGATGAATACTTTTCTCTAAAATCCTTAAATTCTAACCCTAACATTATAATATTAAAATCAGACAAGGGAGCGGCCACAATCATAATGAATAGAAAAGACTGCAATGAAAAAATGATTAATCATCTTAACAACAGTCGATGCTACAAAAAGTTAGATAAAAATCCTTTAAAGAACATTACAAAATAAGTTTCTAGCTTAATCAAAGCAAGCAACATTAAGGATAATAAGACCCTCATTGAAAGTTGTCCTTATACTCCTAGAATCTATGGTGCTCCTAAGATACATAAGGATGGGATTCCAATTATTTCATTGTAAATACTATTGGAGGTCCTACGTATCATCTCGCCAAATACCTTGCCAAGAAGCTAAAACCCTTAGTTGGAAACACTAAATCATTCGTCAAATATTCCACCCACTTCATAAATGAAATTAAAAAATATTAAGCTCGATAAAAATATATTGGTTAGATTTGATGTCATTGATATATACACTAACATTCATATTGATGGAGCTATGGAGGTTGTTCGTAAAATCACTGATCCTGACACTTCAACGCTTGTTGAAATTTTCCTCAAATCCACCTTCTTTAGTTTCATGGGCAAAGTTTATGAAAAAACTTAGGAGTAGCAATGGACTCCCCTCTTTCTCCAAAAATCTCAATTTGTTTATGGAATATTTTGAATCCAAAGCCCTTGAAAGTGCTCCCTTAAAACCTAAATTATGGAAAATATTTGTGGATGACACTTTCATCATATGGCCTCATGGACGTGAAGCTTTAGAAACTTTCAAACAACATCTAAATAATCTTTCCCCATCAATAAATTTTACCATGGAAATAGAAGTTAATGATAACCTTTCATTCCTTGACATCCTCATCACTCGAAATCCTGATGGTTCCATATCTCACCAAGTCTATCGAAAAAAGACCCACACAGAACAATATCTCCATGCCACATCTCACCACCATCCCAACCAAAAATTAGGTATTTTAAACACCCTTGCAACAAGAGAAGTTAGAATCTTTGATAAAGAACACTTAGATAAAGAGAAATCACATCTAGTAAATGTATTTTTTAAAATTGGATACAAAAGAATCAACTATCAAAGCACTAAATAAGGAAAACAAAG
This sequence comes from Pinus tabuliformis, assembly GCA_031772625.1. Taxonomy (NCBI): domain Eukaryota; kingdom Viridiplantae; phylum Streptophyta; class Pinopsida; order Pinales; family Pinaceae; genus Pinus; species Pinus tabuliformis. The sequence continues at coordinate 1,368,174,954 of CM062819.1, forward strand.
AAAATTGTCCTATAAACAAAAACAAAAATTTGGACAACTTCATCAACAAAGTTAGCCTTATATTCATTGCACCACATAAAAAATCTCCCATATCTTAAGAAAGCATAAAATCATGACCACCTTCAAGCCTATAAACACCATTTGTAGTTGCCTCAATTCTGCTAAAGACCCTGTTGACCCTAAATGCAAAAAAAGGAGTTTATCTGATTCCTTGTTCTTGTGGAATTCTATATGCTGGGGAGACTGGATGACCCATCAACACCCGCATCCTGGAACATTTTGCTAACATAAAACATAATCGATCAAAAAAACTCTGCACTAGCAAAGCATTCCAATAATACAAAGAATCATATATGCATTGAGAAAACTTGAATTCTCGCTAAAGTTGACCACTATTTCCACAAAAAATTTAGAGAATCCATTGAAATCAATAAACATCCTAAAAACCTCAACAGGGATGAAGGATGGGTCATAAGCAAAAATTGGATCCCTACATTAAAATCCAAATCCAGAAATTTTGAAACCCTTAACTCATGTTTCATTCATTTCTAACTTACCCACTTGTTTATTTACTATTTTTAATATTATTCCTTACATTATTTAACCCTAATCCCTCATTTAAATATATTATAATATATTATAAAAATACATTAACTATTCTTGAAAATTAAAAATACATTAATTGTTTCATATTAGATCATATTATTAATCATATAATATAAACATATACATTTATGAATCTTTACAAAAAACATTTTATTTATTTAATTTTTAATAATTACACATTCCATTCTGAACATTTTCATTGTCGACCATTTTCTAAAACTACCCCAATACCATTTCCCTATTAAATACCAAGGTATATCAGTTTTCCACACAATTTTATCCTGATTATGAACCTCAGTTGTAGGTTCGAAATGTCAATCTTCAAGTCAATATGGATGGGATGGATCAGGAAAATCTATTACAACAATATATGACATCTTTTAATATGAGAGGAGAACTAGACTTCCTCTGAAAAGTAACAATATTGATGTCAGTCACGTTATACCTTCCATCATCTCCCATCTCGATGTGCATCTATATGTCCTTCTCCTCTAAGTCACTTAAAAATTCTTTGTTGCCTGTCATATGGAATGAGGCTCTACTATCTAGATACCACACACTACCCATCACAGATGTCACCATGCATGAAATGAGGGTAAAATCCAACTTGAATTGTGAAGCAAGAGCTTCACCTACCCCTCATCCCGAGGGCTTCTTTTCGGCCTTCCTATGCAGACGCTTTTTGGCATAGTGTCCCATCTCATGACAATGAAAACATTTGATATTCGACAAGTCGTTCTTCTTTCTGCCTTGACTAGAATCTCCTTTGGATTGGAATTTATTTCCTTTCCCTTTCTTTGCCTTTCCATCTAAGGAACATTTCTCCTCATCATCATGCTTGGATGAGGTTCCATCTCTAGTGCTTGGCCTTATCTCTTCTTGCACCAAGTCAGACCGAAATCACTCCCACTTTGGTAGATGTTCCCTCCCATTTATCGAATCATGTTAGTTGTGCCAACTCTTGGGAAGCCCTAGAATTGGTAGGCTAACCAGATCATCTTCTGCAACTGTAAGGCCAATGCTCTCAAGTTCATCACGACATTGGGTGAACCTTCTCAAGTATTGTGGTATTGTTTCACCCATCTCCATCTTGATGTTTTGAAGCTTGTCCTTCATTGCCAACTTCTTGTGGTCATTTCTATTCTGAGACAAGTTGATGAAGGATTTCCAAATTTCATATGGTGTATCCTTCCCATGGAGGTTTGAGATAATATGATCTTGAACACCTTCTAGTATGATCCTTCTCGTGTTTACAACACATTTCTTCCACTCTGCCAAATCTATAGCATCTATTGTTGGAGGATTAGAAAATCTCTATCTATGAATTATTTCAGCCTGTTGTCTTCTAACACTGCCTCCATCTTTTCCTTCCAAGAAATATAATTTGAACTACCCTCAAGGGCATATTCGAGTCTCAATCCGTATAAAAACATCTTGCTAGCTCTGAAGAATGATCCTACAAATTTGATTTCACCTGCAAAGACAAATTTGTATTCTCCTCTACTCATCAACGGAAACAATTAATCGATCGAGAAATCACAAAGAATACAATGAAAAGAATTCAATCAACACATTACACAATAATTTCCTTAGGAAATCCACAACTAAAAACCCTTGCTATTTGTATATTGCATTAGTCAGAAAATATGAGAATATTACAATGCTTTTCTCAAGCCCGTGCAACCTATGCACTATCTCTACCTGTCTCATATCTTCCTAGACATGCTTGGGCCAATACTTAACCAGTTTTCCACTTTCCCAAGTCCCTATTTACTTGTGATGTTTCCTTGGGAATTAACCCCCTATTAATTAAGAAAATTCCTCGATTGGAATTGCGCAATCATCATAGGCCTTCCTCTTACTGCATGCACCACCTATACAATTTGGATGATTATACAACTGATAGTACACTTCCCTTGAACTCAAATCTCAATTGGGTAACTCTCAGATCTAACATACATGAGTTATTTATGAGTGAATCATCAGTTAATTGGTTGAACACATGAAGCAACACCCCATTGTCTGACCTCCTACTAGTTCCTCCACGAGTTGGAACTAGTTTAACTGACTTTAACTCAGTTAAACTGAATTAATTAATTACAACTCAAAATAAACTCAACTAGGGATCCTATAAAGTAGGAGACACTCTACATGACCCAAGTTAGACCCTCAGCTTGAATTAACTGAGCCAACTAAGTCAAATTAACTTAGTTAACTCGTACAAGTTGGCTTGTGATGTGGAATTACAATTTTAATCCTAATGTAATTCAAGGAAAAAATTAATTAGGAATTTCTTATCGCATTTTAAACATTTGTAGCACCAATTGTTTACCCTGCGTTCAACTTTCTTGAGTAACTAGTTCCAATCCTTCACATAATAACAATTTGGCTTTAGGAAGTAGCCCAAATAGAAAAACCCTTGATCCAAAGGGGTCATCTTATAGGGGAGCATAGATTCATTATAATGAATTGCTTGGGCTAGAACATTGTTATGAAAAAAGGCAAACTTTTGTTGACCAATCAACATTCTAGAGGCAGAACAAAATATATTAAAAATACTACTGTAGGTATTCCATTCAGGTTTAGAACCATCTCCTAGGATAAGGACATCATCAATGAATAATATATGAGTGAGAAATATAGATTTAGTCACCTTAACTCGTTTTAAGCACCGATTTCTACTTTGTCAACATAATCATCCTACTCAATCCTTTAATGAATAACAAGAATAAAAGAAGCAACAAAGGAAATACTTGTCTTATACCCGTGGATGCCAAGAAAAATGTAGATCGAAACACATTGATGAGCACCAAAAAATTGGATGACATAATATAACCCATAATCTAGTTGGTGATCATTAGGTCTAGGCCAATATGGAGAAGAAGTAACTAAAGGAGACTCTAATTTACCCTATCGTATGCCTTTACAAGATCCATCTTGAGGATAATCACACATGGTTTCCTGATTTTGATGGAGTGAATAGCCTTTTGGGCTAAGGCGATGGTATCATGAATCACTCAACCCAAGAGGAAGCCAAATTGTTCCTTGGAAAGACTTGTAGAGAGAACTTGTTTCAGTCTGGAGGACAATACATTAGTAATCACCTTGTAGATATCATCACAAAGAGATATGGGCATATAATAATTGAAATATTCTAGCTTGGAGGATTTAGGAATTAGAGCTAAGAAAGTAGAGTTGATAGCCCCAAACATATTCCCTATCAATCTCACCTTCTCCACCACTAACACGATATCACCCCCAAACAAGTAAACAAAGGGCTATATTAAACTCTACAATCCAGCCATTAGGCCCTGGACTTCTTTTCTTTGCAAAGGAATTCAAAACCTCCTTTATCTATTTCAGTGTGACAAGTTGACCTATTCTAGACGAGTCCTCCTTAGAAAATATCCTTGGGAGTTGAATAAATTGAAGTTGATTATGAAATAGATAGCCACCGAGATCCTTGAAGAGCTTAAAAAAATGATCCATAGTGAGCTTCTCCAGATCTTGTTGGGAGAAAAAGGACTTACCCTCTTCATCCAGGATGTTCCAAATAGCATTTTTATTCTTCCTATAAGAGGCAAACTTGTGCAAGAATTTGTAGTTATTATCACCCTCCTTTATCCATATAGCCGTTCTCTTAGGTCCCTAGTATTCCTCCTCAATTTTGAGCAGGCACACTCTCCTATTGGCTAAGGAGTTTATCCTACTTTTAAGAGCTTCTAGAAACCCTATATGAAGGAAATCATTTTGACATGAATTGATTTTAGATTCAATGACATCTAGCTCATATTTTTGTTCATGGATAAAGTACCAAGCCCAACATTTTACTTAGACCTTTAAGTATTTCATTTTGATAGTTCATGAATTCACAGCCGATAAGGAGGGATTGACCTAACATTTATTCCAACAATTGTGTACCAGGGAAATAAAGGAATACTCTTGTAGACAAGATCTATTGAATTTAAAAGGACACTTAGGGTGATCCAAATTAATGTCTAGCTGCAGAAAAGTTAGAGAATGGTCTGAAATGACCTCTTGACTAATCCAGGAACAATATTTTCCCAATTTGCACAATAGAGTGTTAGCAATTAAGAATCTATCCAATCGTTTTTCCATCCCCTCAATTCTGGATCTTCCGTTTTTCTACACAGGACCGGGAGGATTAGGAAAAATATCAACAAGGTTTGACACACAAAAATTATAAGAAATAACCTAAGCAAAGGGATCAAGACAAACATTCTCCCTAAATCTCACTAATATTAGAAGTAAAATTCAGGTCATCGGAATGGATTAAGGGGCATTCAAGAAGAAAACCGTATATGGAATAGATGATTCCAAAAGTATCTTATTTCTAGATAGGGTCCATAACAGTTAACAATAACAATTAGTTCATCCAGGACTGTGAGATGACCTTCCAAAATTAGGCCAGCCAAGGAAGAGAATGGTCTTAGAGTAGCAACCCTTGGGTTCCAAAAGACCACAAGACCCCCGAGATTGATGCTTGCCATCAATTTAACATATTCTCCTATCTGGGAAAATATGGTGGAGGACTTCCCTATCTTTTTTAGCAGAGACCATTGTTTCTTGAAAGAAGATGATCGAGCGATGATGAAGATAACTAATTTGCGGAGGGCTCGAATATTGGGAAGACCCCGTCTCCCTTGATGTTAAGGGACATGATTTTCATACGAAAACATATGATTAGGTATGCAATGCTCCAATGGGCCTATCAAATTCAGTTAAATTCAATGAATCTACAAAAATATCACCCTGAGAGATAGATCCATGGGCTAGAGCTTTTTTGTCAGTCTCTTCTTCTGAACAGTGACATTCCTAAAGGATGACAAGGAGATATCTTCCAATGATATGCTAGAAGGTGGGGATGGATATGAGGGAATGGAAACAAGGTTTAATGATGAAAAATATGAAGGGTCGAGAGGGAAATTAGTCACCTATGAAACCCTCTTCATCGTTGTAGTATGCTAAGACTGGGAAGGAGGCCAAGTGTCAACAAAAGGACTTATGGATGTGACCTTTTTTTTAAAGAGGCCAGGTGTAAAGAGAGAGGATCTCGGGATACTAAAGGAGCGTAAGATGGGATTTGAACATAAAGAGGAAGATGGTTTGGAGAATGGGAGGGTGGGAATGATAGGAGGATGTAGGCTACTAGAGACAAGAATATTAACAATAGAGGGTTTCAAAGAAGAATTCTCAAGATTATCTAATAGCAAAATATCCTCTATCAAGAGGGTTTGAATGAGCTTACTCGATATAGCATCCATCAGGGATGACAAAACCCTAACCGAGGTAGAGAGATTTCCAGATCCATCACATGGGAAAGAAGAGGAACCCTCGGTGATTTAAAACTCGATCACTCCGTCGTGAGAACGAGAGGAGATGAAGCAATATCCTCTCCACCAGGATAATCTGTAGTAGGATAAACCCCATTATGAGGCTCCTTTCTAAGAGCTTCTGGATAAAACCCATCATCATCCTGAGTCACATCCATCACGCCTAATTTTGGACCAGATGAAATCTAGCCTAAAATGTTTGCTTCATTGAATCTGCGCCTCCACCTGGAAGGTCTTCGTTAGAAACACCAATGGAATTTTGGGCCTAGAAAGAAACCTTAACACCCTAGCTAGGGTTTGGATAAGCCTTCAAACTCAAAAAGTTGCATGCCACCTTGAGGTGACCCATTTGATGGTAGACCAAGCACCAGAATGATACTTTCTAGTAGTCCAAATGATTAAAGGGAGTATTGGGGAATCCCGAGACCTGGTCATCCACAGACCCAACAGTGATATAAAGACCGCCATCTGGCCCACCCAACACAACATCCTGGGAAACTGGCGACATCTTAGGAGGAAATGACAAACCAGAAAAGAGATCCCAAAGTCAAAAGGGCAGAAACCGTCAAAAAACACTAGACAAGTAGGGGAAAGAGGGACCCAAAACCCCTGGAAAAGCTGACCACCCCGACTCCTAGTCACATTCTAATGAACAATAAAGCAATCAGACAAGGTCATTCCGCTCCAATGCAAACCCATGGAGAATAGTCAAAGGATAGTAGTCGTAAACTTCACATGGAACACATAAACAACCGTCATTGTTGCAGAATAACCACCCATACTGCTCGTTTCTATCTACTCTTTATCATGAATTCCATCAATCCATGTTAAATTTTAAATAATTTAAGGAAAACATATAAAACTCAATATACAAAACATTCACTGTTCTGTAACTAAGTATACGTATTACTGAGAGTATCAAACAAGAAACTTGCAACCCTAATTCTTTGTGGTCCCCTTCACATGGAGACCTAGGGTAAGTCCGTAACATATTACTCTAAGACCGACCAAAAATTACATTGAGAGAGCAATATCACATTATTATTGTACTCAACTATTTTTGAAAACGAAATACATCATCATTATAATGTAAAAAATAATATTTATATATATATATATATATATATATATATATATATATAACAACAATCGTTATATATTTTCAAATATTCGATTATTTAAAAGATTAAAAATGGATTAAAATATTATTATTTATAATAAAATAAATTGATTTATTTATATTTAATCTTTTGATTTTGATAAGTAATTTAATTAATTCTTTACTCTAACATTTATAATAAATATATATTTTTATATTATTTGAATTACACATATATATAATTTGAATTACTTTTATTAATATGTTATATTAAACAGTTGTTATTCTTATTTAATATTTTTGAAATATTATATTAAATATATATTTAAAAAAAATATTCTAAAAAATATATTAAATAAAATTAACAATATTAATCAATCAATGCAATGTAATATAAAATTAACAATATTAATTAATTAATGCAATGTGAAATTGGTAAAAATAAAAATACAAATACAAATAAAAAAGGAAAAAGAAAGGATTTCATAGTTTAATAGATAAATTATAGGATTATTACCTTTTAATTTAATTTTAGTTTTTATATAACTAAATTACATTTACATATTTTATATATATAAATTATTTTTATTAATATGTTATATTAAATATTTATTATTTTTATTTAATATTTTTTAAATATTATATTAAATATATAATTTTAAAAAATATTCTAAAAATTATATTAAATAAAATTAACAATATTAATCAATGTAATATATAAAATTAAAATATTAATTAATTAATGCAGTGGGAAATTTGTAAAACTAAAAATAAAGAGGAAAGGATTTCATATTTTGATACATAAATTATATGATTATTACCTATTAATTTAATTTTAGTTATATAAAAATATAATTTTAAAATATTTATTTAAAAGGATTTTATTGAAAAGAAATATATTTATAGATTGGGAGTTTGCTTAACTCACATTGAGAGGCACACAATATGAGTTTAAGTTTTCTATGAAACCTAGTTTAAGTGTGAAGGATCCAACTCTAATATCTTCTCCTCGGGCCTAATTTGCTTTTAAGTTATGGTCATGTTTTTTAGGTTATAGTGTCTTGGTTTTTGTTTAAGTGCAGTTTCTAATAATTTACGTGGACATTTTATGGCGTTGATACAAGAGAATAACTTTAGCTTAATGGAAAAGTGAGATCGATCATTTTAATTATTGAATCAGTTTTGATGTAAATTGATTTTGAATATAATATAAATTTTATAAAAAAAATAATTAAAAAAAATTTAGATTTATAAATAGTTTTATAAACATTATGAAAATTTTATAAAATAAAATGTAATATAATAGTATTTATTATTTAATTTATTTTAAATGATTTTTTATTATTATTTTTTTAAATGTAATATAATAATATTTATTATTTAATTTATTTCAAATGATTATTTTTTTATTTTTTTTAAGGGAAACTTGAAGTATATTAAATAGGAAAGAAACATGAAGTATGATTTTTGGAAATTATAAAGAATTATTTGATGTTTAAGTTTTTTACGGTGTGATATAGAGTTTTATTATTTTCACTGAAATTTCAACCTTTTATATATATATATATATTATATTATTTATATTTAATATATATATATATATATATATATATATATAATATATTATTTATATTTAAATGTATTGTATTAAATATTTGAATTGGTTATATATATATATATATATTATTTATATTGAAATGTATTGTATTAAATATTTGAATTGGTAATATATAGACTTTCTAAGCTAGCTTTAAATTCTAGCCAAAACCACCTAAGGCTCAATCGAGGGTGGCATAAAGACACAAGGGCCTGGTTAAACTATTGGGAGATCAAAGAAAATGATGCATTGCAAAACATAAATAACATTAAAGATATTGTTACTTCTAAGTTCAAAGAAAAATGTGGTGTGAGAAAGATTTAGCAGCTAAAAGAAAATTAAGTTATTATAAGAAGGTCATCAACCCCACCCTAGAAGATCAAAAGTATCTCTCTATTTTAACTAGCTCAAAGAAGAAAATTAATATAGCAAAGATTAGAACGAATTCTCATGAGCTCCATAGTGAAACAGGTCGTTGGGCAGTTCCTAAAACACCATGGATGGAAAGGATCTGCCATATATGTGAGAATAGGAACATCGAGGATGAAAACCACTTCCTCTTAGAGTGCCCCGCGTATAACCACATTAGATCTCAATTTCACAATCTTTGTTACAATACTGACCTTCCTAGCCTTTTACAATGTCAAAATTATAGTGAGCTCGGGAGGCTTCTCTCCAAGCTTTTTGAGCATAGGAATAAAATCTTAAATCAAAATAAATAATTTGTTTCTTTAGGTCCGATAGACCATTGTTTGGTCTCAGTGGACGTTAACCATCATCATCATCATCATCATCGTCGTCATCATCATCATCATCATCATCATCATCATCATCATCATCATCATCATCATCATCATCATCATAACTTATTTTTATTTTAATTTGTATTATATAATTTAGAAAAATTAAATTATCAAATATGATAATTATTAAAAATAATATATAATTTAAATATAAATATTAAAAATAAATTATTAAAAATTAAAAGAAGGTGATAGAATTGAAAAATTATAATTAAAAAATAAAAAATTAAATTAAAAAAGTAAGTATATATATATATGATGATGATGATGATGATGGTTAATGTCTGTTGAGACCAAACATTGGTCTATCGGACCTAAAGAAACAAATTATCTATTTTGATTTAAGATTTTACTCTTATTCTCAAAAAGCTTGGAGAGAAGCCTCGTGAGCTCACTATAATTTTGACATTGTAAAAGGCTAGGAAGGTCAATATTGTAACAAAGATTGTGAAACTGAGATCTAATGTGGTTGTACGCGGGGCTGATCCGGATTTAAGCAGGAACGCAATAGATTACAGAGGTAACCATAAATACAGAGATGCGATAACCATAAAAACAGAGATGCAGCAGAAATAATACTTCATTTCATTAATGGAGAATACTGAAATATGCTTACAAATAGAAATAACCCAGCTAGGGCGATGGTAGCTTATCTCTGAGAAGAGATGTGTCGGCTACGTGCCTCTGAACTGTTTCGAACTGTGTTTACAATGAGGCTCGAAGGTCTATTTATTATTGAGAAACAATGGAAAACCCTTAACATTCCAAAATCTAACCCTAGAAGATGAAACGCCAAACTATGGGCCCCGTTTGGGTAAATTGGTACATCAACTTCCCGGGGTCGTAACTTTGGCATACGATCTCCATTTGACGTGCGTGATAGCCCGTTGGAAATATCCCAAAAAACGTCGTTTAGGGCCTCAAAACGGCTTCGGAAGTTTAGGACCCGAAAAACTGCTAAAAATAGTAAACTGCGCTATAATTAAGGAAACTGAAAAACTGAAAGAGACAGTTGTGGGGGTCCAAATGGGATAGGTGGGTGGCCACCAACATCCACCTGGATCATTCCTCCCCCCTTAGGAAGCAATGGTCCCCATTGCGTTGAGTTCCTCCTTGAGATGAGGAAGCTTCTGCTGAGCTGGGTCTCCAGTGAGTTGTTCTGCAATCTCTGATGTGTCCAGAAATGGTGGGAAGCATGGTCGGCGATGGTCCACATTGAACAATCGGTGCAAGCGAAGGAATGGAGGAATGTTGTGCTTCAAAGCATTGTTGCCCACAGCCTTGTTACTGGTGTAAGGACCATGTCGAAGCGGTCTGAGTTTCTGATGGGTTCTAGTAAGGCGTTCTCTCTGTAGATGTAACCAAACTTTTTCGCCCACCTGAAACTTATGTGGTACCCCTCTGGGTAAGGAGAAGTTGTTCCTGTGTTCTGTCATGACTGTATCCCTATGTTGCTGCTGCTGCATGGAGGAACCCTTTGCGCGGGTCATGGATGTAGCAACGATCTTCCACTTACTTTGGGAGTGAACCAGACAGAAAATAAATTTCCTAGTCTGTGAGATGAGCTTGCTGCCTTTCTTAGTAGTGATCAAAGAGGTGGTGGTAGGTGGAGCTACCTCTGGTATCCTGTATAACGAATTATCCAAAGAAATAATGACAGCGCGAGGCCTTGACTCATACACAGCATGTCGCCTCCACAAGTATGGTTGGCCTAATAGTACATCACAAACATCCAGAGGTGTAACATCACACAATACCTCATCTGTGAAGGGCTTGATGCTGTAGGGAAGGCGGCACTGCTGGTGAACTTTGAGATCTCGTCCTTCGTGAAGCCACCCGATACTGTACGGTTGTGGGTGTGGCGTAGTTGGTAGGTCCAACCGCTTCACGACCTCTGCTGAAACGAGGTTATTTTGGCTGCCACTATCGACAATGAATTGCAGTGGCGAACCCTTCACCCACATCTGTGAGTGGAAAAGACGTTCCCCCTCCTCTGGCTCTTCAGGCTCATTCTTCTGGATCTTGGCAGTGGCAACAGTGGCACTAGGATCCGCATCAATGATTTGCTTCCCTTTGCCATCCCCCTTGTCAGGTTCCGGCTCAGAGTCAGAACATGCATCTGATTTGGAAGCCTTCAACTCGGCCACCAGCGACTGCTTGGTCCGACACTCACTTGTGTTATGAGTGGGACTCTTGTGGAACTCACACCACTTTCCTGTGTCCTTCTTCAGCTTCGTGGTGTTGTTCTTTTCTTGCAGCTTAGAGGGGTTGTCTTGGGTCACCCCGCCTTGGCTTTGTCCTTTGGGCTTTGGATTTGCAGATCCAAAGTCTCGCTTCTTTTATTTTAACTTTTACTCGATTTTGACAGCATATCGGTATGCTGTGCCGAGTGAGGAGATGTTCAAGAACTCCATCTCTTCCTGGATGTATCTGTGTAGGCAGCCGCGGTATTTGAGTACCAGATGCAGCTCAGAATCTTTGATACCCAACTGTGTGCGAAGGGTATGAAAAATATTTGTGAACTCTGGTACATCTTGGTCTCGTCCCTGCCGCAGTGTGGTCCATTTGATGTATTTGTCCTCATAGCTTTTGACAGGGTAGTACTGCTCCTTGATGGCATCCCGGAAGTTATTCCAAGTGGGGGCGGCTGAAAACAATGAGCCTGTAATTTCATCCTTCTGCTCGCAGTATGTTTCCCACCAGTCCTTGACGTGGGGGCTGCTTTGAGAAGAGCGAAAACAATCTTTTCTCGACTTGAAAATTCATGAACAGAAAAATACCCATCTAGCAGATTTAACCATTTATCTACGATATCTGCGTCTATTTGACCCTCGAAGATGGGGATTTCAAAATTAACTTGTACCTTAAACGGTGTGGCGTTTCCAGAGTAGCTGTTGGAAGCCGATGCGTCGCCTCTGGGTAGCCGCTGAAGGATCTACGCAAAGCTATCCATCATCGCGTTCCTTTGTTGCTCGAGGGCTCCTTCGAGCAAGATTCTGATAGGATATCCTGCCCCCTCGTCTTTCTTCTCATCCGCCATGGGAGGTCGTCGAGATTTGCGAGGCTGGTCTTGCAAAGGTTCGACCAATTCAAGCCCTAACTCCTTATATCCCGACCTCGTTGGGGACATGCAAAGAAAAACAGAGAAAAAGCAGACCGCTCTGATACCACTGATCTGGATTTAAGAAGGAACGCAATAGATTATAGAGGTAACCATAAATACAGTGATGCGATAACCATAAAAACAGAGATGCAGCGAAAATAATACTTCATTTCACTAATGGAGAATACTGAAATATGCTTACAAATAAAAATAACCCAGCTAGGGCGATGGTAGCTTATCTCTGAGAAGAGATGTGTCGGCTACATGCCTCTGAACTGTTTCGAACTGTGTTTACAATGAGGCTCGAAGGCCTATTTATTATTGAGAAACAATGGAAAACCTTTAACATTCCAAAACCTAACCCTAGAAGATGAAACGCCAAACTATGGGCCCCGTTTGGGTAAATTGGTACATCAACTTCCCGGGGTCGTAACTTTGGCATACGATCTCCGTTTGACGTGCATGATAGCCCGTTGGAAAGATCTCTCCGAGGACTACGATGGAAAATATGATTTTTTAACTGAAAAATTGTGGAGGTAGATTTCCCAAAAAACATTGTTTAGGGCCTCAAAACGGCTCCGGAAGCTTAGGACCTGAAAAACTGCTAAAAATAGTAAACTGCACTATAATTAAGGAAACTGAAAAATTGAAAGAGACAGTTGTGGGGGTCCAAATGGGATAGGTGGGTGGCCACCAATATCCACCTGGATCAGGGGCACTCTAAGAGGAAGTGGTTTTCATCCTCGATGTTCCTATTCTCACATGTATGGCAGATCCTTTCCATCCATGGTGTTTTAGGAATTGCCCAACGACCTGTTTCACTATGGAGCTCATGAGAATTTGTTCTAATATTTGCTATATTAATTTTCTTCTTTGAGCTAGTTAAAATAGAGAGATACTTTTGATCTTCTAGGGTGGGGTTGATGACCTTCTTATAATAACTTAATTTTCTTTTAGCCGCTAAATCTTTCTCACACCACATTTTTTATTTGAACTTAGAAGTAACAATATCTTTAATGTTATTAATGTTTTGCAATGCATCATTCTCGTTGATCTCTCAATAGTTTAACCAAGCCCTTGTGTCTTTATGCCACCCCCGATTGAGCCTTAGGTGGTTTTGGCTGGAATTTAAAGCTAGCTTAGGAAGTCTATGATCATCTATGTTATATATATAGCTTTGTGATCAAAACAATGATAAAAAAATTAATATACAAATACTACTTATAGTGAAACTCATTTTTCTTAAGGGGGTTTTGTATCTTGATTCACCAAGATTAGTTTGGTACTTGCTACAACACAAAATTATGGGAAGGAGTCGAAACAAAGGATACTAGTAGGTTAGATTGGTCTCCATTAATTCAATCTCAACCCCCTCATCAAATTCGTATAAACCAACTGATCTGAAAGTGAGGGTGAGAACTTCCTTTAAGAGATTGTTTGTCTTTGCATTTAACTCAATGAAAATATGACAGAGGGAAATCTGCTCGAAATAGGCCATCACATTTCAAATGTCATGTAGTAGAGTGGTGAGACTAATGTTTGAGATGTCAACCTATGAATTTCCCAATTGATAACTAACTTGGAGTCCTCTGTAACCTACATCTTGGATATTCCTTTTTTCTTTGCCAAATCCAACAAGCACCAAAGTGCTACAAACTTGGCCATATTATTTGAAACTATGCCTAACACATAACATCCATACATGTAATACGTGTGATTGAAATATAATACTAACCCCACACCATAATGGGGAAGATTCCCTTGACTGGATGCATAAGAAAACACCAATGGGGTGTCATATTCTAGTACCAACATGATCATATTTTTGGGTTTATCTAGCTTTCATTTGGTCTGATTTATATTCCCATGCAATAACATCAATCTTGGCAACACATACATTCAGGGGAAGCAAAATATTTTGAAACACTAAGAGGTTCCTAGCATGCCAAACGAATGAAATAACAAGACAGGGCAGTCTAATGTAAGAGAATACAAACTTTGTAACTCACTAGGCACAAAACACATGGCTAAGTACTTGACTAGTCCAAAGAAATTTTAGCTTGAAAGACTCCCAAAAAAAATTTCCACACCTTTAAGATATATATATATATATATATATAAACAAAGGTTTAAATAAATACACCCCATTACTTAAAAAAAGAAGAAGATAACATTAAAAATCATGAAATAAGAAATAATAATAATGTATATGAATAAAAATAAATATATATAAAATAATACTAATATTATAAATATAAAGTTAAATTATATATATATATATATATATATATATATATATATATATATATATATATATATATGGGGGTGAAAAATTGTAAAAAAATAAAATAAAATTTAAGGAAAATGGCCACACCAAGAAATATATGAAAAGGAAATAAGGGAAAATAATTTAAGAACAATAAAACCAAAATAGTCACAGGAAGAGGCATCATAAAACAAAGGAGAAACTATAGAGAGTAAGACTTAAAAAGAAAAAAGAAAAAAAGGGAAAGAAAGGAAAGGAAAATGAAACAAATATATAAAAAACTGAAGGAGGTGTTGATGGGGTGGGGTGGAGGTTGCGATGGGGTAGGGGTCTCAACTAGAGGATGACATTTGTTACATTGAATAATTAGACACCAAGCTTACTCAACCTCAAACATTCTTCTAGATATTGTTACAATTGTGTTATTTTTATAATATCCATAGATTGTGCATATATTTCTAATTTTCCCTTAACTAAGTGATCAATCTTAGTGATTATTTTTTATACTTGATGTAAATATGATGTTGCATATTATTAGAATGATCAACCAAAGTGATGGACCTAACATGATTATGAGTAATATCTACCTTATATTCTTTAATCTTAACATGAAAATACCTCCAATTTTCACTAATATAGGAAAAAATACAAGAGCATGAGATGAAATAAACACATTTATGAAGAAAAAGGTCAATAAGGTCCCTAACATGTGTAAGGATGATCTTGATCATATGTAAGGACAGAAATGGTTTTAATATTCTCCTTTCTAAACATTCTAATAATCTTTTCAAAGGTGCCTTGAATATAAGGGAGCACCAAACTAGGTTCAATTATAGGGATCATATCTTGGTCAGGAATTTTGGGACTCCTTCTAGATAATTAAAAAGACTATTCAACCTACCATTCCTTGTATCCCTTATTTATGAATATGTTTACCAACCACCACTTTACTTAGTCCAAATTATCATCATCTAAAATTATGACATCTCTAGTAGCAAAAGTGTTGATAAACCCTAATTTGTATGAAGGGTGATGGTGGGAGTTAACATGAAGGAATTGTTTAATGTAATATTTTTATATGATATACTTGATGGCTTAATGAGCCATCATTCCTCCTAGATAACAACACATCTAGGAAACAAATGTAATTGTTTTCTTCTAGCTCTATAGTGAATTGAATATTGTTTTATTTACTAATAGGATTCTTTATAAATTCGTTGAGGTTCTTCTTTATATGAAGCCACTTAACATTAGTGTCGTTGACATGTCTAACCAAAATATAAAATTTTAAAGGAAAGGAATCAAGATTTTGGTCCATAAGGTGTGTTCAATGTAAATATTCACTACAATATGAGAAAGTGGAGATCACATAGCAACCCCACACATATACTTATATAAATCACCTTTGAAACTAAAAAAAGTAGATCTAAGAGAAGTCTCCATAAGATATGTTGTTTGAGAATCAATGACATCCTCAATGACCTCTACTTCTTCATTAATATAGATCATGGTAAAAAGAGACACTATATTGAAGCTAAGGAGGAATTTGTTGTGATATTCCACCTTAAGAATCTTGATCATGTTTACTAGATGAGTTGTATCTTTCATAGATGAATCTATCTCACCCACAAACACTTTAAACTTATTGTCCAAAAATTAAGCTAAAAGGTAATTTGGAAGCCCAATTATGTTGACGATGGGTCAAAAGGGTGTATTGTCCTTATGGCTCATTAATAACACATAAATTTTGGGCAAAGAGAGAATTTCAATATAAGCTAGTCCTTAATGTTTTCATCTAGGGAGGACTTACTAATGGCTTAATTCATGTCTTTGATGATTTTACTAAGAGGAATTTTACTAAGTTTCTTATAGAATCCACTCAAATTACTCATAATAAAAATATAAAACTTAATTTTTGAAAATCGAAAAATAAATCAAATAAATTAAAATTTTGAAAAATACAATACTAAAAGATGATTAATTAAAAAAATGTTAAAAAAATCATGACAAAAATTTATTAATTTTGTCCAATCTATTAAGAGAATTTGTGGGGAATCTTAATGAAAAAATCATAATTTTGTTTTTATATTGGCTATAATGTTACATATATTTACACAAATCAGAACTCCCTCAAAGGCATTGAAATCAGTTTAAGGGAATTACAAAACCTCAAAAAAAACTCAAAAAGGTTGTTAATAGAAACAAGTTCCACTAACATGTAAGACACTTTTAAAGTTTGAAAAAATAAAAAGGGTCAATCACAAATCCTAATAGTGTCATTTATAACTTTTGGAGGTCTTGATATATTGGAGTAAGTTTTGGAAGGAAGAAAAGAAAAAAGTTTGGAGTGGTTTTAGGAATGCACAGGAGAAGAAAAGCATAAACAACACAAAAAGGCAATGTGCAAATATGTTCCAGAAGAAGAAGTAGCATGCGGAATCAACACAGATTGTAGAATTTCACAAAAATGAGCAATGCGCAAAGAAGAAAGATGAAATTGGCTAAGTTTGATTGTATCATCAAACCTATTTCATTTGTTCTAGTTTAGTAAGTAGAGCATGGATGCCCATGGTAATGCACATGGTAATTGTTTTCTTGGGTATAACCCATGGTACGTCAATCTATGTAATTATGTATAAATTGGAAAGAGCTGAAGGGATTCGAGTTGGATGTTAGTTGGTTAACTATTGATTTTATGGGTTTTTGGTCAATAGGACGAGTAATTTGGGTAATTGTTGCAATTATGTAATGTTGGGATTACACTGATGAGTTGTCGTGAAACAATGGTCCTAACTTGCATGTATTGCACCAAGTGCCTTTTTGGTTATTAATGGAAGATGATGGAATCCTATTTGTCTCCACTTTCCTTTGTTTTGTGGATTGATCAAATCCTATTATAATTTTTCTTCTTTCTTATGATTGCAATATATGGATGTATTAAACATAGTGTTATGAATAATTGGGGCACCCCTTTCAAACTTTTTACGTTTGTCGAGTAATTCTTTTGCAATCGTTGTGAATATGTATAATCAAGGTTAGTTTTCCATCAAAGTTTGAATTGTGTAGAATGTTTATGCATATCAGATTCCCATTCCCCTCACTATTGCAGAAAACAAATTCTTGCAACCCCCATAGGTGCCTTAGGTGAGACTTCTCCTGGTTCGCAAGTGATGCTAAAAGGGTTGGTATCTAGTGGGGTTTGTTGGTCGTGTCTTATGTGTTAACCTGAATCAGATTCAAAATAAGCACCAACAAATGATTTCATTTTTGGGACTAGGGTTCATGATTGAAGGGTATGTGGAATCCCACCAAATAAGAAATTTACCAATGGTTTGAGGTAAAGATATAGTAATTTTTTGTTAGTGAGATTGTGAATCGACATATCAGTGTTGGTGCATGGAAACAATAATACGTGTTTACCAATCTTTATGAAATATTCTTAGTGGAGTTTCTAGGATTATTAGCAAAGTGGATCCATAAATTCAATGATCTAAATATGAACTCGCACCTAGTCGAGCCTATAAGTTGGAGTCCTGAGCAAGTTCAGAGATTATAGTTTGTGGATAACAAAATTTCCATAGCAGTAAATTTCTGGTTTGAAAGTGTGGCTAGAGGATGTGTTAATGAATTTGCAATTGAATCTATAGTTTCTTATAGTAATGCTGAGAGAAAATTCTTGAAGGGTCTACAACGCAGATTCATTCATACATTGCCTACTTTTTTGAAGATTTCTTGTGTAATATAGGTGTTTTGAAGATGGAATTTGATCCCATGAGTAGCTAAACCCCTTATGCACTAAGGACGAGTTGGGGGATGGCTAGGGAATAATCTGGGGTAATAGGGTCAGGATTTAGGAGTAAAAGGAAGAAGAGGATGAAGGAGCTAAAGAAGATCCTTGAATGAGATCATGAGGAGGTATGTGAAAAAAGTGAGGATAGATAGTGCATAGAAGAAAAAATATGACAATTAAAGAGTGGTTTTTTTGGCAGTGGAAGAAGGTTTCAAGTTAGCAGTGACAAAGAAGGGAGGTTTGTGTTAGTGCTTGCAATTGATCAAAGTCTAGTGAAGGAGATAACAAGAGTTCATAGGAGAAGGATAAGTATTTGAGATTAGAGAAGTATTGAAAGAGTGTGCATTGGAATACTGCATGCAGAAGGAAAGGACATGGAGCCTTTGTAATCTAGCTTGAGAGTAACATAAGACATGCATACCAAGGACCTTACTGTGAATACACCCAGTGTTGAACTTGCAATACCACATGCACCTATTCATACAGAGGTAATTTACCCAAGTAGTATTTTACATACATTAGTTAGGAAAGAAAGTGAATATAGTCAGTACAGTAATAGGAGAAAATCTAGTGATTTGGGAAGAAGTGGGACATAGAGTCCTTCGTTGAAGCATATTGTGCAAGGTGCACCACATCACATGGGGATTACACCTAGTAGACCATTATCAAGAGATATTAATAAAAAAATATGGCAAAATGTTGATCTTCCATGTTTCTAGAAATGAAGATCTGAAACAACATTTATTTTTTTGTGAGGTAGTATGGGCTACCAATAATGTTCAAGATGATGCCACCAAGATTATAAAATTGGAGAATACTTTTAGAGACATGACCGTGACCTAGTATATGAAGTAAAAGAACAATTTTCCCACTACACAACCAAGCACCTTAGCACATATCAAGCAGACGATGATGAAAGATTTTTACAGGTTGAAGTCTTCATCTTAGTGTATCATAGAGTTAAAATAAATGAAGTAGGGAAGAATGAATATGTCTAGGGCTATGATCAATGGTTCAAAGTGTTATTAGGTTAGTTGGAATTTGAGATCCAAAATGAGAGGCATAAGGAGTGGTTCATTGTGGGATTATTGTTGTGTATTTGTGTGCCTTTGAATCAACTAAACATTCAAACTCATGATCAATCTTTGGAGATTGCATTAATTTTGGAAGAATCTCCAATAGTAGTTGTAACATGAATTTTTTTTTCTAGAAGTTTCCATATTCAATCATAGATGGCCACATTTACAAATAAATTGCATGAGTTAGAAAAAGGGAAGGAACAACACTCAAAGGTTTGGCACACAATTTGCAGACAGGAAAGGAACCATAAAATGAATTCCCAATGTTTTAGGATTACATGGCGATTGGTGCAACTAATCCATTGGAAAAAGCATGGGGATTATAGTGTGATATTTGTAGGCTATGGGGACATATAACCCAAAATTTTCTTATGATGTGGAAATATGAGATCTCCATAAAGACTCTATTCTAAGACTTTTGTAAATCTCTTGGTCATGATATCCATACTTGTCAAGCATTGGAGTTAATGAAAGATCACACCATTGATTCATACAAGGTATAGGAATGGAAGGATGGAATGGTGTAGAACTCCCAATAGGGTAGAGGTCGACGCATGTGGGTAGAGGAATTGGAGGGCCAAACCAAGGACAAGGAGAATTTAGATGAGGAAGGGGACCTATAAATTGTTATAATTGCAGGAATTTTAGACATCTCACTAGAGATTCTCCCAATCCATGTTCAACGTTCACATATTGCAGGGCTATAGATCATGCGAGAATGTATTTCCCTCAAATACTCATGAAAATGTAAGAGAATAAAGGGAAGAACCTTCAAAAAGTTACTACAAAACCGTGCCGAGATAAATTTTGCATAAATTTGGTTACACATGGAGGTACCAAGACCCAGCTAGATGATACCAAACATAATAACAATAATAAACAATGTGTGAGGAAGGTTGTTGGACCTCCACCAAAGTTTGATCCTCATAAGGATAAAACTACCTACAAGGAGGCAGACAGGGAATTAGTTGCAACAAAGTGGGATATTCCATAAAATAATCATATGTATGAGATGCCCAAGGTCTATGACAAAAATGGTACCAAGAGTCTTGAAGTAGGAGATAGGCCGATTGAGGCATTTTTGAATAGTTTCTTGGACATGATACATGATGAAAACACCTTATAGAAGCTTTGTAAAATGATTGATCAATGTACCATGGAGTAAGGAGTTGCAACATTGTTTCCTCAAGATGCACAGTCAATGAAGTCGTGTAGAATAATAAGACAAATCGAGAATTTAGGTTCGGTGAATAGATAGGAGAGTATGATATGGATAAAAAAATTATTTACTTAGGTTTTCATGTAAATAAATTTCCTAGGAATACTTGGGAGATGATGGGGAGTCCTAAGCTAACCTAGTCCTCCATCCAACTAAGATTAGTGAAATAGTACAGAATATTCCCTATTTGAATATTATCAAACGTTGAGGTAGATATTGATGGCGTTAAGAGTCGAATGGAATTTGAATTCATAGAGATATTTGATGACACAGACCCCTATCCATCATTGTTGGGCATTTATTGCCCTTTTGGAAATTAGGTGATTATTAACTTGAAGAAAATGCAGATGATATTTGAATTTGGTGATATCCAAATAATTGCTTCGTTAGATCCAAGTGAATGTGATGAATACGTGCAGCATGTTTGAGAGGATTTGGATGCAAAGGTTTTAGACAATATATACAATATCATTGTGCGAAGTGAGGATTATGTAAACCCAACTATTGATGGTGTACTCATTTGGCACAATATTGGTTCCTATGCATCTAACTCTGAAGAAGGATTGGAGAATTAGTAAAATTAGCTAAATGAAGTCTCTACTAGGAGGTGTGTGCATGTCTCTCGTGCAATATGTTGGATGGGTTCAGAAATGAAAGATCCATCCAATTATGATGTTTTGTCTAATGTTATGTCTTTTGTCCAAGAATTTGATCAAAAGGTACTTGATAATTTGAAGGTTTTATCATTAGATGTTTGTTTGAAAGAAACTCCAGTGCAATGGTGCGTTGCACATAAGGCTATTGTGGATAATTGGTTGGAATGAAAAAATATGTTCTATATTCCATTTGGTCTGAGTAAGAGGTTAGGGGATTCAAATATATTGGACTGTATTATCTTACAATCGACGTGAATTGTTGTCTTGTAGAATGGAATGAGAACAAGGTATCATACGAGGAGTGGGTCCCTAGATTTGTGCTTACTCTAGGGGTGGTTCCTAAGAATTGGTACGTGGAGTTGGAAGTGCACACAATGGGAGGAAATGCCTCTGGATTTAAAATATGTGTTCAATTTTACAACTAAGAATGATGCATTGGATTGAGCTCTTAAGGTGTTGAAGAGGAAATTTTTTTTTTCTTCAGGAAGGTTGGCCTGTACATAGGAAATCACACTCGTGTATATCTTATCAAAATTTACAACAAGTATGGAATTTAATGGAGTGTTACAATGATGCAAAAGAAATTCATGGTGATGAGGTCCCAAGTGATCTGCACACTACAAATATATAGGGTGAATGGATCATATTCGAACCTGAGTTAGAGGATGGACGACTATCAAAATCCTATAAATACGAAGAAGTTAAATATTGGCAATGATGAAAACTCAAAGATCACTTTGAAAAAGGATTATTGGGATGATGCTACAATGGAGAAGATAAGAGATCTACAGAGAGAGTATCAAGATTTATTTCCCAACACCTTTGTGGATATGAAAGGCATAGTGGCGAACAAGGTGAGATGAAGATTCCTTTAAAGAGAAATGCAAGGCATATTAAGTAGAGACACTATAGGCTAAATCCAATCTATAAGTATAAAGTAAGGATAATTCAACCAATAGAAGAGTCAGAGTGGATAAATTCTATGATGATGAAAAAAATACATAGGAGACATTCAAATTTGCATTGATCTCGGAACGTTCAATGATGTTTGCATGCACGATCCATTCCCTACCACTTTCACTAATGAGGTTCCTGATAATGTTGGTGATTAGGAGGTGTATTTTTTTACTGATGGATTTTGTAGGTATCACTAGATCCATATTGCTAAGGAATATCATTGTAAAACTACTTTTACTATTGAGTGGGGCTATGTTACAAATACAAAGTGATGCCATTTTGTCTAAAGAATGCTCCAATAGTTTTTTCCTAGATCATCATAGCATCATTCTGGGAGTTTATACATAAGTTTCTAGAAGTGTACTTGGATAATTGGACTATGTTTAGATCATTAATGAAGCATATAAAGGTACTACAGTTGGTGTTAAATAGGTGTAGACAATTGCGTATTTCATGTAGAATTGGTTTCTGGATCCAACACATTGATATTTGTAAATGTATTGATGTTTCGAAACAACTTTGGTCCATCATTAGGATAAATTAAATATGTGAAAGTTTGATATTTGGTATACCAAAGCTGAAGTTTTAGAATGCTTATGTTTTATGTTAGTGGAATGTTCTTGGATCCTAGTCATAATGGATTGGCTAATTTCTCCAATGTAGGGTTTCCCGCATGAACAAGGAATTAAATAAACTCATTTTTATATTTAGGATCAATGGGATCTTTCACCGATTTGAGATATCTATGAATAGTGTTGATGGGTTTGAAGTTGGTTTTAATATTGTTCTTTTTCAAAATATGGGAAATTTTGTCAGTAGTTCCCATGATGTAGGGGAGGTTTACTTTTCCAACAACATTGTCCAACTGTTGTTTATTATTAGGTCCTTTTTCATATTTTTTGAAAGCTCTGGTTCCTTGATGTATTTTATACCCATTATTTTCAAATACCTCCATGTAGTTCTAGCCCAAATACTTGCAATACTTTGTATCGAAAACACCTGTGTCTTAGGCCCAAAGTATACTTGGAATACTCTGGGCCTATAGGACAACTTGCAAGTAGTTGACAGGATAGACTCCTTTTAGATTCATATATGGACAAGAAGCTATGATTCCAATGGATTTTCTAGTACTTGTTGTGTGCATTGTTTCTTTTACATAACTAACTGAATCAAGTGACCTAGAGAGTAGGCTTGAAGAACTGATTAGTTAGAAGAGGATATGATACTTGCAAGATTTCATCAAAATGTGTAGAATTTTCATGATAAATCTTGGCACGATATATGTATTGAGTAGAATCAGTTTCAACAAGGGGATTTAGTATTTATCTATGAAAATAAGTTTTTAAAGCACCTAGGGAAGCTTCAAATGCATTGGCTTGACCCATATATGATTATAATTGTAATATATCTAGGAGTAGTGCAGCTAGAGAAGCTCAATGGTGAACCTTTAGAAGGTTTTGTAAATGGGAGTTGGATAAAGCTATATAGGGACAACCCATCTTCTGCGTATAATTGACCAACGACATTTAACACTTCATTCATTGTTTTGTTAATATGCCATCAATTACAATTTGTGTTCCATTTAATTCCTTCTAAAGAACATGATCAAAATCAATAATAAAATGTCTTAAATAATTTATTCCCTTATTCTATAAATCCTTTATGTGTTTAAGCCATGCCTCTAAGGGAAAATTCTATTATTTTCTTTGCATCTCAGTAATTTCCATTACCATTTCAATAAAAACACTTAGAGAATTTTTAATCAAATACTCATCAAAATCCATATATTTTTGTATAATTTCTGTATAAGAAGTTATTTTAGAGGCAATAGTAAGTGAATTATCTACTAATTCCCATGATTATAGGATTACACCGAGTCCTTTGCTATTTCTTTCAACCACAAATTTCCTTATCTCTTCTAGTAGAATTGATTCTCCTGTCATTTTTGTACTTGATCCAACAAACCCTTCAAGAGGATTCAATGTAACTAATTGTTCAACAAATAGAGGCATGGGATAGAAAGTAGCTTCCAACTTATTTATTTTCTTTTTGGAGATAATTATTTCATTTTCTTATTTAGTTTTTAAATATTATAAGGCATCCCCTATAGCTTGGTGCATCTTTAAAACTTGTGAAGCTCTGATTTCTGCAATGCTGATGCCAAATTTCCATTATCCCACCACTTATTTTTTTCTCCAACATTTCCTATTTGTAGTTTTTTTGAATTCTTTCCAAATTATACATTGTGTAATTTTATTAATTCTTCCTCAAACACAACATGGTCTTAAGTAGCTAGTTCCTTGGCAAGAATTTTGTTTTTCAGTATTTGTTGCTTGGCCCAAGTAGATACTTCAACACCAATATTAGTTTCAATATTCTAAGAGTTAATTTGTTCCTCTTGAATTTCATTAGCAACATTTCCTTTTTCTTTCCTCCTTTTTTTTTGAAATAATACAAATAGTATGGGACTTCTAAATCAAATTTATTAGAGGATGTTCACCTCCTCCATCACCAACACTTTCTATATTGCCTCTTTTCTCTTGAAATATATTTCTTGGATATTAACTTCTAGATACTAAAGAGTCCTTGTGAGAATTAATAGGGGAATTATTGTCAACACTAGTTTTATGTTGTCATTGTTTTCTTTTAATCTCATTTGTACTAATTAAAGTATTATCATGGATGGGGTTGTCCTCCTATTCTTTTTCTTTTGAATTCTAATTGTCTTTGAATTCTTCTCCTAACTGCTTAGTAAAACATAAAGCAATATGAATATAAGTCATATGTGGAGAAATTATTCCATGTGAACCAAATCCTTTGCAAGATTTGAGTTGAATCATTTTAAAAGTATCTAAATGTGAATCAATTTCATCCAAATGGACAATAGATTTCACTATGAAATCTCCAATTTTGAAGTGAGTCTAGATGAACTAATTTTTCCTCCTTTGTTTAATAAAATGTGCCCAATATTTTTATTTTTGACACACTTCAATAGAAAATAATTTTCCAGAAACATAATATGGGAGGATCATAGATCTTCCTACAAAGTTGTAGAGTCTAAGGTAATAAAACTTTTCTTGGCATTCCAAAATGCCCTTTATTTGAGTTAAAATCTTAAGCTGCATTAAAGAGCCTAATTATTTTTCTATGTGGTTCACAATTCCCAAAGATCAGTGATTGTTACATACATGGTATATTTTTACCAAGAAGGTCCACCGAAAGGGATCACTTCTTATTGGGTTAACCACATAACCTGACCTTGAGAGTGTCGAAATAATTGGATCTATGATATCTCAACAGAAAAGGTTATTTAACAATGGGGACTCGATCGATTAAGCTAACCATTTGGACTATTAAAGAGCCTACTTTTATTAGGACCAAAATTTATTTTCTTTAACCTTTTAACAAAATCATTTTTAACCTGATAGAAATGAAAGGGAGCCTTGTTATTCCATAACATAAGATGCCATAATTGAGTAGTGTGGTAATCTATATTTTAATTTTGAGAACTAAGTAGTTTTTTAAACATATTTACATAAAATAGGGCATACATCAAATATGATTAAACAAATAATATATTTTATCTCTCAAAATTCCCTCATTGATGGGGAATCTCATTGGAAATGATACTAGCCCAATAAAATATTATTTCTTGTTTTACTAAGTCATGGAGGAGGAAAGGAACATATTTGGGTACATGTTTAGTAGAACCTTGACCAAAAATTCTTGCTAACATCTATGCAAACTCTTAATTTGGGTACCTAAATTTTGAGCAGCATCCACCAAGGTACAAGAAGGATTCTTTAGAAAACTTCTTAGAAGTTCACTACATCCTATTTAACCTTTCATTATTCCATTCCAAAATTAACGCATCTTTGAATGGAGAAGGCACTCCTATTTATAAAAAAACTAAGATAACTAATAATAAATATAGATCCATAAATCTCTCCTAGATCCACAAATATTACAACCATGTGTTAACATCTATCACAAATCTCTAAAATATTTGATAGGAGACATTTATAAAAACTTCCATGATTCTTCTCCATTACATTTTCTTGATCAATGATCCCAAATATTCCTCAAATCTTCAAGAGTGTGAAGAGGAAATTCGAATTTGAGAGGCCAAATATGACTTTGTTGGAATCTTCAAATATGTGAATTCATGTTAATTTTTCTAATATTTAACCATAAATTCACTCAAAACACTAAAATAAATGCTTTGGAAAATATTAAGTATAAACCCATAGAAAATCATGAAAATGGTCTTATTGTAAGGTGATGGAGTTGCAGAATGTGGTAAATAATAAAGGAAAATGAAATAAAAGAGAGTGAAAAAGGATAATGTTTTGGAGGCTCGACATGAGGAAATCATGGCCCAATTTATAGGGATACCTCAATCCAAAGAGTGTTGGTTCCCATGAAAGTTTCTACTTATGTAATCAAGAATCAATTTCTTATTTTTAGGAGAAATTGTCTTATATGATTGGTAGGGGAAATTTTTTTTTTTTTCCACACTTAGCAATAGGTACCATATTTTATTTAAAATAATATTAATTTACAAGGTATACATATCCTTCTATTTGGAAGCCATTTAAAGTTATTGACACATTTAAGGCACCAAAGGTTATTAAAAATGCTCAACTATATGATGCATCTTTAGTCAATGGCCCATAAAGTTAGAAACACCAAAAACCCTACAACTATTATATAAAATGATGGGCTACTTAACTCACTAATAATTGATTCTCTATCCTAGTTAAATATACTTCAATGAAGGCAAGGTAGAGAAGTTGCATAATACCTAGAAGAAGAGGAGGAGTTAGAATAAGATGAGAATAAAGAAGAATAAGAAGAAAATGTGCAGGATGATGGGGGATGTGTATCCAAAGACCCCATAACTACTATAATAATCAAGAATGTATCCAAAATACCCATAGTTACTATCACATAGGTTGATCACATGAATATTATTGATAGATGGGATGAAAAGGTACAAATATTTCAATGACATATTGTGAACATTGTCCCACACCCAATTATTCAAGAAATAACATTTGGCCTTGTACAAGCTTCATGGAAATAGAGAAAACATAAAGAGTTAGACCATAAAGGTAGGCATCTCTAGAATACCTAAGGAAGAAAAGGAAAAGATCTATAGTTGCCATAAAATCCCCCACAAGGAATATTTAAGACTTTTTTTTCCTTCATACAATAACCAGTAACTGAAGATTTAACGATTGCAAAAACCATCCAGGACCCTAGTTCTACTACATATGAACTAGAAATAGGATAAATGAGTGTTGTAAAATGTTTTCTATGCATTATGTCTATTACAAAAGGTAGAAAATCAAGGTCTCACTACTGCCACACAAGAACCAGTATTTGGTAACATAAAGGTCATAGGAGGTTTTCTAGACTCTAATGTTATCCCAAAATAACAAACAATAGAGAATCTTGTACTATTTTACTAGAAATAGCATTAGAATACATGAAAACTCCTTTTGAAGGTAACATAGATGTTGAGTTGGATGTCAGGCATAAAGAATCCCAAGAATATTCTTTAGACTCTATCACTATTATAGAAGAACTAGTAATAGGGATTTTTGCTACTACTCAACAAGAACTAGCAGTAGAGTGTGTGGCACCTACATTTGAAACTTCTCAAGGTAATAGATATGTTGTTCCATAAGTTGAAAGTACTAATGAGGCACCACAAGAACCACCAATAGGAAAAAAAGTAAAATATGTTCGAAGTGAAGATCCAAAATAATTTTTCCAGAAACATCCAAGGTTTTCAAATCAATAGTCCCAAGAGGGCTTAGTTTCATATAGACTATGATTAGTAAGCTACATTTGAAACCTTCATATTGTTATAAATTAATTAACAAAGAAATGAAATACACAAAATATTGTGGAAACAAAAATACAGAAACACACAAAACAAGAGAGACACAAATATACATGGTTCAACCAATTTGGGATATGTCCACAGGGAAACAACCAGTCCCTCCTTTTATATTATCCAACAACATGAAGAGATACAACCTATAGCAGATCTGTTGTAATTTCCTCTTTTCTCTCACATAGTTCCCTCTCTCTCTCTCTTGCTAAGAATAATAATACACAACCACAATACAATTCCCTCATATAAATTGAGGAAGTTCCTTCTAGGGGAAAAAAACCCTAAATTAACATAACTTCTACCGTCAGATCATCCACCTAATGAATGACCTAGATTGACTACAAAATTACAATATTTTACAAGGAAAATTTTCATCTATTTTTAGCTTCAAGGGTGCTGCCATGATACCTTGCCAAAGGGGGGGCTCATAAAATTCATCGTCACCTCCCTGGACACCCTTGACGATGATTAAATGGAACAAGGATCCAATAGAAATGAAACAAAAACCTATGAACAATTAGGAAGATAATAAGGCTCCACACCCAACACATATATCACCCTTATCAAATTGTATTGTAATTTAAGAAAGGAGAATATAAAGTTAAAACAAATATTAATTCTTACTAAACTAAAATTTAGGGGACTGAAGCATCATTAAAAGTTGAACAAACTCATCCAATCCCTTGAAGAAAGCATATGATCACCTTTTGTTGTGAATGAATGTTACCTTGTGAGAAATATTAATATCATGGAAGTGATTGCTATAGAAGATGAAAAATATATTGCTAGAACTAAAGAGACTACTCAAATTCATGTTGAGAAGATTATGTCTATACTTCTCCTTGAAATTATTTCGAAAACTAGTACAATTAATGTTCTCCAAGATAATTGAGATCCCCTTGTTATGAGCTCACATACTTTTACAAAACTTTATGTCTAGTTAATAGGAACCCAAATAAATGAAATAAATACAAGTGCTATAGTGGGAACTCGGATAGAAGAATTCAAAATAATTGATTTAAGACCTACCATTTAAAAGAAAAAAATGCATTCAAATAGAGGATGAAGGATAAATGTACTTCTTAAGAAAGAGGAGGTTAAGAGTTATAATATCCAAGTGCAGAAATGCTTCAAAATCCTATGAAATAGGTATAGTTTCTCTAGCTACACACTGTAAATGTATCCATACTTTGAAAGAACACTAGGCCAAATTATATTCCAAGGATGGATATGAATGTGGAAAATTCTATCAAAGATCAAAAGAAATTTATGGCCTAGAAATGGAGGCGAGAAAATTAAAAGAACATTTTTATTTGAGAAATTTAATTGAAGTTGCACTTAACTGCAACAAAAACCTCACCCACCTATGCTCTATACCTATAAGAATATTTCAAACTATTCATACTCCAAGATTTGGCCAAAAGACCACATGATTTTAGGATTGTCACATTACTTTTGGAAGCATATTCTTTGAGCAGTATAGAAGAAAAAAAATTGAATTGTGAATGTTATCAACACAATATCATTCTATTTCATTAATGAAGATGGAATAGTAATGCATTTCTAGGGGATATTCAATTAAAAAATTTCACATCATAAACAAGAAACCAAATCTATTGGAGACCCAAAAATATAAAAACAAATAAATCTATAATGGTATAGAATTTCATATTTTAAATATAATTTTATCATATATGTTGTGATGAATAGTCCAATGGAATATCAAAGGAAATTTACGAATCATAATCTATGCAAATATTCTCAGTATATTGCATCATAATTATGTTAGGCACAGAAAAGCACGATAAATCTATTTAACCTCCCTAACAACTAATTTAATCTAATAAAATGTTATTAAGTAGAAAAAGGAAGGTCAAATACAACTTTTATGTGCCTGGGAAAGGCTATATGGGCCTTATGTTTTACCTAATTGGGAGGCCCATGAATTTTCTTGGTGGCATGTTGTGGATATGGTCTTAGAATGAAACCCAAAAACTACTCACCACCCACCACTTGGATTTGAAGACTTAACAATAAAGGAGAATGGGTGATGGAGAGATGTGTCGATCCAACATGACATGGGTCTAGAGACCCCACCAAAATTTAAAAATGAATCGAAATGTGTATAAGGATTAAATTACCACAAACATAAGGAGGACCCTATGGGCCCCGCACCTAAGAAGACATGGAAGTGCTCACGAGGATTCTGTGTAGGGGCCCAAATAATATGGAACTATTTATGATGACATGGAAGAGCCACGTGGATTACACATGAATCCCACATCGGACTACCGTGCTAATGTGGCATTATCAAATCAATTAAACTTAAAATAGGCATAACATTAAATCTAGGAGTTGGATTGAGATAAAATTTATATTTTTAGAAATCTCTTGATGGGGTTGAAGGCTTGTGCCATCTCCAAGCCAACCATCAAGAAGCAAGGCTTGTACACTCCTCTTCCTACTCCCAACTATTTATGGGAATCCATATCCATGGCCTATATGTCTGGCCACCTTTCTACCAAGCATGGTAATGACTTTGTATCTGTGGTCGTGGACAGGTTTTCTAAGATGGCTATATTGGTGGACTACAAGAAGAGTATCACAACAAAGGACATTACCAAACTTTTCTTTGAATGAGTGTGGGTACATTTTGATATCCCACATACCATTATGTCATATTGGTATAGAAGGTTCCTGAGCACTTTTTGGTCCAGCCTCTAGACACTATTTGACACCAATTTCACCAAGTCGACTACATTCCATCCCCAGACTGATGGCCAAACAGAGGTCATCAACAATATGATAGTGCACATACTTCACATGTACAACTCCAAGCATACATGAACCTAGGATGAGATCCTTCCCTATGTGAAACACAACTATAACAAATCTCTCCATAGCTAAATTGGTCACAATCCCTTTCAAGTGGGTTTGAGATTTCAACCATTGTGTATGATTAATGTTACCATGCCTCATGTGACTACATAGATGGAATCCACATATTTACAGTCTGAGGTTGATAAAGAAACCAAGTTTATTGAACATATCTAACACATCCTCTAGCAGGTTCATGACATCTTTGAGAAGTCCAATGCCTAGTACAAGCAACCACGTGATAAACATTGGGTGCCACATAAGTTTTAGGTGGGCAGCAAAGTTTTTTTACATTTGGATAAAGAACACCTTGTCAAAGCCCATCAGAAGATCCAATCATTATAATACATGCCTTACACCATCACCAAGGTTGTGGGTGAAAATTGTTTTGAGCTCAACATTCCCCCATTCCTTGGCCTACACCCAGTATTCTATGTCGACCGCATTCGTCCATACTTTCCACCATTGCTAGACACATAAGACATTGTAGAACAATTAGCACCAACATAGCTCAACCCATACTACATGGAACACGAAAAAACTAATCAGATTATGGACACACATATTAATACCACTCACCAAGAGAAGATCCAACTCTATCACATTGTCAAATTTACCCAACTCCTACACTAAGGAAGGTGGCTCACCGAGGACCAAGTTCAACAAAAGTTTACCCAACTCATGGAGGCACTCAATGGAATGGGAACAATTGCTCCTTAAGAGGGGAGGAATGATCCAAGTGGATATTAGTGGGAATCTACCTATTCCACTTGGACCCCCACCATTGTTTTTGTAGAAATTTCTCTATGGATCTGCTAGCTTTGACACCATGTAGAAATTCTACAAATTCTCTACAAATATACCTTTGAGATCTCTATAGAAAATCTGACTGTAGATTAACCCGATAATGAAATATACCAAAGCAAAATACTATAATCTACTTCTACTATCAATTTTCTTTCCGAAAGCTTAAAGATTGAGCAAGATCAAGGTGAACACATATAACCAGAAGAAGAAGAATTAATGCACATGAAACACAGAAAATACTCGGGGGAAAGCCTCAGCTAAAAACCCCACTATCTGTATTATCATACAAGGTGGAAATACATCAAAATTATGCAAATCCTTAGCTCTCACAACTAGCCAGCTCTCAGTACAATCCTCCTGGATGCTCACAGGCAATCAAAGCTTCTCACAAACCTTTGCCTTTGCCCTCCAAGCTCTTATTTCCTTGCGCTGTTTCTCCTGGGTGATCCTCCTGTTACCAAGTGGAATACTGATCTCTCACATTGACCCTAAACCCTGTTAGAACTACGCAATCCTCAAGGAACCTTTTCTTGACTGCATGCGTGAGTTTCCTTTATAGGAGAAAACATGCAACTGATAGTACACTGTCCTTGACATTTAGCTCAACTGGGTCTTTATTAGAATAGACATGCATGAATTTTTGATGAGGGAATCTTTAGTTATCTGGAGTACATTGGTTGAGTGCATGCATGCATCAACTGACTCATAACTCACAATTAGTTCCTCAAACTGTTTGGAACTAATTTAACTGGACTTAACTTAGTAAACTGAGCTAACTAATTACAACCAAAATGTAACTCAATCTTATCTCCTTAATTAAGGGATAATCTCCTTAATTTAAGGGATAACTATTGCATGACTTCAGAAAGACTTCTAACTTGAATTTCTCAAACTAAGTAATCCATAATGAATGAATTAATTATTTCCAAGCAGCTGGTGAGACCAAATTCGAATTTAATTCACAATTTTAATTCAAGGAGAAATTAAAATTGGAATATTCTGGATTCTATTTTTATCATTTCTTGTTGCTATTTTCAACACTCCCTCTCAACAAGAAAGGAATTCAACTCAATCCCGATCCTGAACATTTGGAATGTTCTACATGCAACACTTCTCTCAAGTGTTGTTGCTCCAGAAACAAAAAAAAAAATCCAACCTGAATCAGTATGATGCATTTGTCATCAAAGTCTCTGACTGCTATTGCCCTTGTCAACTGAAACATTTGCGCTTCGACTGACTCTACCTTTCTGCACTGTTGTCAATCCTTCTCTGCGCTCTTCAGTATCTGACTGCTCTAGCCTTTGCCACTTTGATCTTTGACTGCATCAATCCCACTGATTCCTCCCGCTACTATGTACTTTGGTCTCCCGTAGCAAGGTATGATCCATGAGATAAAACCTCTCAATGGACCCTGCCCAATTTTAGCCTTCTTGGGACTATCACTTCACATCGCCCCACCTCACATTTGGAGGTATGGCTATATGTGATCCCTCTTCCCACTTCTCCAATTGTGGCTCCTCCACAATTATTTGAGACTTCTTTTGGGGCTACATGTCGAGAGGTAATTTACTCTCCCTATCAACCACCAAGTCTCTAACATTTGCCTTGCTCCTCAAGGATTTGCATGCATCTTGAACCTCAAGAGCATATAGGTTCTTAACTCGTGAATCGATCTGTTTCACCTATCTCATGGTGACGTGTCTAAGGAAAACCTTTCCCTTACTGAAGACAACATCGTAGCCTTTGTCCTCCAACATCGCGACTGATACCAAGTTCTTCTTCAATCCAGGCACATACTTCACATCTGTCAAGGTGATAGGAGGTCCATGCTCCCTCTGAAAAGTAATCGTGCCCACTCCTGAAACACTATACCTTTCATCGTCACCCATCTCTATGCGCATCTTGAGGTCTTTCTCCTCCAAGGTACTACATAAACGTTTATCACCAGTCATGTGGAATGAGGCTCCACTGTCAAGATACCAAACACAACCCATCATCGATGACACCATGCATGCAATGAGGGTAAAGTCCATTTCGAACTGAGAGGCCAATGCCTCACCTTCCGATCCTTCTGAGGATCCCTTCTTGGACTTCTTCGATGGGAAATTAGTAGCATAATGTCCCATCTCGTGACAATTAAAGCATCTCACTTTAGACTTGTCACCCTTCTTCCCTCCATGATAAGAATTCGATTTGGAATGGGAATCCTTACCCTTCCCTTTCCTTGCCTTAATCGCTAAGGCCAGATTTTCTTCATCACCATCCTTGGATGAAGAACCATCTCGTGTGCTCCTCCTGATCTCCTCCTACATGAGATCTGACCACAGTCGTTCCCAATCTGACAGTTTCTCCCTTCCATTCACAGATTCCTGGTAGCTATTCCATCTCTTTGGAAGGCCAATAAGAGAGAACCTGACCATATCATCATTGACAGTAGTTATTCCCACACTACCAAGCTCATCTCTGTAAGTGGTGAGCTTGTTCAGATATGTGGAAATAGTATCGCCATTCTCCATCTTGATTCTTCAAAGCTTATCCTTGAGCGCCAATTTCCTCTGGTCGCTACTATTCTGGTAGAGGTCCTTCAATGTCTTCCACATTGAATATGGAGTATCCTTCCCATGGAGACTCGAGACAATATGGTCTCGAACTCCCTCAAGGATGATCTGTCTCACCCTTGCCACACACTTATTCCACTCAACCAATTCTTGTGCATTAGTTGAACCTGGCTTTGGGATTTCTTGATCAATGAAATCCTTCAAGCCATTGTCTTCTAATACAGCCTCCATGCGATCTTTCCATGCTATGTAATTCGAGCTACCTTCCAAGGCATACTCGAGTCTCAAGCCATAGAACGCCATTGGCCAACCTTGAAGTATGATAAGAATTCGATTTGCACTTGCAACCCCGAACTTCAAACTTCGAATTCTCTTCTCTGTATACTATTCACAACTCTGATAAACTAGGCTCCAATACCATGTAGAAAATTCTCTATGGATTAGCTAGCTCTGATACCATGTAGAAATTTTTCTATGGTTCAGTTAGCTTTGATACCATGTAGAAATTCTGCAAATTCTGTACAAATCTACCTCAGAGATCTCTGTAGAAAATATTACTGTAGATTAACCCGATAATGCAATATACCAAAGAAAAATACTATAATCTACTTCTACTATCAATTTGCTTTGTGGAAGCTTAAATATTGAGCAAGATCAAGCTGAAGACATATAACCAGAAGAAGAAGAATCAATGCACATGAAACACAGAAAATACTCGAGGGAAAGCATCAGCTAAAAACCCCACTATCTGTATTATCATACAAGGTGGAAATACATCAAAATTATACAAAGCCTCAGCTCTCACAGCTAGCCAGCTCTCAGTACAATCTTCCTAGATGCTCACAGGCAATCAAAGCTTCTCACAAGCCTTCTCCTCTACCCTCCAAGCTCCTATTTCCTTGTGTTGTTTCTCCTGGGTGATCCTCCTGTTACCAAGTGGAAGAATGATCTCTCACACTGATCCTACACCTTGTCAGAACTGCGCAATCCTCAAGGAACCTTTTCTTGATTGCATGCATGAGTTTCCTCTATAGGAGAAAACATGCAATTGATAGTACACTGTCCTTGACATTTAGCTCAACTAGGCCTTTCTCAAAATAGACATGCATGATTTTTTGATGAGGGAATCTTCAGTTATTTGGAGTACAGTGGTTGAGTGCTTGCATGCATCAACTGACTCATAACTCAAAATTAGTTCCTCAAACTGTTTGGAACTAATTTAACTGGACTTAACCTAGTAAACTGAACTAACTAATTACAACTCAAATATAACTCAATCTTATCTCCTTAATTTAAGGGGTAACTATTGCATGACTTCAGAAAGACTTCTAACTTGAATTTTTCCAACTAATTAATCCATAATGAATTAATTAATTATTTCCGAGCAACTGGTGAGACTAAATTCAAATTTAATTCACAATTTTAATTCAAGGACAAATTAAAATTGGAATATTCTAGATTCTATTTTTATTATTTCTTGTTGTTATTTTCAACAGTTTCTTTTAGTTTCCTTAATTGTAGCACAACTTACTAACGAAGGAATTGGAAAAGTGCAAGACTAGTTGTTTAGCATTTTTTCAACACCCACTTAGAGATATTTGAAATGAGGTATTATGATAGGAAAACATAATTCATATGCCAAAGTTACGACCCTAGGAAGTTGGTGTTCAAGCTAGCCCTAATGAGGCCCACAAGCTTTTGGCGCTTCATCTCCTAGGGTTAGGTTTTTGGATGTTTAGGGTTTCCCATTGTTTCTTAATGATAAAAAGGCCCCTGATCTTCATTTTAACATAATTCAGGGGCATGTATCTGCCACATCTATTGGCATTATGATACAAGTGTTGTCCTTGATGGAAACTCACTCACAGGTCACCTCAATTTTGATGAAAGGCAAACCCACAGTGTAATAGGTCTATTCAGATGTAACAGGGCATTGGTACAAAAGAACATGAATTGGAACTAAAGTCTACTAATCAGAATGAAGAAGTTGAAGGCAAAGGATGGTGAAAAGGAGTTTAAGATGTATATGTAGGTCGACTTGTCAAAATAGCGTATACACACTAGTTCACAGAAAACAAAAGAGCGTATACATATACATGCACTTTCATAAGAAGAAAAGCACATATATGTTGGAAAATCAAGGAAATTCAAGTGGAGATAGTACCAGGGGTCAACACCATGGTATTAGCCCACAATATTGAGCAGAGTAATGACTATTTGATCCTGTCCAAGAATACCATGGATCCTAAGTGGTTTTGGTTCGAGGTATTGAGAAAGGACTAAAACTATATAAGGAGGAGAAGATCATAAGGCTAGGGTGTGCAAGTGAAAGGGTTTCTAAGGAATACTTCTATCTGAAGTATATTTTATGTTGCAAAGGCTATTATTGTGATTTGATCTAAAATATTTTGTGCACCTTGAATTCAATGTTGGATCAGGATCATGAGGCCTGAAATGACTTATGATTGAATGGTATGATATTGGTTGGGCTAGATCTGATTATGTACACCGATTTTATTCTTAAAATGTCATGATTTGGGTTTGTCTGAAGTCCAGATTAGCAGCGAAGTTATGAGTTAATATTTGCAAATCTATATGCCGGTTCGTCTCGGTAAAAGCTTGTGTACATGCAGGTTCTACTCTTCCAAGTCGCATATAAAAGGAAAAGCCTATTCTTCAGATCTGACTGATCTATCTGATTAGTTATGTTGTTTTACTGTTGTCTGTCAATGAAGTCTTCTTAGATCTGAATGTAAAACTGAATGCATAAGGAGTTTGATATCTGATTGATTGATTGTATAAGTGAGAAGGGTGATCTCTGCTACTGCCTATGTAAAGCTCGGTAAATTGACAATAGATGTTCAGTATATTATTGTATTCGGAAGTTTTATGTTTTAGTAGTTTTGAAGGTATACACAGGTTTGATTAAAGGAAGTAGCATTTACACACAGGTTGGGTTCAGTAAAGTAGCGTATACATTATGATGCATGATCTTTTAGGCTACAACTGGTTCTGAATGATGATGCAGGTTTCTGGGTTCAGCACAGTGTTCTAGTGACAGTGATCTGATTGTTTAGATTAACTAAATGATGGTTGATGCAGTTTGAGTTTCAAGGTTTCTGATGGGTCTAGTATGAAAATTTGATGAAACGGGGCCTTCATTTGTATTGTTGTGTACCATGAGCATCCAGTCTGAAAATTTATGAAACGTGGTCCCTGGAAGAAGAGAGAAGGTCATAGCCTTCTGTAGGCCGGTGCCTACGTACTAGTGAACACATTGGCTAGTACAAGAGCTAGGGGGTTGTAGCTTCCTTCCAGTAGAAGCTGGAAAATGAGAGAAGGTTGTCGCCTTCTACAGGTGGGTGCCTGCATACTGGTATGAGTCTGCACCAGTACAAGATTGTAAACAGATTTTCTTAATATTAAAAGAAGACATAGACGACAGTAGCAGGTGGTTTTTCTCCAACATTGGGTTTCCACCTTAAATCTTGGTGTTCATGTGTTTTCCTTATGTGTGATGGTTTATTCTATTTTTACTACACTGTTTAATATGTTACTAATGCACGGGTTAAAGATCAACACATGATAAATTGATTAAATCATAAGTTCTCTAGGTATACACTGGTTTCTCTAATCACAATAGTGTGTACACACTAGTTCACTTCACATAAGTAGCTTATATAAATCTGTTTGGTAAATGAAAAATTATTGATTTGATAATACTGATTCACCCCCCTCTCAGTATTATTTCCAACAATTGGTATCAGAGCAGGTCCTTCAGAAGAAGCTTGATCGCTTGAAGGAAGATCTTTCAATATGAATAATCATGAAGGCATGGGATCCATCAGGCCACCAATCTTCAATGGGAGAAACTTAATATATTGGAAAATAAGAACCAGAGCCTATCTACAATCGCTTGGAGCTTATGTTTGGGAAATTGTGGAAGGAGGATATCAATTTCTAGCAGCAATTCCTACAGACTCTGTAGGTAAGAAGTTATACGAAACCAATGCCAAAGCCATCAATACGTTATTGGCAAGTATGTCAGAATCAGAATTTGTCAAAGTCATGCAGCTCAAGATAGCCAAAGATATATGGGACAAAATCATTCAACACTATGAAGGAGACTCTTAGGTAAAACGTGCTAAGCTTCAAACTCTCAGAATTCAGTATGAAACTCTAAAGATGCATAGTGATGAGAGTGTTGCTAGTTACTTTTTATGTATAGATGAGATTTTTAATTGTATGGACAATCTAGGTGAAGAGATAAAGGAAGCTACTTTAGTTGAGAAAATTTTGAGATCTTTGTCTTCTAAATTTGAGTCAAAAGTGTTTGCCATAGAAGAAAAACAGGATACTCAAACTATTACTATGACTCAACTCCATGGAATCCTAATTGCCTTTGAAATGAGAAAAGGAGGTCCATCAGATATGAGAGAAGCCACTTTTAAAGTGCCAACAAAGGGAAAAGAAAAGGAAGAGCACAATGAATCATAACACATTTCAGAAGAAGAAGATGAGGTAAATTTTTTCAAGAAGCTTCAATGGGGTTCTGGAAGATTCTGAGGTAAGCTACCTTTAAAATGCTTTAATTATGGTAGAGTCGGTAATTATTCTGTCAAATGTCCTCATAAATATAAATATGAAAAAGGAAAGGAATATGCAAGAGGAAATAGAAAACAGGTTGTGAATATAAGGAGTTACTATATGCATGAAGATAGTGATGGCTTATCTAATAGTGATGAAGATGAGACTGAACAAGATTATAGGCTACTCATGGCTTATGACAATGATGATTTTTTGGATGCATTATAAGAGGAAGAATTTCTTGAAGAAATCACTAAACTCAAAATTTGTTT
The DNA here is from genome assembly GCA_031772625.1 of Pinus tabuliformis. Classification (NCBI taxonomy): domain Eukaryota; kingdom Viridiplantae; phylum Streptophyta; class Pinopsida; order Pinales; family Pinaceae; genus Pinus; species Pinus tabuliformis. Next base: position 1,368,214,489 of record CM062819.1, read on the forward strand.
ATAAGAATAGAATATGATCATAGATTCATTGACACACCAACTCACTGAAAGAGAAAAATACAATGAAAATCTAGAATGTGAAATTGTGGGTCTAAGAAAAGAACTTGAGAAGACAAAATCTCTTAATCTTAGATTTTCTAAAGGATCTGAAACTTTAAATAAAATCATCAATGTTCAGTGTTCTCTTATGATAAAGACAAGTCTTAGATATATTGAAGAATCATCTCAATCACAGAAGCTATCAGCCTCCACTAGAAGCTATCTTGATGCAACAAATACTAGTGAACAATATGTCAATCATCAGCAAAGGCCTAAAATTACTCATCAGGAAAATCATACTCAATTTACTACAAGGATGAATATCATTAGAAGCTTCAACCAACAAGTAAACAATTCCAAAAGATTCTATGATCGCATAAACTTATTTAATGGGAAATGTTTTTCATGTCATTACTTTGGGCATAAGGCTACTCAATGTGTTTCTTACAAAACCATCATGACTAGAGAAGCACGAAATCAAAGGAGTGTAACAGGAATCAAGAAAAGTTCATATAATAACTTTTCTCCTCTTGAAAATGAAGGAGAATGTTCAATTTTTAACAACTTTGGTCATGAAGAATCTGAATGCAGGAGCAAATTTCGGCCATCACTTCAAAAGGATAAAACATCATTAAATACCAAGATGTGGAGAAAGAAGGAATCTAAATCAGAAATATGTGTCATAGCTTTATATGCAGAAGGACAAGAAAATCAGTGGTACATCGACAACAGATGCTCCAAACACATGACAGGTGATAAAGAGAAACTTCATTCATATAATTCTTTACAAAAGGAAAAGAATGTCTCATTTGGAAATGACACTCCAGCTGTCATAAAAGGTAAAGGTTCTATCTTCTTGAAAGAAAAGGTTAAATATGGAAATGTCATGTATGTAGATGGTTTAAATCATAACATGTTGAGTGTTAGTCAAATGTCTGATCAAGGAAATGAAGTTGTGTTTCGATCAAATGGATGTGTGGTTCGTGAGCTTGATACATGAAAGACCATGATAAAAGGAACAAGAATTCCAAACAACTTATGCATAATCAAAGGAGGACAACAAAAATGTTATCTAATCAAAACAAATGAAAACTGGCTATGGCATAGAAGATTGGTGTAGAATTCCTGCAGAAACTTTGATACATCTAGAATTCTAGTTAAATTAAACACAAGTAATTTGCTGATATTCAAGAGAGGAGAGAAAGAATTTTCTCCATAAAATCAATGTATTAAATTAATGAAAAATAGTAATACATGAGAAACCAAACCTCTTATCCCAAAGGGAGGTGGTTATATAGAAATTGCCGAATCTAGAAAACTAGGAAAAAACTAGTAAAAAACTAGAAAAGGCTAAGAAAAGCTAAAGGGAGGCCTAAAATAACAACAATGACTCAAGGAAACCTATGCCAACTATCAGCCACGAGGAAATCATGAGGAGGGGCGCATTTCCCAAGGAAGGCAACTTTAAAACATGCTAAAATGGTCCCGGGGACCAAATCCCTTGATTTAAGGGGTAATCTTCATGTGGGGCACCAATCCTCAAATAACTCAAGTGGATGAGGTGTGGTTAGGTGTGAACATGCACTTAGATGTCTAAATGGTTTAGGAAAGTGTTTGGACCAATATTTCCATAATCTTAATACTTTAAAGTCAATAAACAAGGGAAAGTTGGTCCACCGAGCTAGTTTACCAAAAACCAAGTGTGAACATGATTTTTAGTGCATGTGGCTAAGGCTAAAAAATAAATGTAGATGTTAGGATTATATTCCAACACCCCTCCTTCATCCTAAATCACTTATCTAAACTAAGTCCTGACCAAGATGCAATGTTAGGTACTCAAGTACAATAAATAAAAGAGCCTCATAAAATGAAGAAAGAGGGAAAACCTCGTGGGAAACCACCCCCACCCCCCCTCGCCAAAAAAGGAAAAAAGGGCTAAGTGGCTAGAAGGGCCTACTCAGCTATCTCCACCACTCCAAGCATAGCTCTTAGTTCTAAAAATTTCTTTTTAGTGAAATACTTGGTGAAGATGTCTACAACCTGCTGCTTCATGGGGCATGACTGCAATGATATGACTCGGTCACAGATCAGCTCACAGATGTAATGCATGTGAATCTCAATGTGCCTGGTCCTCTGCCTCTGAACTGGATCAACCGATATCTTAATGGACCCCTGATTGTCACATAATGTGACAGTCGGAAGTGGATGCTGAATACCAAACTCGAAGAGAAGCCCTTGCAACCAAACACCCTGTGTAGCTGCAGTCACTACACCTCTATACTCTGCCTCGGTTGTAGATAAAGAAATCGTGGATTGCTTCTTACTAGACCAGAAAAAAGGCCTTGAACCAAAGCTAAAAACATAACTAGAGGTGGACTTACGATCTGTACCATCACTAGCCCAATCAGAATCTATGTACCCAATCAGTGAAAGTGGGCAATCTGCAGCATAAAAGATACCAAAACTGGAAGTACCTTTCACATATCTCAGTATTCTCTTTGCAACTTTCTAGTGAAGCTCATGGGGCTCCTGTTTATATCTAGAACACACTCCTACTACAAAATATATATCAGGTCGGGTGTGAGTAAGATACAACAAACTCCCAACCAACTGTCAATATAGTGTACTGTCCACCAAAGCTGTAGTACCCGCATCCTCAAATCTGATCCTCGAAAGAAAGGGAGATGCTATTGGCTTGAATTCTATCATATGAAAGTGGATAAGTAGATCTGATGCATACTTAGACTATGCCATCTTGATCCCTGAAGTAGACTGAGAAACTTCAAGACTAAGAAAGTAGTGCAATTGTCCCAAATCTGCCATGGAAAATTGATCGTGCAATGCTGATTTTTCTGAATCAATAACTAAGGTAAGGTTCCCTGTCATCAGTAAATCATCTACATAAAGTACTATCAGCAAAAGGGAATCATCATGTTGCAGAAAATAAACATTCGGATCGGATTTGCATCGAATGAATCCAATGGAAAGCAGGAAAGAATCCATCTTTGCATACCAAGCTCTGGGAGCCTGTTTTAGGCCATACAAAGATTTCTTTAATTTGCAAACAAGGGAAGAGTTCTAAATGTATCCCTATGGCTGCTCCATATATATCTCCTCCTTGAGATATCCATGAATAAATGCACTCTTCAATTCCATGTGATGAACTTCCCATCTGCGAGAAGCAGCAATGGCTAAAACTAGTCGAATGGAGTCCATTTTTGCAACAGGTGCAAATGTCTCTGTGTAGTCCATGCCATGTACTTGTGAGTATCCTTTTGCAACAAATCAATATTTGTACTTTCTGATCTCACCATTTGCAGCAATCTTTTTTTGATAGATCCATCGGCAATGGACAAGCTTTCTTCCTTTCAGAAGTGGAACCAAGTCCCTTGTGTTGTTTTCCATGATAGCAAAGTACTCTTCATCCATGGCAGCCTCCCAAAGCAGATTTCCAGCAGCCTCAGAGTGTGATTGTGGATCTAAACCAACTGTCATATAGAAATGTATGGGAAGCAAAGGTTTGGTGGCAGCTAGGGCTTGAGGAGCTCCAAAAAGTTGTGATCTAGTCCTTCTCACATCCGTAGGATCACCGACTAGTTCACCCGCATCTTGCAGGATTTTCTCTGCCCAAGTTGGCAGCTGAGTTGGAGCAGCCATGACCTGCTCGTCATCCTCTGAATCAGACCCAAGAGGCTTCTCTGATGGCTTCTATGAATTTCTGTAAGAAGTTTCAGACTCCTCTTCATCAGTGGACACAAGAGGTTCCTCAATAGGGTCTGCTAAAAAATCATGCAGTGATTCTTCTTCAAACTTCACACTTTGAGCTACAAGGAAATTTTCAGTGTGAGAGTCCATAAATCTATATCCTTTGACACTGTCAAGATATCCAAAAAATATACATTCAACACTTTGTGGCTCCAAAGCCTTCCTCTTATCAGTCGGAATGTGAGCCCATGCTCATGAACCAAAAATGTGAAAGTGCGACACTTTCGATTTCTTACTAGTCCAACATTCAAATGGAGTGGTGCCTTTGAGTGCTTTGTGAGGAATGTAGTTCTGAATGTATGTTGCACAATTATTAGCTTCAGCCCATAGCTTAGGAGCTAATGATTTTGATGGTAGCATACAATTGGCCATCTCTTTTAACGACTGGTTTTTCCACTCCGCGACACCATTTTGTTGTGGTGTATATGACACTGTGTGTTGTAGCTATATACCTGCATCAATACAAAGTTATTGCAAATATTTGTTGACATACACCCCCCCCCCATAATCAGTATGGATTATTTTAATCTCACACCCAGACTCATTCTCAGCAAGTGCTTTAAATTCTGTAAGGCATTCAAATACTTCCGATTTTAATTTCAGAAAAAATACCCAAGTAAAGCGAGAGAAATCATCTATGAAGGTGAGTACATGTCGAGCCTTACTGATTGAAGGTTGCGGGAATGGGCCCGTGATGTCACTATGAATCATCCAAAGAGGTGAAGAAGCTCTCTGTGTCTTCCCTTTATCAAAATCTTGCTATGGATGCTTGCCAAGAATGCATCCTTGACATACACCGCTTGTGAATTTAATAGTAGGCAATCCTTCTACCATGTTTTCCTTGCTGAGTTGATGCAAGTAATTATAGTTTAAATGGCCAAATATGTCATGCCATAACCTGTTGATATCATTAGATTGTGATAGAAATAAAGTTCTAATAGATTTAGGAACAAAGTGGGAGAAAAAATACAAACGAGAACCGTGATCTGCAATTCCATGTGCAAGCTGTGAGCCCATGGAAATGTCTGTAATCACTGCAGAGTCCAAAATGAACTCCACCTTCCTTCCAGAGCTGGAATGAGTGATCTGATATATTGAGAGAAGATTTGTGGATAGTGAGGGAACATGAAGCACATTTTTAAAGCATCCCCCTTCAAGGTCTACAATTCCTTCTTCGCACACCTTTGCGGGTGTGGCATCTCCAAGTAAATTGGGGATTTGGTTCTTTCTTTGATGGAGGAAAATTCATCTTTTGATGCATCCATATGGTTTGATGCACCTGAATCAAGGATCCAAGCTGATGGAGTGGATGTGATAGCCATTAAAGCATGATAATCTCGTGCTCTCCCTCTCCCATCTCCCGTTCTGTTACCATCCTTCTTCTTTACATTCTCAGGCACGGTGAGATTGTGCTGCTGCAATTGCTTAGCCATCTCATCGATTTTTTTCCTCATGCAATTTTGTTCAGGATGAAAACCTTTGGAACAATATCTGAAAAGTGTTCTTTCCTTCTTCTTCTTACCCTTAGGCAAAGAAGAGCTCTCTGAAGATTTTATGGGTCTCTCCTTCTTCGATTCATTAAATTTACCCTTCCCTTTTTGCTTGTCTCTTCCACTGCTCTTTGGAGCATTAGTAGCCACAAGTGCTTGGTTCTTTGAATGCTTGATGGCACCAATTTTGACTAACTTAGCTTGCTCTTGAGTCAATGTTGCAATGAAGTCATTCAATGGAGGCATTTTCCATTTTTCCTGAGTCAATTTAGATGCTTGAAAAGACGATACAAATACAGAATATTCAGGGCCTAATTTCGAGAGAATCGAAAGGATGAGTTGATCTTCCTCTTTCTTGACTCCACATGCATCAAGTTCAACGAGGAGGGATTTAAACTTGGTGAAGTATTCTTGCAGGTTGCTGAAATGAGTTGGACTGAGGGATATGAGTTCATTCTCCAGTTGATGCACTCTCATTTCATCCTGCTTTCCGAATAGTCCTTCCAATGTGGTCCAGACCACATCGGGAGTAGTGGCTCCGCTGACATGAAAGAGGAGTTCTTTGGAAATTGATAGGCATATCAGCCCAATTTCTTCATCTAATTTATTGAAATACTTGATCTTCTCCACTGCAGAAGTCGGTTCAGTCTTCGTTCCCATTGTTACCCTGTAAAGCCCTTTGCTTCGAAGGAGCAGAGTAATCTTTGCCTTCCATCCGAATACAAATCCGAGTTCTAAATTAAAAGATATAAACCACAAATGTCTCAAATCCAGAATCATTTCTCTATGCGGAGGGGATACATGGAGTGAAATCATTTTACTCGAAAAATTTAGAGTGAAGATAGCAAGAAGAGCTGCAGTCATTAAAGCTCTTCTACTATCATCATTCAAGAATGTCTTGATGATGGATCCCTGTTGGGATTTGAAACGTTTATGAAAATGGTTATTACTGTGGGTTTTCCGACTTCTAAATTAAAAGATATAAACCACAAATGTCTCAAATCCACAATCATTTCTCTGTGCGGAGGGGATACATGGAGTGAAATCATTTTACTCGAAAAATTTAGAGTGAAGATAGCAAGAAGAGCTGCAGTCATTAAAGCTCTTCTACTATCATCATTCAAGAATGTCCTGATGATGGATCCCTATTGGGATTTGAAACGTTGATGAAAAATGGTTATTACTGTGGGTTCTCTGGCTTCTAAATTAAAAGATATAAACCACATATGTCTCAAATCCAGAATCATTTCTCTATGCGGAGGGGATACATGGAGTGAAATCATTTTACTTGAAAAATTTAGAGTGAAGATAGCAAGAAGAGCTACAGTCATTAAAGCTCTTCTACTATCATCATTCAAGAATGTCCTGATGATGGATCCCTATTGGGATTTGAAATGTTGATGAAAATGGTTATTACTGTGGGTTCTCCGGCTTCTAAATTAAAAGATATAAACCACAAATGTCTCAAATCCAGAATCATTTCTCTATGCGGAGGGGATACATGGAGTGAAATCATTTTACTCGAAAAATTTAGAGTGAAGATAGCAAGAAGAGCTGAAGTCATTAAAGCTCTTCTACTATCATCATTCAAGAATGTCCTGATGATGGATCCCTGTTGGGATTTGAAACGTTGTTGAAAATGGTTATTACTGTGGGTTCTCCGACTTCCAAATTAAAAGATATAAACCACAAATGTCTCAAATCCATAATCATTTCTCTATGCGGAGGGGATACATGGAGTGAAATCATTTTACTCGAAAAATTTAGAGTGAAGATAGCAAGAAGAGCTGCAGTCATTAAAGCTCTTCTACTATCATCATTCAAGAATGTCCTGATGATGGATCCCTGTTGGGATTTGAAATGTTGATGAAAATGGTTATTACTATGGGTTCTCGAGCTTCTAAATTAAAAGATATAAACCACAGATGTCTCAAATCCAGAATCATTTCTCTATCCGGAGGGGATACATGGAGTGAAATCATTTTACTCAAAAAATTTAGAGTGAAGATAGCAAGAAGAGCTGCAGTCATTGAAGCTCTTCTACTATCATCATTCAAGAATGTCCTGATGATGGATCCCTGTTGGGATTTGAAACGTTGATGAAAATGGTTATTATTGTGGGTTCTCGAGCTTCTAAATTAAAATATATAAACCACAGGTGTCTCAAATCCAACACATCTTCTCAAAGAGAAGCTACCATCACTCAATCTAGCTTATTTCCATTCTGCATGTAAACAATTTTCAATATTTTTTTAATGAATTGAAGTTCAGTTTTTGTTGTAGCATTGTGATTCTGTTTAAATATGTATTTAAATTCGTTCTTGAATAAATCTAGATTAGGAAGTGTCCAAAAGAAATAATTTTTTGGAGAAACTAAACGAATGAAGGTAGAAGATGCAATTAGACTTGGTGAAGGCAAAATCCATAAGGAGACCTAATGAAGGAAAAAGGAGCAAGTAGACTTGGTGAAAGAAAGATCACCTAACATATTTGGAAAAATAAAAAGTAGAAATTAGAATGAATTAAGTATTTTGGTCCCTATGAATATATTACAATAGAGGGAATTGGTATCTCTCATAGCATAGTTCTTACAAATATTGCAACAAGGGATTGGTGTCTGCTTAGGTTGGTGCTTGCGAATATTGTAATACATGTATTGATGTCTACTATAAGTTGGTGCTTACAAATATTGACATGTCTCCTATAGGTTGGTGCCTACAAATGTTTCAGCAAAGGGGATTGGTGTCTCTTGTAGGTTGATGTCTATAAATATTGCAACAAACGAGATCCATGTATCCTTTAGGTTGGTTCCAACAAATCTTTTAGTATAGGGAATTGGTGTCTCATGTAGGTTGGTGCTTACAAATATTGTAGTATGGTGGATGGGTGTCTCCTATAGGTTGGTTCCTACAAATCTTGTAACAATTGGTTGGTGCCTACAAATTTTCTATCAATAAGTTGGTTCCTACAAAGATATGTTATAAAAACGTTTTCATGTATATCTTGTGTTCCATGTGTGAAATTGTTTGGTTATGATTCATGAATGTTTAAATAAGAAATAAATTGTATTATTTTAACTAACCCCCCCCCCCCCCCGCCCCCCAGTATAAGTGTGAATCCAACAATTGGTATCAAAGCAGGTCACTCTAGAAGCAATCCAACCACTAGAAGGAAGATCTTAGAGGGACCACATATATAATTAAGGTTGCATTGTAAATATGTAAATGAAAATTGGGATAAACATAAAAACATGTATGAAGGATATGACAAGGAGGAAAGGGCATACTTAGGATTTATCATTGACATATTAAAACACATAATGTCCTATATGTTGAAGGTATACAACAAAATATTCAAAATGTGAGTCAAATGTGTGATCAAGGATATGATCTCACAATTCATTGTAAAAATTTTGAGATAAGGAAAGAATGTATAAGAAGATTGGTGGAAAAAACAACCAGGACCTCAAGTAATGTATATCTCTTCAATGAATATAGAGGATACAATTGTTTTATGGGAGTAAAATATCTCCCAAATCACTAGTAAAGGAAAGAACAAGCTCAAGGATAGTATCCCTTTGCCATTGATGTCAAAGGGGGAGAAATTGTAGAGGGGAGTTCTTCAGTAGTAGTGCACAAATGTATAGTATTTCCATCAATGAAAGAGGAAACAATTGTTGAATTTTTTGTTTTCATTTATGAAAAATATAGGGGGATACTAATAATTTCAAAGTTAGGGGAAGAGGAAGCTAGATTTTGAACTAAAGGTTATAAGGAACTATATTTTTTTTTTTTGCAAAACTCACTAAGGGTTTCCATCAATTACAGAGGGGGAGATTGTTGGAAATATTTTTTTCATTGATGTCATTGAAAGTGGGAGACTACATATATCCAAGATAAATATTTTAAGATGAATATTGTTATAAGTATTGGTTATATACCCATTTGTTTCTTGATGTCTAGCTTGGTTACCTTATCTTTGAAGGCATTTTAACTATTAATACATAACTCAAATTGAAGAATAAGATATATATGGTTGAATAGCTTATTTTGATACTTTTAAAATGGTATATTTCAATCTCTATAACTCCATAGGTATGAGGAAATATGAAATTTTATGTTAAGTCAATCTAGCCAAAAAGCACAATTTGACTGAGCCCGTTTTACAAATTAGCCCTATAAGTGAACATAGAAACATTATAAATAAAGAGATATTGGAGTGAATTTAAATACACTTAAAGCAATAAGATATATAAGGTATGCAGAAAAGGCTAGGGAATACTCATGGGGTCTTAAAGGTGGAGAAAAATGTGATTTGTGGAGTGAATAAGGCATATCAACATTTTCACTATAGAATTTCTTTAGGGATGCTTAAAACCATGAATCTTGGAGGACATAGAGGGGATATAATTTTTTACTTGTGATATAAATTTTAGACTTTGTTTCACTATAATTTTGGATATATTATATTAGTATGTTAGGTTTCATGAACACTCCTGAAATCTACTTCAAATATGTTCGCTTAGAACTTTCTCTATAATTTTCTTCAAGGATGCTTCAGAGCGTAAGACTTGCAAGAGATATAAGGGAGGTTTTTATGTACCAATGATAGGAATTTTAGACATTACTTAGCTTTTATTTCAGATATATGATCTAAATAAATTAGGGGTCCTTAACAATCCTAAAATTGACTTCAAACAAGTTAGCCTGGATTTTTCACTACAAGCTTTCTCTAAGATGTTTCAAATTGTGAATTATAGAAGAGAGATAGGAGAAATATCTAGGTACCTATGGAAGAAATCTCAAACTTTTGTTCACTATAATTTTGAATACATTCTTTTATGAAGTTAGGGTTCATGGATGCTCCGAAAATAAGCTTCAAACGTTCAACCTAGAATTTTCTGTATAGCTTGTTTTGTAAGGTGTTTTAGACTATGGAATATGGAGGATAAAATGGAAATATATCTAACTATATGTGATAGAAATTTTAAACCTTGGTTCAATATAATTACAAAGATATTCTCTAAGGAAGATAGAGTTACTTAATGTTCTTAAAATATGCTTCAAACATGTTAGCTTGGGATTTTCATTATAATTTTTTTATGAGATGTGTGAAAATATGAAATGTGGAGGAGATAGAGGAGACGTCTCTAGGTATTTTTGGTAGAAATTTTAGACTTTGGATTTCTATAATTTCAAAGATATTTCCTGTGGAATATAAGGTTACTGAATATTCCTAAAATTAGCTCCAAACAGGCTAGTTTTGCATATTTTATATAAATTAGTTTTTGGGACTTTTCAAAATATGAACATTTTAGAAATTTGAGGAGACATACAAAAGTTTCCCACATAAAAATTTCATAAAAATATTTGAAAAATCACATACATTACATGTTGTAAAAGTTTGCTCTTGGAAAGAGGCCAAAAACAATTAGTTTTGGGAGAAATAGACCTAGTTAAGGAAAAAACAATAAGTACACCAAGTGAAGGAACATATAACAAAAATACCTGGTGAAGATATAAGTAACAAGTAGAATCGATGATGTATGTTAGCTCTTATAGACATCTTGCAAAAGAGTGTATTTTCATCTCCCATAGGTTGGTGCCTACAAATATAATAGTAGAGGGGATTGGTGTCTCCTATAGGTAGGTTACTACAAATATTTCAACAAAGGGGATTGCTTTCTTATGTAGGTTGGTGCCCACAAATTTTGTAAAAGAGAGGATTAGTGTTTGATATAGGTTGGTCCCTACAAATCCTACAACAAATGGGTCTCATATAGGTTGGTTCCTACAAATCCTACAACAAATGGGTCTCATATAGATTGGTTCCTACAAATCCTACAACAAATGGGATTGGTATCTCCTATAGAACGATGCATACAAATCTTGTAGTAGAGAGGATTGATGTATCCTATAAGTTAGTGTCTAAAATTATTGAGATGGGATTGATGTCTCTTGTAGGTTGGTTCCTATTGTCACCTGTCATACCCTCTCGTAATTATGTCAAATGGTCCTTTTTATCATCCCTAATACAAAAGAGAATGGGTGCAATCATGATTAGCCAAAGGAAGGTCTGAAGTCTAAAAAACCAAAGGGAAAGTAAAAAAGGGAGGGTCGAAGTCTGACATCTAAAGGAAGAGCTGAAGTATGAAATCCAAAGGGAAGGCCAACCATGGAGACCCAATATCGGAACCTCGGAGCAAAATGCATATCGGGATATCAGAGGTCGGAACTAAGGGACCTTAGCGGTCTATACAAAGATGGACCAGAATGGAATATTAGAGCAGGCAGTGGGAAGGAAGGTATGTCGGAACCTGATATCGAAACCTTGGAGCGATCTAATTTCTAAGCCTAGAGATTTTGGAGCCTCGAAATTTCAAAACTCCTTACAAATTACAATTCTTTAGGAGAATCGAGGTAGCGAGGAAAAGAGATTTACAAAGGAAATCACATTCTCTACCAAAGACCAAGGAACCTTCTCTCTCTCCTCAAGACATGACACATGAAGACAAGTGATGGGCCCTTAGGAGTTAACGATGAAGATGGCATTAGCATGATATCGCCATAAGGAATACATGTGGTAGTGAGTTTCAACATTTTTAGGTGGTCTAGTGGGGAAAGTTTGTGCGCCTTGTGTCACCGCAAAGGAGATGCAACGTGGAGATTATGATGTCATTTCGGAGGTCAGTTTTCAGAGGATGGAGTTTTCGTAACTCCTGTCAAATTGTTTAATGGAAAAATTCTGATGAGAGGGGATCCGATGCAAACTCGCACATGGTCGTGATAGATTCAAAGAAGCCAGAGTGGAGAGAGGATTTAGCACTTATGTGCTATGGAGAGTATCAGAGGTCAGAGCTTTCGAAACCTCTTTGTAATATAATTTCAAAAAATTTATGATGCCTAGCCAGCCTTGATGATTAAGTGACACTTGGTCATAAGGACCAAAAATAACCAAGGGCACAGATTTGGGCCGAGCACCCAAGTGCCATGGACCATATCTTGGAGGTGTATTTCATAACTCCAGTGCAAAAACATTTTGAAAAATTTATAATGGGAGGTGCCTCCGCTGTGTTGGTGGTGCTTTTTTATGGAAACTAAAGAACCAAGGGTAGAGAAAGATTACAAATGGAAATAGGCCCCCAACAGGAGCCACAGGTCGCAGCACATAGTCCCATGGGAAAGAAATAGGAAAATAGGGCTAAGAGAATTGGAATGATATGATTTCGTAACATTTATTTTAAATAGAGTTATGATGGATGAAGGATCTGATATTGCATCCCCTAAGCACTATACTGGTGGTCACAGGAAGTGGTTCTATGGTGTATAAGAAATAAGGAGCTAAGCATAGAAGGGCTAAAGGCATCGAAATTTTGTGTTTTCATATTATCATTTTAAATAAAGTTATGATGTGTTTCAAATCTAAAGTTGCATTATGGAAATGTTAAGAGATGTATTAACCCTTGATAGTATAGCACAGAGGTAATAAAGGGTGGATGGGTTAGTAGCTAGGTCACATGGCACCTTCAACGCCACAACACCTGATCACGACCCACTCCAAAAGGGAAAATTAAATAGTTAGAGAAAGAAAGTGACAAAGGAATCGACGTTGGAGATATTTTATCACATAAATCATGACACCTCATGTTTTTCATGCTTTGTTAATTTTCCATTTTCAAGAAAATAATCAAGTTTGTTATGCAATCAATACGACAGTTAGGTTAATCACATGTTGAGATAGCTATGTAATTCATTAGCATAGGAATATATTTTGTAAGTGGTCCTTATTTTGGTTCTCCCTATAAAGAGGGAGGAAAAAATCATTACACAAGTTCCCAAATTTTGTTCTCAGTGGTTCTGAATTTTATGTTTTCAATGATTCTGAATTATTTTTTTAGATAGAGGTTCCAAGTTTTGGTTCATTTTCTTATTCCTGATGTGGTAATTATTCTACAAATTTCACCAATTTGAGCCTGTGATATGGACTCCATTTTTGAATATTATTGAAGAAGAGATGGTGATTCCAAGCATAGGAATGTGTAGTAAGCATTGTTCCTTTGTATGACACTTCATGTGTGTTTCTCTTGATCAGAAATTGTGTAAGTTTTAGCTGTTGGGTTCACTCATAAATCATAGATTTACTTATGTAATGTTGTATAAGATAATACCCGTGAGATTGCATATTTAATATGTTGTATTGTAGCATAAAGTACCTGTGAAATATTGAGTTGGAATCCTCAAAATGTTCTCCATAATTTCTTCACTTAATTTCCTTATTCTTTCATGATTTTACAGGGATTTATTGCTTAGGATTATGGGTCTATCCAACCCTTTGTACTGAGTTCCTTCCTTATTTTTCTCCTTCCCATATTTACTGTAACTATGAATTAAGTTCCATTTAGTTTGTGTAGGCCACTAGAATTGAACATTTACTCTTGGGATGATCTATAGTCTTTACGTGTATGTTTGAATTTGCCTCTGTGAAAGGTAATTGAACCAAATTTAAAATCATTTTACATTTATCTCTTGAGAACCAATGAATTATATGCAAGAGAAACTAATATCTCTTAGGCAAGAACCTATCCTCAACCTAGGGGTTGTCTCTAGGAGCTCCAATATCTTCTGGTTTTGTTACCGTGGAACGAATCAGAATACTTTTCCTTGGGTATGACATTTTTACATTCCTTCTATTAGGTGAGAGAATTAGGAAGTGTGGGTTGAAAATCTCTCACCTTGGTGACTCCACTGTTTAAATATTTTTTTTATCATCCTAGCTTTCAAAAGGCCTAATACTCACTCTTACACTTTTCAGTAGAAAAATCCTCCTATATTCAACCCTAAAAAATCGTATCCATAAGAGTTTGGAGCGAAAGGACCCATATTACTCCAGATCCAGTAATTGCATTTCTTAAAGTGTCAACTTCCAGCTCTCAAAAGGTTGAGATAAACTACTCTAAGACGCTTTCAAAGCCTTGGAATATTCAGAAGAACGTTGCCAATTGTTTGGCTCATTTCACTCTAAAGTTAAATCTGAAGAATATTTTTTTAGTTTTCCTCCTCTCATATTCCCTAATTTCCTAGAACCTGAAGAAGTTAAAGATATCCTCATAAATAGTTCCACTCATAGCATTGCTAGTACTCCATCTCAACTCCATATAGCCATAATCCATACAACACCTCAATTAGGCCATGTGGTAAATCTTCTACCACCTCCATTACAAAACATGGTTGTCCCTAGTTTTCGACATAATAGATATGTTCCAATCAATTTGACACAACCTCTGAATGGGATGACACAAGATTACCTTAAAAATTTGCCAATGTTCACTCGAGAGGATGATATTTCAGCAAAAAAACACAGAGACTTTCTTTCCATTTGTTGAGAATCTGGATGTATTATTGAGACTCTTTATCCAGTCCTTGGATGGAGAGGTGAGGAAATGGTTCAAGACTCTACCAAATGATTCAATTAATACCTGGGAGGAGATGGAGAATTCTTTCATTTAGAAATGGGGAGAGAAAAGGGACTATTGTTATATCTTTACAAAATTTAATGCAATGAAGAAAAAACATAGTGAATATGTTTCAAAATTTATAAGGAGGTTTAATAAGTTATATAACAATATTCCTGCTAAAATTAAACCTCCACAGGCTGTTTCCAAAATGGTTTTTGCTGGAGTTTTTGAACCTAAGTTTGGGTTTACCCTCAGAGAAATAAAGTCTTACATTCTAGACCAAATCCAAAATAGATGTTGTGGAAGTTGAAACGAGTTTCACCTCCATTAGAAAGTTGAAAGGGAAATTTGAACATGGTGACAGGAGGATAGGAAAGAAAGAAGTGAGTCCTTCAGGCCATGTAAAGGAAACTTAAGAACAAACGTTAGAGGATATGAACAAGAAAATAAGGAATTTGCATAACAAACTGGTAAAACTAGAGACGGAGAACAAAAATCTCCCTCGACAAAGTCAACTAGCTCCTACATTAGGGGAATTTTGAGGTCTAAAATGGGCCTCCTAAGGAAATTATAAAATAATAGTGGAAATAATAAAGTAAGATCAGATTACATCATCAAATTTTAGAGGGAAAAAAAGAAAAAACTAATTTTTCAACTCATATTTTCAACTTATCTCCCTATGGGTTTGCTCAAATTTCGAGCGGAAACACTCATTAGATGAAAAATTTGATTCCTCATCCAAGGATTACCCATGTTGCATACATTTGATAGACCTTGCTACATGAAAAATGAGAAATACATGAAAAACGTGATTGCAATCACGTTTTTCATCTATTTCTCATTTTTCATGTAGCAGGGTCCATCAAATGTATGCAACATGGGTACTCCTTGGATGAGAAATTAAGTTTTGCAACCAACGAGTACTCCTACTCGAAATTTGAGTAAAACCTTGGGAGATAAGTTGAAAATATGAGTTGAAAAAGTAGTTTTATTATTTTATTATTTTTTAATCTTTTTACTTGTTTACTCCAAAAATGGTGAATCATCCCCCATGGTTGACATCATCATCTTGAATGCTATTGGTTCTTATAAAGTTTATTTTGGTTTTACATTTTTCTTAGGAGGCCCATTTTAGACCTCAAAATTCCCCTAATGATAGAAATTTTAATCCTCAATACAGGAGGTCACCTTTGCAACTCTTGCAAAGGTAGAGAAAGGATCAATAGGATCATATTCGGCCTCCTATGTACCTAGAAGATGATCCTAAAGAGAATATTGAAGAAACCATAGAAGTTCAATAAATCAGTTCTCTTCTCTCTAAGAGGGAGAAAATGAAATAGAATCTAATGAAGGAGAAGGGGATTATTTAGAGGCCCCACTAGATGATGATGACATAGAAATTTATTCTAAGTAGTTTTTTGACTTCATGCAAGCCCATTTTCCCAGGAAATATGATCTCATTGTTGGAAATAATACTGAGAGGGGGGGTGAATCAGTATTATCAGATTAATCAAACTTTTCAAATGCCCAAAACATATACGCTACTTCAGTTAAGTGAACCAGCGTGTACACGCTACTGTGACGAAGTAAAACAGCGTATAAGCAGAAAACTCACAATTTAGTTGGCTTATTCTTCAATTAAGTGCATCAGGACATTATTCATCATATTAACAGTAAACATGTGCAGTATAACAGAACAGATAAAAAGCCACACACATGAACACCAAGATATAAGGTGGAAACCCAATGTGGGTGAAAACCACCTGCTGCAAGTTGTCTCTATCTTTCTTAATATGAAACTTCAGTTTACAATCTTTTGTACTGGTGCAGCCTTATACCAGTACGCAGGCTACAACCTGCAGAAGGCTTCAACCTTCTCTCGTTCTCCAAACTTCCTTGGAAGGGAGCTCCAACCCCCTTTTCTTTTGTACTAGCCAAAATACTAGTATGTAGGTGCTGACCTACAATCTTACTTCTTCCAGGTATCACTTTTCATACATTTTCAGACTTGGATATTCCTGAAGCACAACATTACAATCTGAAGACCACAATTCATTCAATTTTCACAACAGATCATTGAAGCATAAAACAACCAACTTTGAATCACTGAACCACTGAACCCTGTCAATCACCAGTTACCAGAACACAGAGCAGACTACAGAACTCTGTAATAACAGTCAGATCCCACTGTAAACCCAAATCAAGCTTCAAAAGATATACGCTACTTTAATGAGCAGAAACCGCGTATACACGCGCTTTTACCGAAGCCAACCTGCGTACAGATCTAAAAATAAACTTTCTCAACTTGCAGCTGTACCAGATATTAGTTAGACTCAGAACGTAACATTGCGACAATATGCAGATCTAGAAATACGCATAATCAACATGATAGTGCATTTCAAACCATTTGATCCCGATCTCTCCTTAGATCTAGTTCACCATCAACCGATGAGATCTCTCCTTAGCTCAGATCAACCAACTCAGAACCTGCATATCAGATCTCTTTCTCTCTTAGATATTCATGCCTTGTCGAAAGATGATCTTTGCCTAATGATCTTCTTCTCCTTATATAGCCTTAGGCCTTTCTCAATACCAAGAGCCAAAACCATAGTAACACAATACCATCAACTTTAAAACTAGGGATCGACACGCCCGTCGAGACATAATGGTCCGAAATCATAGGCACAACTTCCAAGGTCTAACCACCATGAACCAAAGGAACCTTTCCACATACACGCGCTTTTTCTGAATCTAACTTGCGTGTACACGCGACTTGGGCTTAACGAAAGAGCGTGTATGAGCTTTCTTGCCATGCTGTACTGAGATCTGTCTTCTGATTGAGTTGCCATCACCTGTACTAACCTTTGAGCACCTGTACCATCCACTGAGTGAGTTGCCATCAAGGACAACACTTGAACCATAATGCCAACAATCTCCCCCTTTGGACTTGATGGCAACCACCACACACCACACCAAGTGTCACTCTCCCCCTTTGACATCAAGGGCAAAGGGAGGACCAAGATATTCTCTTCCTTGGTAATCCTTCTGCTGTCCATACTGCTGTCCATACTCCCCCTGAGTACATGCTGAAATCTCCAAGTGTGCTCCCCCTTTGTGAATGCCAAAGAGTACCAATCTATCCATCCTGCTCACCAAGTGCTGTTCATGCTCCCCTTGACTGTAGGCAAGATCTGCAAAAGATGTTCTTCAAGAAGAACATGACTCTATACATCATAAAAGACCTTCCTATCACCAAAGACTCATACATACATCCATTTCTCAACTAAGTGAGGATATACAAAAAAAATGACTCATCCACCCAACCAAGTGGGGATACATCAATATTGACTCATCCACCTAACCATGATAATACATGAACATTTCATCATTCATCCCAGGCATAGTGGGGAAACCAACAAAGGCCGTTACATGACCTTGACACCATAAAAGAGACAAGAGAGATACATGACATAGAGACAACAGATCTAGACCAAGACTTAGGAAAGACATCAGCAGCATCTGATAAACATCTTGTTAGATCAGCAACTAGAATTTCTTTCTGAGCTCCTTCTCCTGAAACCAACAACCAAAAACATCTGAATGCCAACAATGCTTTATGAGACTTTTGAGCTGCTCCCCCTGAACCTGTGCCTGTTGCACTCCCTGAAACTGTGCCTGAATAATTCTGACATTCCTATTGCTGTTCAGAACTTCAGAGTTTTCCCTTGCTGTTCAGAACTTTACATACGCGTTTTCTCCTGTATAAAACAGCGTATGTACGCGGATATTCTTTCTGCAACAAGCGTCCAGAATACACGCGACTTTCCCACCATGAATCCGCGTGTATACGCTCCTATTACTCCCGTAACCTGCGTATACCAACTTTTCTATAGAACAAACGAATTTCAACAACAGGATGAAGCATTAACTACTCCCAGCTTTTGTCTGAGATATTCAAAAGTTTCCCTGGGCAGTGGTTTTGTGAGAATATCAGCAACTTGTTCCTTAGAAGGAACATACTCCAACTTGACCTTCTGTTCAAGCACTTGTTCCCGAAGAAAATGGTACTTGATTGGTATGTGCTTGGTCTTTGAGTGCATGACTGGATTCTTTGAAATGCTGATTGCACTTGTATTATCACATAAGATAGAGACAGGTGGAGTGCAAGTGATTTGAAAGTCCTGCAAGGTCTGCATCATCCAAAGAAGTTGTGTACAACAAGATGCTGCAGCTACATATTCTGCTTCAGCTGTAGATAAGGCAATCGAACTTTGTTTCTTGCTGAACCAAGATACTAATCTGGAACCCATGAAGAAAGCACCTCCACTTGTGCTTTTCCTATCATCCACACTTCCAGCCCAATCTGCATCTGTGTAAGCATGAAGAGTGAGATCAGTATTTCTAGGATACCATAAGCCATAGTTTTGGGTCCCTTGAAGATATTTGAAGATTCTTTTGACTGCCTGAAGATGAGTTTCCTTTGGGTTGGCTTGAAATCTTCCAACCATTCCTACTGCATGTGTAATATCTGGTCGAGTACCTGTCAAATAAAGCAAACTCCCAATCATGGATCTATAAGTGGGTTGGTGGACTGCTGCTGATTCATCATTTGCACTGAGGCTGCATCCTGTAACCATGGGTGTACATACTGGTTTTGACTCTTCCATGCCATACTTCTTCAAGATCTGCTTGAGGTATTTGGTTTGAGACAAGAAGATACCTCCTTCATTTTGTTGGATTTGCAATCCAAGAAAATATGTCAATTCTCCAAGAAGTGACATTTCGAATTCTTTCTGCATAACCAAGGCAAAGTTTTGACTCATAGTCTCTTCATTGCTGCCAAAAATAATATCATCTACATAAACAACAAGAATTAGCAATTTGTTATTTTCAATTTTATATAGAGATTGCTATCTGCTGATCCTTTTGAAAAGCCTTGTTGGTGAAGATATTTGTCCAACCGATAGTACCAAGCCCTTGGGCTTGTTTGAGCCCATAAAGAGCCTTTTTCAATCTGCATACAAGGTTTGGATCATTCCCAAGAATGAACCCATCTGGCTGCTCAATATATACTTCTTCTTCTAAGTCTCCATTCAGGAAGGCTGATTTCACGTCCATTTGAAATACCTTGAAGTTTTGAAAGCTTGAGAGAGCAAGGAACATTCGGATGGCCTCTAGTCTTGCCACAGGAGCAAAGGTCTCTTCAAAATCTATTCCTTCTTGCTATGCATACCCTTTACAAACAAGTCTGGCCTTGTTTCTAATTACTTCTCCATTTTCATTTAACTTATTCTTGAAGACCCATTTTGTTCCTATTACATTCTTATCTTTTGGTCTAGGAACCAATTCCCAAGTGTTGTTCCTTTCGATTTGCTCAAGTTCTTCATCCATTGCTTTGACCCAACATTCATCTTTGCATGCTTCTTTCACATTTTGTGGTTCAATGGAGGAAAGTAGAGCCAAGTAGCTTGAAGCTTCTGCAAGTGTCCTTCTTGTTTGTACTCCTGCTTCTTTCTGCCCCACAATCTGAGTTTCTGGATGATTCTTTTGGACATATCTGGATGGAGTCTTCTCTTCTATTCTTGTCTGCTCCTCTGGTTCTTCTTGAGATTCTTCTCCTTCTTGAGGTTCTTCTTCTTCATCATTTCGCCTTTGAGAGTAACCTTCATCTTCTTCATGATGAACTTGCCTAGGAATATATCCCTTCTCATCAACCACTATATCAATACTGTCAACAATTCTGCCAAGTCTTTTATTGTAGCACTTGTATGCTTTGCTATGTGGAGAATAACCAAGAAGAATGCCCTCATCTGCTCTAGGTTCAAGTTTGCCAAGTTGCTCATCAGTGTTCTTAATATAACATTTGCTCCCAAAGATTTTGAAATGCTTCACGGAAGGAGTTTTACCACTCCAAAGCTCATGAGGTGTTTGAGTGCTGTTTACTCGGACATTTGTTTTGTTAAGAATGATAACAGCAGCATGTGCGGCTTCTCCCCAGAAGGTTGCAGGAGTACCTGATTCATCGAGCATAGCACGAGCCATTTGTTGGATAGTTCTGTTCATTCTTTCCACAACCCCATTTTGCTGAGGAGTTCTAGCTGTAGAGAATTCTCTTCTTATCCCATGTTCATCGCAGAAATCAAAAAATTCATTTGATGTGAACTCCCCACCTCTGTCAGATCTGAGGCACTTGATTTTGTGTCCTGATTCATTTTCGGCCAATGCTTTGAAGGATTTGAATTTTTCGAATGCTTCATCTTTGTGCTTCATAAGCCCTAACCAAACAAACCTTGAGAAATCATCAATGAATAATATCAGATATTCTTCTCCTCGAGGTGACCTTTTCCTAAATGGACCACATACATCTGTATGGACTAGCTCAAGAGGCAAGCTAGCTGACCCTTCCTTCTCTGGAAAGTTAGTTCTGGTCTGTTTTCCAAACTGACAAGATTTGCATATGGTGTTGTCTGGAACTTTGATATCTGGAAGATCGCGAACTGCCTGATATTTGCATGCTTTCCTTATTTGTGAGAAGCTTAGATGTCCCAACCTTCGATGCCATAACCAGTGCTCTTCATCCTTGCTAAGATAGCATTGTTGTTGTTCTTCTTCAAATATGTACAGATTATTTGGAGTTCTTTTGCCTTTGAGAACTGTTTTACCTGTATCAAGATCACGAACAAGACATCCATTCGATCTGAAAATAACCTCTGTTTTTTGATCACACATTTGGCTGACACTTAGAAGATTATGTTTCAATCCATCAACATACAAAACATTTCCAGCCTTGACCTTTTCTTTTAAAGGAGCAATACCTTTTCCTTTTATAGTAGCAGGAGTATCATTTCCAAAAGAGACTTTCTTTCCCTTTTCTAAAGTAGAATAAGATTCAAGTTTTTCTTTATCACCTGTCATATGTTTCGAACATCCACTGTCAATGTACCATAGATTTTCCTGTCCTTCTGCATAAAATGCTATCCCACATCTTTCTGTTTGAGGTTCCTTTATTCTCCATGTTTTGGTGCTTGTGGCTTGTTCCTTTTTCTCCTGAAACCTGCTCCTGCATTCAGAGTCTTTATGACCAAAATTATTGCAAATAGAACATTCAACTTCATTTTCAAGCACCGAAAAGTTGTTATAGGTCCTTTTTGTAATCCCTGTCATACTTCTTTGTTTTTGAGCTTCCCTAGTCATGATTGTTTTATATGCAGCACATTGAGCTGCTCTGTGACCAAAGTTGTGGCAAGAAAAGCATTGTCCATTGAAGAAGCTTCTGCGGTTATTGAATCTACCAGCCAACTGATTGTAATTTCTATTTTCATCTATTCTTGAGCCAAACTGAGAAGATTTTACCTGTGGTTGGTTGTAGCTTTTGTTCATCCTTAAGGAGGATTGTCCCTGATAGTTTCTGTTTGTAACTCGTCCCTGCTTTACCTGATTATCTTCATTGTTCTTCCGCTCATTTCCTCTTGCTGCATCAAGATAACTTTTTGAGGTGGATGCTTGAGAGGTTTCTCCATTATAGCCCAAACCTGTTTTGTTTAGAGGAGACCGCTGCACACTAATAATCTCATCCAAGGTTTCAGATCCTTTGACAAATTTAAGATTAATAGTTTTTGTTTTCTCAATTTCTTTTCTGAGACCAACAATTTCACCTTCTAGTTTTTCAAGATGTTTTTCCTTTTCATCAATTTGAAATTGCAAAGTATCAATAATCACATTCCTTTCTTCTATGCTTCTCTTGAGTCTAGTGATTTCATTATAGAGATTATCCACATCTATAGCATCCTCATAATCATCATCTTCAAATGCCATTAACAGCTTATATTTATTACCTTGTTCATCTTCATCACTGTTTGATAAGCCATCACTATCTTCATGGGTGTAGTAGCTTTTCCTATTTGCACTTTGTTTCTTGTTCCATCTAGCAGGTTCTTTTCCTTTATCCTTATAAGGACATTTTGCAGCATAATGACCTACTTTCCCACAAGCAAAACATTTGAAAGGGAGCTTACCTCTGAACCTTCCAGAACCCCTTTGAAGATTTCTGACAAAATTTGATTCTTCTTCCTCTTCTTCTGGAACATGGCTTGCTTCATAGTAATCTTCTTTTCCTGATGCCTTAAAAGCAGCTTCCCTTCTGTCAGATGGACCTCCCTTTCTCATTTCATAAGCGGTTAGAATTCCATGTAGCTGAGACATAGTGAGAACACGGAGATTTTCTTTTTCTTCTATTGCAGATACTTTAGATTCAAACTTGGGGGATAAAGATCTTAGAACCTTTTGAACTACTATAGTTTCTCTTATTTCTTCACCCAAGTTTTTCATACAATTAACAATCTCATCTACCCGGAGAAAATAATTAGCCACACTTTCATCATTATACATCCTGAGAGTCTCATATTGAATCCTGAGTGTTTGAAGTTTAGCTTCCTTTACCTGTTCATCTCCTTCATAGCTAGTGATCATTTTGTCCCATATTTCTTTTGCTGATTTGAAGTGCATGACCTTCATGAATTCTGTTTGAGATATACTTCCTAATAGGGTAGCAACTGCTTTTGCATTTGTTTCATATGCCTTTTTTCCATCTGGATCTGTAGGAGTAGCTGAAGGAAAAGCATAACCTTTTTCTACAATGTCCCAAACTTCTGTACCAAGAGATTGAAGATATGCAGTAACTCTTACCTTCCAATAATTGAAATTTGTTCCATCAAAAACCGGTGGCCTGATTGATGCTTCTTTCTCGTAGTTGCTCATGATGAATGATCTTCCTTCAAGCGATCAAGCTTCTCTGAAGGACCTGCTCTGATACCAATTGTTGGAAATAATACTGAGAGGGGGGGTGAATCAGTATTATCAGATTAATCAAACTTTTCAAATGCCCAAAACATATACGCTACTTCAGTTAAGTGAACCAGCGTGTACACGCTACTGTGACGAAGTAAAACAGCGTATAAGCAGAAAACTCACAATTTAGTTGGCTTATTCTTCAATTAAGTGCATCAGGACATTATTCATCATATTAACAGTAAACATGTGCAGTATAACAGAACAGATAAAAAGCCACACACATGAACACCAAGATATAAGGTGGAAACCCAATGTGGGTGAAAACCACCTGCTGCAAGTTGTCTCTATCTTTCTTAATATGAAACTTCAGTTTACAATCTTTTGTACTGGTGCAGCCTTATACCAGTACGCAGGCTACAACCTGCAGAAGGCTTCAACCTTCTCTCGTTCTCCAAACTTCCTTGGAAGGGAGCTCCAACCCCCTTTTCTTTTGTACTAGCCAAAATACTAGTATGTAGGTGCTGACCTACAATCTTACTTCTTCCAGGTATCACTTTTCATACATTTTCAGACTTGGATATTCCTGAAGCACAACATTACAATCTGAAGACCACAATTCATTCAATTTTCACAACAGATCATTGAAGCATAAAACAACCAACTTTGAATCACTGAACCACTGAACCCTGTCAATCACCAGTTACCAGAACACAGAGCAGACTACAGAACTCTGTAATAACAGTCAGATCCCACTGTAAACCCAAATCAAGCTTCAAAAGATATACGCTACTTTAATGAGCAGAAACCGCGTATACACGCGCTTTTACCGAAGCCAACCTGCGTACAGATCTAAAAATAAACTTTCTCAACTTGCAGCTGTACCAGATATTAGTTAGACTCAGAACGTAACATTGCGACAATATGCAGATCTAGAAATACGCATAATCAACATGATAGTGCATTTCAAACCATTTGATCCCGATCTCTCCTTAGATCTAGTTCACCATCAACCGATGAGATCTCTCCTTAGCTCAGATCAACCAACTCAGAACCTGCATATCAGATCTCTTTCTCTCTTAGATATTCATGCCTTGTCGAAAGATGATCTTTGCCTAATGATCTTCTTCTCCTTATATAGCCTTAGGCCTTTCTCAATACCAAGAGCCAAAACCATAGTAACACAATACCATCAACTTTAAAACTAGGGATCGACACGCCCGTCGAGACATAATGGTCCGA
The DNA here is from genome assembly GCA_031772625.1 of Pinus tabuliformis. Lineage (NCBI taxonomy): Eukaryota > Viridiplantae > Streptophyta > Pinopsida > Pinales > Pinaceae > Pinus > Pinus tabuliformis. The sequence continues at coordinate 1,368,239,266 of CM062819.1, forward strand.
AATCATAGGCACAACTTCCAAGGTCTAACCACCATGAACCAAAGGAACCTTTCCACATACACGCGCTTTTTCTGAATCTAACTTGCGTGTACACGCGACTTGGGCTTAACGAAAGAGCGTGTATGAGCTTTCTTGCCATGCTGTACTGAGATCTGTCTTCTGATTGAGTTGCCATCACCTGTACTAACCTTTGAGCACCTGTACCATCCACTGAGTGAGTTGCCATCAAGGACAACACTTGAACCATAATGCCAACACTCATGTCATCTAGGAAAAGGTCTAGGGAGCAACATCAGAATGAAGAAACTCTTCATCTGATTTATCCTAAGCCAAAAAATAAAGGGAGGAAACCACTCAGCCTTGTCTCACCAACCAAAAAGGAATCCTCCAATCCTATTCCAAATGAGTATAAAGCCTCCAAATCAGAGAAAATTCCCCCATCGATAAAGCCAATCTATAATGAGAACAAAGAGCCTTTCAAGTATGCTAGAATTCATAAGAAACCCTCTGCCTTTAGCCTTAGAAAATGAATTGGAGAAATTCAAAATATTTGTCCCTTTGACTGAATTATTGAAACAACCTAATTATAAAGCTCAAGTTTCTCAATTTGTGAGTTCACCCACCACTAACCCCCTATAGGACAAACTTAACCTCTAGGAAGAAAGGCCTATGGTTGTGTTTGGACCCCATGTGGAGGAGAAGGACCCTTCCACTCCTCCATTCTATGTCACCTTGGAAATTCATGGCCAACTACTACATAATTGCATGCTTAACTCGAGAACATCTCATAACTTAATGCCATTATCTGTGATGGAACAGTTGGAACTGTAGATAAAAAAAATCATACACAAATATATACTCCTTTTATTCCAGAAGATTAAAGTGCTTGGGTATGATGAAGGATCTAGTGGTCAATTTGGCTCAAATCCCGGTAAAGAGCATAATAATGGACATTGTAGTTGCTAACATCCCTACAAGATTTGGTATTATTTTTTCCAGGTCATGGGGAATGAGCATTGGGGGTCCATTAAACTAGATATAATAGATTCTACCATTCATATGTTTGGTGGAGAAGAGCGTCGATTATATAGGAAATCTAGATTTTTGAAGACAGTAACAAAGGAAGACTATTCCAACAATGCTCCTGTGTATGGTAAGGAGATGGATTTTTCTTGTCTGTTGTTAGAAGAAAATGAAAAAATCATGGGAGAAATCCAGGTGGAATGTACAACTCATCTGAGTAAACAATCATTGGAGCATGACAAGGTATGGAAATTATATTTTGATGGTGCTTATTCTAGGGAAGGAAATGGGCAAGTGTGTTATTGGTATCTCCAAGAGGTATCTTGGTCCCTCTCTCATTCAATATGGAGTTTGAGGCCACAAAAACAGTTGTTGAATATGAAGCTTTGTTGTTGGGGCTAAAATCTGCTAAAAACCTTAACATCGTGTGCTTGAATGTTTTTGGGGATTTAGAGCTGGTGGTGAAGCAAATAAAAAATCAGTGTCAAACCAAGCATCCAAGATTGAAGGCCTACAGGAATGAAGTATGGGATTTGATTGAAAACTTTTTCTTAGCTTTCAATATTCAGTTTCTGCCCAGGGAGCATAATAGGATGGTGGACTCCTTGGCAATCACTGGTAGCAATTTTAGGCTCCCCCAAAATCCCTTGCCCAAATATGAATTCGAGGTGAGGTATAGTCCATTAGTACTAGAGAAGGTGAAGTACTGATAGGTGTTTGAAGATGAAGAACATATCAAGCGCTTCATGGAGGTCATTGAGGAATTCTCGAACTCAGTGATTGATTGAAGAATGAGGAGATGACATGGGAACATTACGTTGGTTGGGAGGAAACCATTGTTGGTCACAAAATATTGCAACTGAAGGGAAATATTATCCCTAGAGGGTTGGTTCCATTGGAAATGATTTTCAACTCAAATGATGTGGCTACTAAGCAAACTAAGCAAGAGCCTGAGGAAGATTTTTAAGATTGTGATATTGGCACAAAAGAAGGCCCTAGAGTCATCAAGATAACTAAAGGAGTTCCTAAAGAATACAAAAAAAATATACCTTGACCTTTTCAAATAGTATTTGGATGTTTTTTCTTGGTCTTATGAGGATTTAAACACTTTTGACACCTCTTTCATACAACATAAAATTCCTTGAAAAACTAGAGTGAAGCCATATAAGTAGAAACTCGGGCAGATTAATCCACTATTACTTCCATCAATTGAAAAGGAGGTGAATAAATTGTTACGAGATAATATTAATGTTCTTTTGAGATACTCAGATGGTGTAGAAAATTTAGTCCCAGTTAGGAAGAATAATGGGGAAATAAAGCTATGTGTAGATTTCATAAATTTGAATAAAGCCTCGCTGAAAAATAATTATCCTTTATCTAAAATGGATTAAATTTTGAAAAAATTGGTAGGGTCTGCCCGAATTTCCATGATGGATGGTCTCTTTGGATACAACCAATTCGTTGTACAACTTGAGGATCAGAAGAAAAAACTTTTACTAGAGCATGGGTAATGTTTATGTATGCTGGAATGTTGTTCGGCCTCATAAATGTTAGAGCTACTTTTCAGAGAGCAATGGATATAGCAATTGTTGGAGAGCAGGATAAATTCTTAGTAATATAACTGGATGACATAACTATTTTCCTTGAGTCAAATGAAGAGAACCTCAAGCATTTGCAACTAACATTTGCAAAACGTAGAAGGTATGGTTTGTCCTTAAACCCCAACTAATCACAATTCGTTTTAAGTAAGGGGAAGCTTTTGGGCCACATTGCAGCATAGGAAGGAGTGAATATTGATCCCAAAAGGGTGGAGGCTATTAATAATAATCCTTTATCAAGGAATATATAATAAATTCAGGTTTTCTTGGGCATAATAATTTTTTTGAGTAGATTCATACCAAACTATGTTGAAATTGTAAAAGAAATCACAGAAATGTTGAAGAAGGATAGGGAAGTCAAGTGGACCATAGAAACACGTGAGACATTCTCTAGAATTAACAAATATTTTTCAAAATCCATAGTCTTAGCCAAACCAGATTATTAGAGGCCATTCATCATTTTCTCTTTTTCCTCTCCTAACATGGTGGAAGTTGTTTTGCTGTAGAAAAATAGTGAAGGGAAGGAACATCTAATTGCAATTTTCATCTAGGTGTTACAAGAGGCAAAGTTGAAGTAAAATATCTTAGAGAAGCAGGTTTATGCCTTGGTAAAATCTCTGAAGGCTTTCTGAATTTATTTCCTGTAGTCTAACATAATAGCGCATGTTCCAACAGTAGTTATTGAAGACATTCTCATGCTGGGAGATAGTGAAGGTACGAGGGGAAAGTGGATTTCCAAGATTCAAGAATATGACATGAATATAAAACCCACTAATTTAATCAAGGGGTAGGATTAGCTAAAATGTTTTCTGAGGTTAATTGCCAAGAATTGGGCATAAACTTGTTGACAAATAAGGACAGAGAAAGTGGAGGAGATGATGAACATAATAATGTTAAGAACCCAACACAGAAAACTCAGATGAAGTACCTCACCTCACATTGGTACAAATATATTTTCCATTCTTTACTTTTCTTTTCTAAAGTTCCCAGTAAATTTTGACAAAGTTAAATACATGGCCTTGACACTACAAGCCCAAAAGTTTGTTATCTCAAATGGCCATTTGTACTGGAAGGATCGGTGGGGATTTTTCTTTTATGCCTGTTATACAACAAATTGACCCCCTCATCAGCTCAGAGGGGAAAGACATGATAGCTGAAGCAAAGACCAAGATCACATGCCTTGTTTCCACACTAACGTTGGCTATGCACTAACAACTTGCTTTATAAAGCTTCTCAGTAAGACTAAGGGTGCGTTAGTGACCCTGCTAACTCTAGTTTCTAGTTTGGGAACAGCGTTAGTGGATCCTAATGAAGTTCTAAGGGTCAAAGGAGTGAATTGACTCATAAATATCTAGATATTTGCTCCTAAATATACTCAAGAAAAGTAAGGAAACATCTCAAGTTCGACCTATTTGGGGGATTTCTAATCCTAATGAAGGAGGAAAATGGGAAAGAGATGAAAAGCATGGCAACTTCATTACTTTTACCCTAAGGAACTCATGGAGGAACTTGGCAACCCTAACTCAATTGCTACATAAGCAAAGCTAGGGCTATGGTGATAGAGGTCAGATCATTTGAAAGGATAGCATACTTGATTGTCGAGCATTGTCTCAAATCATAAGAAGTTGGTAAGAAGGGAGAGAGAGAAGATGGAGGGGTAAGGGAAGGCTGATGCAACAGATGGTTGTAATCACTCTTCTGACATTAATATAGAACTGCAGTTGTACTGTCTACTCCGTGGTGTTGGTACTATCATTCATTTAGTTGTTTGTCCAATACCTTTCAGCATGAGTAGCTTAGTTATGTGTAACTAGATGTTCTTTTATATATTCATGTATTAGTTATCAAATTTGTATGCTGTGATTATGCTTGTCTCTTCTATGTGCAGTAGCTTTGGAGCCGGCTCAGGGGACTTCCGCCTAGCTACATTGTGCTCTCCAACAAATCCCCAGCGGAGTTGCCAATTCTGCTATAGGATAAAATGCATGGTGTATGGAGAATGGAGATACCCTCAAAGGTCTTTCCGGGACCTTTAACAAACTGTAAGATTATCTACAACTGTCACAAAGTTACATGCATGTTCATAAACAATAACTAACTATCAAAGTAGGACAAATAGCTTACCTCAAGCCTCCATGTAGATTTGCTGGAGAGCATAATGCAGCTAGGTGGAAGTCCCCTGAGCTGGCTCCAGATCAAGTCTTGCACATAAAAGATACAAGAATAATCACAACATACAACTCTGATAACTAATACATGAATACATAAAAGAACATCTAGTTACACATAACTAAGCTACTTATGCTAAAAGGTATTGGACAAACAACTAAATGAATGATAGTACCAACACCACGGAGTAGACAGTACAACTACAGTTCTATATTAGTGTCGGAAGAGTGATTACAACCATCTGTTGCATCAACCTTCCCTTACCCCTCCATCTTCTCTCTCTCTTTCCCTTCTTACCAACTTCTTATGATTTGAGACATTGCTCAACAATTAAGTATGCTATCCTTTCAAATGATATGACCTCTATTACCATAGCCATAGCTCTGCTTATGTAGCAATTGAGTTAGGGTTGCCAAGTTCCTCCATGAGTTCCTTAGGTAAAAGCAATGAAGTTGCCATGCTTTTCAGCTCTTTCCCATTTGCCTCCTTCGTTAGGATTAGAAATTCCCTAAATAGGTCAAACTTGAGATGTTTCCTTACTTTTCTTGAGTAGATTTAGGAGAAAATATCTAGATATTTATGAGTCAATTTGCTCCTTTGACCCTTAGAACTTCATTAGGATCCACTAACATTGTTCCCGAACTAGCAACTAGAGCTAGTAGGGTCACTAACGCACCCTTAGGCTTACAGATAAGCTTTATAAAGTAGGTTGTCAGTGCATAGCCAGCTTTAGTGTGGAAAGAAGGCATGTGATCTTGGTCTTTGCTTCAGCTATCATGTCTTTCCCCTCTGAGCTGATGAGGGCGTCAATTTGCTGTATAACACGTTTCCTAAGGTTGAAACACTTTTTTCCTAGGAAAATAAATTCCCCCCCATATAAAACACTTTTCATACCAAAAAACCCACAAAATTGCTTTACCATAAGTATTAATGTAAATATGTGAAAACATGTAATTCACAAGAAAACATTATGCTTAGTGTTTTCCCTTTTCCGCCCATTTTTCATATTAATTACTAACTTTATTATCTTAAATCCTAATAAAAACCCAATTTCCCATATATATTTAACTCCTATGTATAAATTAACCCTACACCCCAGTTTAATTATAAACTATGATTTTCACCTTAAAACCCAACCAAAACCTTTAACTAGTCGATCTACAATCAAGTTAATAAAGCCCCCTTTAATCCTCTGTTAATTACCCCGATGGCCTAATCTCACTTTAAGCCTGATACCACCGTAATTAAGTGCTCGCCAGGCCCCCGACTAGCCTCCTTGCAGCTTTTCCACCCGATCACTATGTGATCGTCCCCCTCCTCATCCGACGACCCTCATCCATATAGGGCCAACCTGACGTCCGTCCTTTACCGACCCGATAAAGTGGTTTTCCCCCTAGCCCCCAATGCTATGTGTCATCCGATGAGTGGAATCGGGTGACCATTCCCAAATACCACTGAACACACAAAAGTAGTGCGAAATGAACCACTTACCACCTTCTCGCTATGCAACAAATTAACCACTATTCACCCCATACCCGCCAAAAAATAACTTTTGCGTATAAAAGCCAAAAGCCCTAAAATTGTTTATTTTCATTGAATTGTCATCTGCAAGCCTCTGTACACATGCACGACACCTACAAACGTCGAAGCTGTCAACCCACGTACAATTTCGCTCCAAAGACACTGCAGACAACCCAGTCGGCCTTGCAACCTATACAAAGCCCATTCGACCACTTGTAGTCGCCATCGACCTTGCTGAGAGCCAATTCACCCCAGTTCTAGGTATTTAAACCAAAATTCACCAAATACCTTGTCAATTTCAAAGTAACCAGTTGCTGAGTGTTTTTAGTTAAGTTAAAATTAATTAAAAATACTCAAGAGCTCAAGCCTACTCCTTGTAGAACACTGTTGCCCTAAAAAACTTGAAATTAACCCCCATATTCAAATCCACAAGAACTGAGTATGGTTGTCCCAATTGCTATGGATGTGAGACCCATCTCTACACCCCATTTAGACTTGGACCACCTTCCCCTAGCTGATAACTATTTCTAGATAAAAGATACCACTGTCATAAAGCTATTGCTCAAAATACATTGCCAAAGTAGGGACATGTTCCTGAACCAAGCTGATGAATTTGGCCTTTGGGAGTCAATTTTACCCAAGTACCAGTTCCCCCAAGTCCACATTTTTCCTGAAATTGTGCACATGTGCCATGCTTGCTACGTCTCAAGTAACAGAACCATCATGTCTCATGACTAGAAGGTCCTTTTCACCATCATTGTTGAGTCTATAAATGAAATGCTGCAGCTCCAACTAGGGCCAAACCTAGCTCCCCTCTCAATTGGAGATTTGTTGGACTTATATGCCAAACTCAGCTCTGCAAAATTGGCCCAATTGCCCAAACCTTCATCAAAGAAGAGAAGCACCTCCCTAAAGACCCCCCTCCATATGTAGCAACTATATTTCTCCAGTGGGGCCGAAGTATTCTAGCCATGATATCTTGTGTTTTGGGTTACTCCACAAGTGAGTATATTGATGAAATTATCTTGGCTTTCATGTCCATCTATACCCCAGGACAGCCTCCTGCAACCATTTATGACTTTACCACATTCATAGCTGACAGGATGCATGAGCAGTTCACAAGAATGGGGAATGAAAGGGTCTTCAAATACTCTTCAGTTTTATACCATATGTTTTAATATTATCAGTCAGATAAGTTTCCATTCACCCTTCAGAAGCTTGACACCAAGGGTCAACCCAGGTCAGTCATTTTTTGGACCCCATTAATCCACGAGTATCAGTCTCCATACTCTTATTCAGACTTCATTGACTTATTTGTACATCTAGTTATAACAATGTTGATTGGAAAACCTCCTCCAAGAATTAGTCTAGAAATAAAGAGAGTCCTTCAACTGTAAAAGCATACCAAAGTGGGTGATTCGTATCTTTACTAGAACCACACAAAAATCAGGATATATGATTGCATGCTTGCACCATACAAATTGCAAAGATACCTCCCAATGAGGTTGTTTGCATTAGAATACTATAGGAAAATTATCAATGTAGATGAGATAAACTTTGTAAATGCCAAGAAGAAGGCCAATTTCAAAATAAAAGACCAACTAGGCCCCTTCATATGTAACTCTAGGGAGGTTGGGAAAGAGGCAGATTTGATACTATAGAAGATGAAGTTCCAAAGAAGTTTTGTTTGGAGATATGACCCTTTGGAATTCATCACCAAGAAGAGGCAAAAGGTCAAGCTAGGACCTTTTATTCACCATCCCATACTTGAGATTGAAGCCTATGCCAACCAATTAGAATGGGTGGAAGGAACCCTAGTTGATCAAGACAACACCAAAATAGACATAGAGAATGCTCTAATCGATATGGAAAAACAACTTGATGAGGGTTCTTTCCTGCAGGTGCCAGAACAATCAAGCATGCCAGAACAATCAAGTAGGCCATAAAAATAAAGCAGGCCAGAACAGTCAGATAGGCCAGAGCAATCAGGAAGACCAGAGACAACCCTGAGTACTCCCTCAGTTTTTCAGACTCCTCTAAATGAGGAGAAGAGCCTAAAAAGAAGTAGGGAGGAGGCCACCACATCAGCAAGGGCCACTTCACATACTTATGCAAATACAAGCCAAGCAAAAAGACAAAGAGTGAATCCTGTCTCTAAACAGGAATACACAGAGGAAAAAATATAAGTCACCAACATAGAAGGAAGTAAGAGCAGGTCCATCACCCCATCGGAAGGAACACCCTCCACATCACAAAATCAAGGGTTGGAAAGGAAGCTCAATCTTGAGGTATCTTCCTTCACAATGCCTGCTTACAAAGACGAAGACATCAAGGAAAGGTACAGGGAAATAAAAGCAAGGAATGAGAAGCTTAAGGTCCAAATTTATGCCTAGTACCTGAAGATGACCCCTACCAATCAAACTAGGTTAATGTCGGCCTTTGATATCAAAGAGGGGAAATGCAGATGACTTTTACGAAGCCTACAACTCAATAGCCAAAAACAGCCTCAGATTTCAAGAAAGTAGATTTTGAAGTGCTAGCAAGGGATATCCATCCCATAGACTAGATTAAGCTACACAAGAAAACAGGGGAGATGATATACTCCACCTCGACTGGAAAGGCCATAGCTCCCCACCAACTACAGAATTCCTTAAAAAACATATCTGCACAATTCCAATTGGAAAAGGCCTCCTCACAAGCCAAGGACACAAGAATCAAGTCCTTAGAGGATTTAGTAATTGAATTGGGACACGATCCCAAGGATATAAAAGCGATAGAGTAGCTAACTAAGAAGAAAAACGATGATATCGTTGCACTCAAGAAGCAACTAAAGATACACTAGTTGCATCATCCACAAACATTAGAGGTCCTAGAAGCCTAGCAAGTACATGAAGAGCTCATGGACTTGGTCCTGAAGCTGAATGATCAAGTCAAGGAGACAGAGAATGAGTTGGAAAATTTAATTCAATCAAAGCAAGTGACTTGGCCACAACTTCCAGAATTGTCATCCCCATGGTATCCACAGCAGTTCATTCTACACTGGCAGCATCACTGGCACCCACAGCTCCACCTACAACAAGATTGCCAGTAACAACAGAATCTACTACAACAACAGGTGCACCAGGGGAAAAAGCAATAGAACTTGTGAAAGCCATGGAAGATATGTCTATCAAAGCTATAGAGATCAAAAGATTGAAGGAAAAGGTGGCAAGTTTGGAAACTAACTGCAAACTTGACCAACTAAAGCAGAAAGAAGAAACACAAAGGGCCCAGAGAATGGGTGAGAGGATCAAAATCTTGGAAAAAGATTTAACACTTGAGTAGCCACTTGGACAAACCAAGGAAATGCTATGGGCCAATATCATTGACTTTGTCAATGATATTTGGCCATCAATCCAAGTTATTTTTGAGCAAACAGAGCTAGTAAAGATAGCTACAGAAGCTATCCAGAAAGTAAAGGAGGAGTTGGGAAACAAGCCAGAGGATGCAAATAGACTCATCCACTTCCTCAATAGCAAGAATAAATATGAGCTCCAAGAGCAAAATATAGAAGACAAGACTGCTACCATTTTGGAAATAAGGAAGGTCCTTTGCAAAAGGAACCTTATGCTTAATTTGGAAGAAAAGTGCCACAATATGCTGGTAGCCATTGATAAGTTCATGGCTAAATTTCAGATTTTGAGGGAGAAAGGTCTACCCAGTCCTATGGTCATCAATGATAAACTCATGACACAATTGGTTTATGGCAATAGACTCAAACAGTTGGCTAAGGAAAAAGCCATCTCTTCATCCATAAGGGCATTACCAACAGGGAAAGTCTTGTATGACACTTTTGAAAACTTTTTCTTCCTGGAACATGAAATCAAACATCTTTTTCTCACCAAGCCAAATTTTTCAAAATACACTAAGGCTAATGAAATCCAATGGAGAATGGTAAATGTGAAATTACCAGATGCAGAATGGTGGGAGACAATGACAAATTTACTGTGATAAATAAACAACTGAGAGTTACTGTGCAGTAAAAATGAAGATAGCAAAGTGAAATAGGTAAAAACAGCACAACAGGGTCAAAGAGTATCAAATGAAATATCAAAGTAAATAAGGCTCCAGCATAAAAATGCCACAACTATCAACTAGCATAAAGGGCTACACCTCAACCATAAAGGCCAACACAACCATAGTTAAAGGGACAACAAGAAACAGTTCATTAGTTTTCTCTATCTTCTTGCTAGAAGATATTTGTATTTCCTAGAATGAATATCAAGTTGTTTTGATATATTCTGTAATAAGTTTTTGTATAAATACTTCACAATTCGAAGTATGTAGTGTGGATTCCAAAACATTTCTATAGAATTTTTCTCTCAAATCAAAAATTCTATTGCATCAATGACTAGATTGGCTTATTGGATCAAGGAATAAAGATCAAATATTTTACAGGATTCTTGTGTAAAGCGAAATACAAATAAGTATTCTCTCATGTTCAATGTTGTTTTCCTTCAAGTTTTTTCCATAATCTTTATGTATCTCTGAAATATAAATGTTACAACATGGAATGATATTTCAGAAATTTCTTAGATGCACTATGTCTTGACTGTTATGCATTATTATATGTTTTCTTCACAAATCTAAGTTAAGGAATTCTTGATTTCTCCTTAGTTTAGGTGACTTCTTGTGATTTATAGCAAAGGATTATTAATTGCCCTTTGTTCATGATTATCCTCTGTTCTTCATTCTGATCCCAGTCTAAGGATTCTTAAGTACCCTTTCACCCTGGTTAGAATTACTTCACCCGTTACGCCATCATCTGCGCAAGCCGTTATTCTAAGGCCTTGTGATCTGCCATACCTATGAGAGATGCTATGTGCATACTAGGCACAATATACTCCATCGGCATTACATCTTCGATACCATATACCAATCCGAACGGCGTTTGCCCTGTCATCTTCTTGGAAGTAGTCCTATAAGCCCATAGTACTGCGGGTAAGTGCACATCCCAGTCATTTGATTGTGCGTTGTAGATATTCGTCAGCGCATTCTCCAAAATCTTGTTGAAGGCTTCAATAGTCCCATTAGCCTGTGGGTGATACAGTGTACTCTTCTGATGGTAGACCTGGAATTCGTCAGTCAGGGTGCTGATCGTTTCATTCAGAAGTGCGTGCCTCTGTCACTCATCAACACTTTCGGGTAGCCAAATCTAGTTAAGACATATTCAAACAAAAAGAATTATGTCATAGCCCCTGTGAAATCCTTAATTGGCTGTGATTCTGCCCATCTGGTTAGATATTCCGTCACAGTGATGATATAACGTGCACCCGTTTTCTTCCCTAGGGGCTGAATTGGCCCAACAAAATCAATCGCCCATTTCTCAAATGGCTACAAAGATACTTGAGGTTGTAATGGAAATTCATTCCTTCATGATGGTCTTCCTGTTCTCTGACATCCATCGCATGCCTTACAATACACCTTAGAATCCTTGTGCAACGTTGGCCATCATAGACTTGCGCGCAAAATCTTCTGCATAGTCACCTTTCCTGCATAATGACCTCCCACAACCCCTCCATGAGCTTCAGTGAGAATGCTATCCCTCTCAAAATCTAACACATATCTTCATAATATTTCATCTGTAACCATCTTATACATATGTCCCGTAATAACTGAAAAATCTTTTTCACACACAACTAATTCCTTCTTTTGCTGACTTGTATATCCTTCCAGTACCATCCTCGTAGTAAAGAAGTGAATAATATCGGAAAAATAATTGTCCACTACACGCACCACAAAGAGCTACACATATGGCAACCCTTCGTCCAAATTATTAGGCTCCTCTCCTGTTTCGATCTATGACAAATGGTCAGGTTCCACATTTAACCTCCCTAGCTTCACAATTACTTGAAAGTCATACTCCTGGAATAGGAGCAACCATCTGTAGATCTTCCCCCCCCCCAACACAAGCTTATTGAATAGGTATTTCAAGGCAGAATGATTTGTGTACATTTTGAAATGCCCTCCTAATAGGTGTTGTGGTCACCAACAACCCCCCTTCTTCACTTGACATTAGCAATAACGTCAAGCAAAGAGGGGACCCTGAACGAAAATCCCAAAAAATATTTTTTCTAAAGTTTTTGTATTTCTCTCCCTAAGGCTCAAATCGCATCGCAAAGAAAGGCCGAAGCATAACTCGAGCGCGAAAAACAAATACTGCGAAATTGCGATGCGAAGTTCATCGCATCGCATGCCTCACACGCGCCCCTTAAAAGAAAAACCTTCGAGCAATGCGATCGCCGATATGCGATATTGCAAATCGCAAGCATCACACTATACGACGTAACCATTAAACGAGAACTTGCGATATTTGCGATTTGTGATCTGCGATGGCAGCGATCTGCGATCTGCGACCTGCGATCTGCGACCTGCGATCTGAAAAGACTTATCACACGATAGACCCATGCATTAAGCGCGCGCCTTGAAAGAATTTAATGACCGCATGCTTAAGTATCTAGGAATGATTGCGTTACATTAATCGAAGAGTCAAGTGATGATGAATGTCAGAATTATGCGTTCATTAGAGATTAATTCTTTCACGTCAAGTCTTCTCATTTCACTTCTCCTTTGCGTAGACTGCAAGACACGCAACTGATATGAGTTTATATGCAGGAAACATCTGAGGGAAAGAGGAAAGCGCCAATCAGCAAAGATAGAATGCTTCCGCAAATGGATGCCGCATGCAGCAAAACCACGGATTCCAGGCTATCAGCCAACCGGCACTGATGAAATTAGACTATCCAGGACTCAGAGTCAAAGGCGCACAAAAGCAGCATGTTCAGAAAAGATCCTAAAGCTCAGACCGGGTAAAGCAAAAAGAGAAACGCAAGTGAAGAAGGACGCTTCAGGAAAACCTGGAACAAAGAACGGAAGAAATTCTCGACACAAGGAGCCGCCAACCAGGTTCGGACCAGGTGGGTATCCCCCTTGTTGTTGACCTGACCTCGGGGCCCTCAACATTTCTGGCGCTAGAAGGAGGGAAACGTCTATGAATGGCACATAATTCAAAATCCAAATACCATTCTAAGAGCAAATCACCCTCACCAACTTCCCCGACTTCCCCAATACGACTAAACTCGGAACTGGAAGTCGCTCGGACATCCACTGCTGCTATACATCCCGATACATCAGAACAACTTATTTTCGATCCCCCTGAAGTTCAAACCTTGATCCGTAAACTCCAGGGATTCTCTATTTTTAACCAGAAATCTGATAAATCTAAAGGCAGCTTGACTTCGCAATACAACCCTGCTCATCCCCTGACCCGATTGAAGAGTGAAAAGTTTGGCATTCAGCCAACTGAAATCCCTCTCCCCACTAGGAAAAGAGCAAGGAAAGCATTTCAAGAGTCTGACAGAGAGACTCTTTCATCCACCTCATCCATTTCAACTCCCTCTCCGCGAAGTCAACCACCCACATCTCCACCTCAAATCACTCATCCATCTTCCGCAACCCTTCCTCCACAATCGTCAAAGATCATAACATCTCTATCTTCTCAACCTCAAAGATCATCTTCTACACTTTTATTAACCAGCAACTCAGCGATGGCACAATCTCCATGGAACAACCCTGGGGCGGTTTTAATGCCTCCACCCCTGAGTCCAATACCTGCCCATCCCGAGAAGTGGTTACCAAAGTTCAATCCAGAAACTGGAATGCTAGCTGAAGAACATATCAATAATTTCATGCTTTCTGTTAATCTCAACGGAGTTACCAACGAAGACGCCGTGGTCCGACTCTTCCCCTATACGATGCAAGGGACGGCCGGGTCATGGTACTTTTCGCTACCCTCCGGATCTATCACCAGCTAGGATATTTTTCAAAATCAATTTCTCACCAAATTCGGCGATGATAGATCGACAGCGACACTGATCAACGATCTGTCCAATCTTAAAGCTGAGGCTCGGGAACCCATTAAAGATTTTAACTTACGGTTCAACAAGATCCTCAATAAAATCCCCGCTACTTCCCAACCCAGCAAGGAAGTAAGATGCGAATGGTACATCACGGCCTTACCTTCAAACTTGGCCATCTTCGTAGATAGGGCAAGCAAGACAACCTTAGTCGAAAACTTGGCTGAGGCATTGGCAGTCGAAAGACGCGTAGTAGCCCTAGAAAAGAGATCTACAATCGAATAGCGTAAATCTAAGAAAATCTCTTTCAAAGAAGAAACCAAGAAGAAGCAAACGAAGGATCCTTTCGACATGGAAGGATTACAAAAGGTATTAAAGGCCATGTCAAATGAGATGATTGATATCAGGAAACAAGTAGCAGAATCGTCCCCAAGAAAGCCTTTTAGGAGTTTTAAGAGAAATCCTCCTATGGAGATGAAGCCACCCAGCGTGGTCTCTAACGTGGAATCTGAAGAAGAAGAAGAAGAGAACACCATTGAAACGCATACCGACGATGAAGAAGTGGTGGAACTGCAAGGAATGTGGGATTTCATCCTCCCACAAGAGGAAGATCAAGAAGCACTTCCGGTTAGCACAAGAAGCAGAAATCAACTTGATCCTCCCCAGACTACCCCAAAACAGAAGGGCGCAAGCCCTCCAGCAAAAGAAAAGGTCGCAACAAAGAAGACAACCCCTAAAGCGACCTCATTTAGCCCAGTCCAATCAGAGCAATCGCCTCCATCAAAGACACTAATAGTGTCGGATGAAATGGAGTATAACATCATCGACGACATGAAGAAGACTAGGGCTAATATCATCCTGTACGAGCTGAGCAAATTGAAACACCAACAGAAGATCATGATGAAAGAGTTACATGCCGTACCTACTGCGCCTCTACCTACAGCTATAGCTTCCCATAATATAGGAAGACCCCCAATCAACGTGATCAATAAAATCGATCCAAATGACATCGCTTTGATTGGAGGGAGGTCTAGATCTCACACTCCCCCTTTCCTCCTCACTTACGAGATCTTTAACAGAAACGTGCATAACTGCTTGGTTGATTCTGGTGCTTCAACCAATATTCTACCCAAGTCAATATGTGCCAAACTTAATGTTCAACCGCAAAAATCCGCAGTGCGCATAGTTCAACTTGATCGATCACAAGTCGAAGTGATAAGCGAACTTAATCAAGTGAACATAAGACTATCGTCCAACCCCAAGGTATGCCAGGTCATCGATATTCTAGTTGCTGACATCCCTGAATTTTATGGTCTAATTCTTAGCAGGGATTGGTCCGAGAAGCTCCACGGATATTTTTCGACTGACTGGTCGCACATGTGGTTACCCTTCAACGAGAAGCCAAATCAAATAAAGGTTGAACGAGAACTGCACCAAAAGTACATAGTGACGGATATGGAGGGAGAGAACGAAGCCATAGCATACAACAGCAGCATCATAGGCAACTATTCGGTAGACTCTTTCCTTGGAAATTTCAATGCTCACGTATCACCATATTTAGAAAATTCAGTCGTGTCCCAAGTAGAAAACTTTTCCCAGACTGATGATTCAAAATGTGTTAGTTTCTTAGATAACCCTGTAAATACTTCTTTATTTTGGAAATTATATTTTGAATGGCTCTAAGTCCAACGAGGGAGTGGGAGCAGGATGCGTCTTGATTAGCCCAGACGGAAATAAGACCATGCTCACATGCAGACTGGAGTTCGATTGCACGAACAACACAGCGGAATACGAAGCCTTGGTGCAAGGCCTATACAAAGCAATCGGCTCCAACGTCAAATATCTTCAAGTCTTTGGAGATTCCGAGATCGTCGTCAAACAGGTACGTAACACCATACACTGCCTGTCTAGTCATTTAAAGCACTACCAATCTTTAGTGCAAGATCTCACTGCGCATTTTACAGCATTCAATATTTCATCAATCCCAAGACTTCATAATGCAAGCGCAGACCTGCTAGCAAACGTAGCCTCCAGACTCATTCCCTCCGAAGACTTTAGTCCAGATAGGTTTTCGATAGAATTAATTTTTAAACCGTCTATCCTTGACAACATCACCAACTGGAGAGTATTCAACGACGACCCAGACATCGTAAGTTTCCTTACCTCTGAAGGATCCTACTCAAACCAGATAATCGACGAGGACTGTCATGACCACCAAATACAACAAAATGGCACTGATAACGCTATACCCAAATCAGTGGTCAAATTAGAAGATTTGTATGACTTAAAAAGTCGGTTCAAAAGGTCAGCTAACGCCAAACTTTACAGTTCAACTCTGAACTACGAATCAGTGAACTTAGGAACCGATGAGAAACCCCAAAACGTCAATCTAGGCCAAGGCCTAGCTCCTGAAGAAAAATCAGCATACATCCGTCTTCTACGACAGTACAAGAACGTCTTTGCCTGGAACTACGATGAGCTGAAAACTTATAACACTTCTATCATTCAGCACACTATCCCTATGATCGACAACGAGAAACCCGTCCAACAGAAGCTCAGAAAAATCCACCCCAACCTGGAAAATCAGATAAAAACTGAGCTGAATAAGTTGTTGAGAGCCAGAATAATTTTCCCGGTCAGACATTCCAAATGGGTATCCAATATGGTACCTGTTAGGAAGAAAAACGAAGATATTAGAATCTGCATCGACTTCCGGAATCTCAACAAAGCCTGTCAGAAGGACAAATTTCCCCTCCCACCTATGGAGCAAATATTACAGGCTGTAGCAGGCTCAGAATTGATGTCTTTCCTGGATGGATTTTCAGGATATAATCAAGTACTAGTACACCCAGACGATCAGCTAAAAACCACCTTCCGAACTAAATGGGGTACCTACGCGTATCGAAAGATGCCGTTCGGTCTGATCAACGCCGGCGCTACTTTTCAAAGAGCTATGGATATTGCGTTCAAAGGGTTAGTCAATAAATCAGTAGTGATTTACCTGGATGATATAACTGTGTACTCCAAAAAACGAAGCGACCATCTCAAAGATTTGAAGCAAATCTTTCAAAGATGTTTAAGGTATGGAATCTCGCTTAACCCGAAGAAATCTTTTTTCGCGTTGAGTGAAGGAAAATTGCTAGGGTTCATAGTGTCCAAATCGGGCATTCACATCGAACCTGCCAGAATCAAAGAAATTTCCGAGATATCCATGCCCCATAACAAAAAGACCATGCAATCTTTCCTAGGACAGATCAATTTTGTGAAAAGATTTGTCCCAGATTTTTCACGTATTATTTCTCCTTTACAAAAAATGATAAAAAAGAATTCAAACTTTAAATGGGGTCTAGACGAGCACGAAGCGTTTAACTTAATCAAACAAGCCATCATCGACGCTCCATCCCTAGCAACCCCAAATTTTTCAGAACCATTTGTCTTATACACGTTCGCCTCAGAACATTCTTATGCTGCGATCTTGACCCAGGCAAACAAAGAAAAGGCAGAAGCCCCAATCGCATTCTTTAGCTCAAACTTACAAGGTGCTGAGCTGAAATATTCGGACGTAGAGAAACAGGCATATGCCGTCTTTAAAGCAGTCAAATATTTCAGACCCTTCTTGCTAAAGGCCCATACCAAGGTCATAGTACCATTCCCGGCGGTAAGAAACCTCCTGATTCAGAAAGACGTGGGCGAAAAGAGAGCGAATTGGATCACCGCCTTGCAAGAATACGACCTGGAAATCAAGCCGGCACACATCGTAAGAGGCCAAGGCTTCTGCAAGATGTTAGCTGGAGCATCGCAAATCCCCGAAGAATCGCCTGAAGAGGTACACGCGTATGAGGTAAGCCTAAACGACGCAGAATCATTTTATGCCGACATCATTTATTTCCTAAAGAACGGATATGCTCCATTTCACCTGGATCACATCAAAAAGAGAGCCCTGAGGTTAAAAGCTAAACAATACCAGCTCGTAAATGATGTCTTATTTAAAAGAAACTATGATTCTGTGCTTCTTAGATGTCTTGAGAAAACTGAAGCCAAAAAGGTTTTGCAGGAACTCCACGATGGACCAGCAGGTGGACACTATGCTGGAGAAGCCACCGCACACAAAATCTTACGTGCAGGATACTACTGGCCCACGCTGTTCAAAGACTCGTACAATCACGTGAGAAAATGCCAAGTCTGCCAAACTGCTGCAGGAAAACAAAAGAAGTCATCCATGCCACTGCAGCCGGTTAACATCGAACAGCCATTCAGCCAATGGGGCCTGGACATAATAGGTGAGATCGTTCCTCACTCCTCTAAACAACATAGGTATATCCTCACTGCAACCGACTATTTTACTAAATGGGTAGAGGCGGTTCCTCTCAAGACAGCTAATTCTGAAAACATTGTTGAATTCATAGATCAGTTTATCATTACTAGGTTTGGATTGCCAACGGCCTTAATATTTGATAACGCTTCATATTTTTCTGGAAATACCATGACTGAGTTCGCACTCAAAAGAGGGTTCAAACTGAAGTATTCTGCCAACTACTATCCGCAAGGTAATGGGTTGGCTGAATCAACGAACAAGAACCTGATCAGGATTATCAAAAAGACAGTTGACCAAAACCAAAAGAATTGGCACAAAGCGCTGGTAAACGCCTTATGGGCAGACAGAATTACCAAGAAAGCCTCTATCAGGACTTCTCCCTTTAATTTGGTTTACGGGAGAGAAGCAGTTCTTCCTACTCACTTACTCATTCCCTCTTTGTCCTTAGTACAATACATTGATGAAGTACCTACTTCTCCCTTACAACTAAGGCAAATGGAGGTAATCAAGTTAGAAGAACGACGAGAACAGGCCAAGAAAACCCATGCTCACCACCAAGCACTGATAAAATCCTCTTTTGACTCGAACATAAAGACCAGAAAAAACTTCCAGATGGGTGATTTAGTTTTAAAGTGGGATAAGGCTCACGAAGAAAAGGGCAAACATACAAAATTCCAGAAGCTATGGCTTGGTCCTTTTCAAATCGTAGAAGTCATAGGCCCGTCGACTTTTATGTTGCAGGACTTGACAGGCAGGAGAGATTCTCTGCCTGTAAACGGACAAATCCTCAAAATGTATTTCCCATAGAAGGTCATCCTTCTGTTTTTGTAAGATAGTTTTAAATTTTCATGTTAGTTTTCATTTTTCATAGATAGGGCTGGTTGTGAACGATCATAAATAGTATTCATGAAGAAACATACCATTTCTGTATCAGATTTTGATTTCACTTGTATAAATAGCAAAACTTTTCGAAAAATCTGACTTTTATTATTGACAAATAGAGTTAACTTTAACCTGAATATGATGTTAGTTTCAAACTTCACAAAGAAGCCTGGGATGAGAGTAACTTTTGGAAAAAAATTGTTTTATGCCAATGCTATGAAAGGTATCATCGATAGCAAAATAGGTATTCTCTGCAAAACTGTTGTTCTTAAAACTCTATTATTGTCGTCCAGAGCTTTCTTAAGGAAAAACAATGACTTCCTCCCTGCTAAGGAGAATCGCAGCATCCAGAGAGACAATCCAAGAAAACACTATATCTCAAAGAATAAGAGGTCTCATCACGAGCCGGCTTATCATGATCAAAGATATTATAACTTGCTGACTTTGCCACTACTGTCTACCAAAACAGGGCAACGACTCAAGATTGTGCAATCGAAAGACAAGGGGTCTCATCACGAGCCAGCTTGTTCAGCAAAAGTGTAAATCAAGTGAATGACTGTGTCATAATTTGGCCACCAAACCAAGACATTGTTCTTTAGAGAATAAAAATCAAAAAAGAAAGAAAAAGTGTCAAAAGGATTTTTCTCTGGAATGTTGTAAATAACCTCAAGCAGGAAAAAGGATCATTGCTGGATAACATGGTAACCCTGTCGAGGCTATGGACGCTTGCGGGCAGCAGAGGCTCTACCTACGACAAATGAGCATACTTTACAAAGCCAGTACGCAGAGAAGACCTTATTTTGTCTTTGAGGAGACTGAGTAATGACTAGGTATGAATACAAAAAATAACCCAGGGGAAACAAACAATCAGAATGAAATAAGAAGTTGTGACGAAGCATCATTGACAGGATAAAAGGTAATACTCTATCTGTCCATAACAAAATTTAGGCATAAGAAAACTTTTCTGTTTTGGAAGTGAAAATGCAATAGAACAAGCAGAGATAACTGGTTCTTCACAGTGAATCGCCATTGTTGTGGTCACCAACAACCCCCCTTCTTCACTTGACATTAGCAATAACGTCAAGCAAAGAGGGGACCCTGAACGAAAATCCCAAAAAATATTTTTTCTAAAGTTTTTGTATTTCTCTCCCTAAGGCTCAAATCGCATCGCAAAGAAAGGCCGAAGCATAACTCGAGCGCGAAAAACAAATACTGCAAAATTGCGATGCGAAGTTCATCGCATCGCATGCCTCACACGCGCCCCTTAAAAGAAAAACCTTCGAGCAATGCGATCGCCGATATGCGATATCGCAAATCGCAAGCATCACGCTATACGACGTAACCATTAAACGAGAACTTGCGATATTTGCGATTTGCGATCTGCGATGGCAGCGATCTGCGATCTGCGACCTGCGATCTGAAAAGACTTATCACACGATAGACCCATGCATTAAGCGCGCGCCTTGAAAGAATTTAATGACCGCATGCTTAAGTATCTAGGAATGATTGCGTTACATTAATCGAAGAGTCAAGTGATGATGAATGTCAGAATTATGCGTTCATTAGAGATTAATGCTTTCACGTCAAGTCTTCTCATTTCACTTCTCCTTTGCGTAGACTGCAAGACACGCAACTGATATAAGTTTATATGCAGGAAACATCTGAGGGAAAGAGGAAAGTGCCAATCAGCAAAGAGAGAATGCTTCCGCAAATGGATGCCGCATGCAGCAGAACCGCGGATTCTAGGCTATCAGCCAACCGGCACTGATGAAATTGGACTATCCAGGACTCAGAGTCAAAGGCGCACAAAAGCAGCATGTTCAGAAAAGATCCTAAAGCTCAGACCGGGTAAAGCAAAAAGAGAAACGCAAGTGAAGAAGGACGCTTCAGGAAAACCTGGAACAAAGAACGAAAGAAATTCTCGACACAAGGAGCCGCCAACCAGGTTCCGGACCGGGTGGGTATCCCCCTTGTTGTTGACCCGACCTCGGGGCCCTCAACAACAGGTAATGCCTAAACTTCTACAATGCGTACACCATGGCCAATCCTTCGTGCTCAGTCGTTGAGTAATTCTTCTCGACCTTTGATAATTTCCTACTCATGAAGGTTATAGGATGGTCCATTTCTCCTTCACCAGCTTGCGTTAACACTGCACCCAATGCAATGAAAGAGGCATCCACATGTACATGAAATTCCTTTTTCTAATCATGGAATACCAACATTGGTGCAATGACCATCTTTTCTTTCAATACATCTAAGTTGTGCTGACATTCTTTGTCCCAACAGAATGTTGTGTCCTTCTTCAACATCTTCTCCATAGGCATGGTAATTTGGGCATATGCTTTGATAAATTTTCTATAATACCATGTATGTCCCAGCGTCGTGCACAGTTGCTTAACATTCCTTGGGGCCTCCAAATTCACAATGACTGCAATCTTTGCAAGGTCCACCATCAACTCTTTCTTGCACACCATGTGACCTAGCAAGATTCTAAAGGGAACACAGAAGATGCATTTCTTTGAATTTAGTGTGATCTAGTATCTGCGACTCATATACAACATCAGACGCAAACTTGCTACATGGCACTTTACTAATTTGAACACTGTCCAGTCATCAAAGTACACTTCCATGAACTTACGAATTAACTCCTTGCATACTACGATGACTACGCGAGAAAATATCGCAGGTGAATTCTTGAGTCCAAATGGCATCATAGTGTATTGAAAACAACCCCACTCCATAGTGAAGGTCGTTTTGCTCCTATCCTTTGGCGTGATCTTAATCTGATGATATGCAGAGAACCTGTCAGTAAAAGGGTAGGTCTCCTGCCCTCCAACATTTTCTAATACTTCATCAATAAATGACATTGGGAATGGGTCATGGATGCACACATAATTAAGCTTCTACAGGTCTACGCAAATCCTTATTTCACCCTTTTGTTTCTTCTCCTGAACCACCATAGGGCTCACCCAATCATATTCTTCAATCGGTTCTATGATCCCTGCCTCTAGCATCTTATGCAACTCTAGGCAAACCTTTCCCTTGTATTTAGGATTAAGGTGATATGGCCTCTATTTAATAGGCTTCACAACCAGCTTTAGAGTGATATTCATAACACCTGAATCTCCAACTATGCCCTTCAAATCCGAGAACTTGGTAGGGAACAAATCTTGGTATTCCCAGAGTCACTCTGAAACTTTATCCACAGTAGCTCCATCCCAATAATCCCTAATGTTTGCAAACTTTAGTTCTGCTTCAGTACCAATGTTTACCTGCTTGGTTTTCAATGGCGTGATGATGTCCAAGTTGTCTATTTGTGGACCATCGACTTCACGATGGCCTTCTGCCTCTAGAATATTATTTTTTCTTGGATCTTCATCTTCCTCATCAACAGTCACAATATAGCATTCCAGTACATGGCACAGCTAGGTGCTCCAATCTGGTTGGATCCATTCCATAGGTTCTTGTGGCATTCTGAAGATAACTACCTTAACCTCCTGTAGGGCTTCATCAATGCTTGTGAAGTCATATTCAAGTCTGAAGGTTAATAAGAATCCTTCCCTCATTATATCCCACTCTGCGGTGCCATGGTGGAGCTCCGTTTCTAGATACCAGTTCATGGGAATTATATCCAAAGCATGTCAAAATATGTGCACCCACTCTGGCTGTCATTCTGTCCCCCATGCTTTGGTCCATTGTGCTAAGTGATTGCGCAGATCATCCTTCGCGTTATATTTCTCAGTCAATCTAGTGTTAGGGTGCCCAAACTGTAACCTCATCATCCTTCTGTAATCTTGCCATCCATCAAAATTATCTTTATGTGTACCCCACCATCGTGCAGGTGTAGCGTGTAGGGCCAAGTCTAATGCTTGGAAGTGGTGATCCTTAGGATCTTCGCACTCAAATCCATCCAAAAACTTATCTATGTTAGTCAAACCATCATAATAGGGTAGTCTCCTTACCTCTGACGAAACACATCGCAATGATTTCGTCATCATATTGCACCATAGTGTGGATCTTCATGCAACCAATTCTGCCAATGTTTTGACTCTTCATCTGAATCAGAGGTGAAGGAACTCTCTCGGTCCCATGCAATTTGTGCATCTACCATCAAGTTGATCCAGTCCTAGTCTCATGTTGTTATTTTGTAGATTTTATCCAGTTCATCCTCACTTTCTTCATAATCACGGACTAGTTCAGTATAACATGCCCCTTCTCCAGGTTCCAATGAAACTACAACCTGAAGCAATTTCCTTTCAAATGACATTGTCCTCTTCTTCAGATTGATGACCCCATTCATGTCAATGGCCTAGTCAATTCCCAGGAGCATGGGGTATCGATTACTGTCATCAACGATCTCTATAAATTCAAAGTTGGCCATTGCTCTCGCACCCTCTATGTTAGTTGTTACTCCATATAATTGTCCCATAGGGATGATTTTCTGCTGGTTCACCATTCTGAGCTGAATCGAAGACTGCTACAGCACAGGTCTCCCCATTCTTTCCCATGTTTGTTTTGGAAACACATTCGCATCGGACCCCAAGTTCAAGATAACCTGGTCCATCTCATAATCACCTATCTACGCAGTGAGCCTCATCTTGCACCCTGTTCTTTCTTTATGGTTTCCAATTTTCTGACCACCCAGTGCCCATTAGGGACCTTCTCTTTGCTGGTGCATTTGTTTATTAACTCTTAGAGGCCTTCCACAGCTTTGATATTGCGCAACAAATTTATGCAGGTCTCCAAAAATGTAGTAAGAATAGAGGGGTCAACCTATACAAGCATGTTAGTTTCTTGCACCTTGTCTTGACTTCCTGAGGTGGATGCCTCAGTGAAGCTTTTCTTAGCCTCCATAAATGTTTCCTTTGTGCAATTCATATCAAAATCCACTTCCCTCTCTGGGGCCTTGTGGACCCATCCATCCTCTTCAGGCTATTGTTGGCTTGGTGGGGCTTGACCCAGGTTCAGCGTTAGCTAGCCAAACAAATCCCCACACTACTGGCCCTTTTGGCATCAGCCCATGGAGCATGGACCCAAGTCTCAACCAAAGAAGTATGGGGGGATGCTAGAACCAATTTTCCACACCCTGAGATGGTCCCGATGTCGGTTTATTCCTTCTATTCCTTGTTTCATGTAGGTCATTGAGTTCTAGGGCTTTGTCTATCTATCCCTTTACTCCGCCCTTCAGTACCTTCGCGAAGGGGTACGATTGGCCTTTTCGCAACCCTAACTTGCAATTCAGGGACTTTCGCATTGCTAGGGCAGCGTATCATGCAGATTCCCAATCTAACTTAAGTGTCTTACTTATCTTATTAAATAATCACAGTTAGCACCACGTAAATAGATATCCTTATTTGCGTTCAATTATCCAGCATAATTATATACATTCGCGCATCACATAAGCATTATAAATGAAATTCATACACAATATGACAAGATGCATTAACAGGAAACAAAGACACAGAATTTGCATAATGCTTCTCTTTATCGATATCTTCAGATGATTACAGACTCTATCTGCCTTACAAATATAGCTGCAGGGGTCCGCGCACTCAGTTATGGACTTCCAACCTAGGCCTCTATGCACTCAGCTGTAGAGCCTCTACCTACACTAAGACTTGAAACTTAGACTTCTCTCCTTACCGCTCAAGACTTCTTACTTCTACCAAACTTATCTATGAATACTTAGAGCCTACTTACTTAGCTCTTTTTATATAATCCCATGGTCCACGAACCATGGGTATATCTTTACAACCGACTTTACACTTTACAAAATAAGGGCAGACAACCCTTTATGACTCATGAAACCTTCGCGCTTCGTGACCACAAAATGCAGAGACTTTACAACTTTATTACAAAATTTGACCCAAAACATGGGCTTTTAGCCCAAAAATTGTCCTTGGGGGATCCCGTTCCCAACATGCCCCCAACAAAAACATCGTGACTCGCCCTCGAGTCACTTAGCAGGTGCAAAGATCTTAGCACAAAGACCCCCTAGCTTGACCTGTATGACCGCAACCTCGGCAATGCATTGTGCGGTCGCCTACTTCACGTCTTCGACCATCTGCTTGGTCGCTACTCTGGTACTGTCAGCCTGAAGCTTTTGCTCAGTTTATTGTAGAGTCGCAAGCTTTCCTTTGATAGAGGCTATAACCATATAAGCCTCATTCAACCCGAGATTCAGTCGCGCCTTCAGCACTGCTTCTTTGTGCTGCGCTACATCCACCTGTTCTTTCAGCTGCTTAGCCTCCTACAACTTTGCCAGTATTTGCTACGTGATTTCTCCCTTGGTAGTTCAGCTCCCTTCACTGCCACAAACCCTCTGAGACTTCATGGCCTTGTGCAATCTTCCAGTCGCAAAAATCCCCAACCCGGGCAATGTAGTTTATAGTCCCGCACCTCCTTTCTGCTGCTTAGAGCACTAAGATTGTGCTACCATCATATAGTCACATGACTGGACCACCGTGTATGGCTTCAATCAACTGCCATTCATCTTTCCTGGGAATGGATCTCCATTTAATTTGACTAGCTAAACCGCTCCTTCGTCAGTAATCTCCTTAATGACATAGGGCCCTAACCAGTGCATTCTGAATTTTCCTGGAAATTTATCAAACTTCTTGTCATATAACAAGACCAGGTCATTTACCTTGAAGGAACAAAGCTTAAAGTGCCGATCGTGACATGATTTTTCACCCTGCTTTTCTGGTACCTACCTCTCAAATGCATCCAAAAATAAATCTACATCATTCAGGCCATCATACGTGGGCAAATTTCTTTCCTCTGACAACACACAGCGGAGTGATCAGGTCATCATGTTATACCTCAGTGTGGTTACTTCGTGTAATCGATTCTGCTAGCGCTCTAATTCTTCATTAGAGTCCAAGGTGCAGGAACTCTCACAACCCATGTAATTGTCCATTCGCTGTTGGATTCACCCAATCTTGGTCTTGCGCTGTTATCTTATAGATACAGTCCAGATCATCATCACTCTCATAATCACAGACTGGTTCAGTCTAGCATGATCCTTCAACAGGATCTAGGGGTCTATTATGCAGAGTGATTTCTTCTCAAATATCAACTTTTGCTTCTTTAGGTTGATTACCTTGTTCATATCAATAGCCCAATCAATGCCAAGGAGTGCAGGGTAGGGGTTGTTTTCATCCATAATTTCTATTATTTCGAATTCAGCCAGCATGCTTGTGACTTCAATATCTATGGTTACCCCTTGTAGCTGCACCATGGGGATGATCTTCTGCTAATTTGTCATCCTTAACTAAATTAGAGACCACTACAATGCGGGTCTTCCCATATATTCCCAAGTCTGCTTTGTTAGGATGTTTACGTCTGACCCCAAATCTGAAATAACCTAATCCATTTCATACTCTCCTATCTACGCAGTCAATCTCATTTCTCGTACTATCCTTGTTTTATGCTTACCAATCTTTTGTACCATACGTGGTTCACCCGGAGTGTTTCCGGCGCATCTATTTATAAGCTCATGTAATCCCTTCACGATGTTGCTATCACACAGCAACTTCATGCAGGTCTCTAGAAAGATCGTAATCTTAGAAGGGTCCATCTCCTAATCAGGCTTATCCTTGCTCCCTGAGGTGGAGGCCTTAGCGAAGCTCTTCTTTGCTTTCATAAACGTTTCATGTGCACGCTCCAAATCAAATTCAACCTCCTTCGCCGGAGCTTTGCAAACCCATGCATTGTCTTCGGGATGTTTCCCCTTATCATCCCCTGTTGCAATTCCACTTCGGAGCACTATATTCACATTCGGATCCTCTTCGTGAGGCTCAGACCTCATCATCTGCAGGTTTTGAGTCGGCTGAGGTGGTAGCACCCCTTTGTCATGTATCCTCATTATCAACGTAGGACAATCCTTCGTTTCATGATCAAACGTAGTGCAATATTTGCATGACGGACAAGTTTGGTTAGTGAAATCATAGGCGTAGTGTCCTGGTCCTCCGCAATTGTAGCAAATTAACTATCCCCGAGCTCTGCTAGGTCCTCCTCCACCTCGAACTCGTCCGCACCCCTGAAAGCCTATTCGTGCCATCCTCGTGCTTTGGTCAGGGGACCGTGTTTCTGCTTGAACTCTATAGGTGGGTGTTCTATCCATCATCAATTCATAGATTTTGCAATTGTGCTCATCATGCCCTACCAACCTACAAAAGTTGCAGAACAGTTGTTGTGGTGTTTGTACAAAATTTTGCAGCAAGTGACAATTATCCGTCGTATGTTTTCCTGCTAGCTGGCATATAGCACACCACAATGCAGGGCCCGCGCTTGGTCCTACTTGAGCTTCCGACCTCAAGGGCATTGGTCCCCCTCCTGTAATGTAGTTCGCAAAGACCGGGAAATGGTCTTTGTCATGCCCCTGACCCTTGCATTTCAGGCACCATACCTCTTCGCGCACCTCCGGTTGAACTGTTCTGTCCTACTTCAAACTTTGCATTTCAAGGAAAATATTTTGCAACTGCATATGGATCTAGTGAACCCCCAAATTCAGATCCTGCATAGGTGTTTCATGCAGTCTCATTGCAATCTCCAATGTGTCTACCTAAGTCGTTATCTTCTATTGTGACAG
This sequence comes from Pinus tabuliformis, assembly GCA_031772625.1. NCBI lineage: Eukaryota > Viridiplantae > Streptophyta > Pinopsida > Pinales > Pinaceae > Pinus > Pinus tabuliformis. Next base: position 1,368,267,262 of record CM062819.1, read on the forward strand.
TGCAACCCTTAGGTGTGGCAGGAGCAAAACCATGAACCATTCGTGGTGTTGTCCATCTGTTAAGTTCATATTAGCTTCTTGGATTTTACACTTCATTCTTTGATCTAATTCCCAAGGTGTCTCGTGTGGTTTCATCACGATTTCCTTGAACCCTATAATCGACTATGCCCTACATTTAGGTCTACTGAACTCTTTATTCAGCACGGTCTGGATGTCCACCACCCCAACGTTTGGGTTATCATTAGAGAACTTGATGTACCAGGTTAGCACGTGATCCTGCAAGGTACTAACCAATGTTGCTGTTGGGTCCCTATAATACTAGTGATTACCCCATTACTATGGTAGTTATACCCCTTATTTATATTGTTGTGCCCCCATTACCCCCATATTATTATTAATGTGCCCATAGAATCCCTCTATTGTTATTTTTGTGGCTTTATATTATTATTGTTAGGTCGGTTGGATTATATTGTGACTCCATAGACTCCTATATATAGAAAGGAGGTTTTTTTATTTGAATCATAGAAGAATTGTTCATTTATGTAATGTAAAGGAGGTTGCCCCCTCGAAGAGGCTGAATTCTAAGGCGTGGATCTCTCTTTTCTATCTTTTTGTGAGCTGGTTTCATAACATTTGGTATCAGAGCTTTGGATTCTAGGGTTTCGCTGCTCCAAACAGGTCATCGTGGCATTTTCGCTATAACTTTTTCTCTGTGACGTTTCAGAAGTCGCAAAAAAAAACCTATTTGAGAAGAAATCGCGCTGAACCTTGGGTCCGAATTTCAGAGCTTTTCGCGCGATATTTTCGGAGATATGATCTCAGGAAGTTGGTCTTTTTGCAGACTCCTGAATTACACTCAAAACAGGTGACTTGGGGAAAATCGTCATAACTTTCTTTCTAAGCATCGGATTGAAATTTCATAAGAAGGATATCTTCGTTGCTTTGTATCTGATAAACAGACACAATGGGTCAAATGGTTGCCTCTGGCTGAATGGTGGTATAACACTTCCTTTCATACAGCAACAAAAATGACCCCATTTATGGCACTTTATGGGTATCAACCACCATCCATCACATCATATTTAAGAGAAAATTCTAAGTTTCAGGCAGTGGAACATCACATCGAACATCAACAACAAGTCCTCCAACTCTTAAAGGATAACCTCGTGTTGGCACAGAATAGAATGAAACAACAGGCAGATCAACATCGCAGTGAAAGAAGTTTTGATGTAGGTGATTGGGTATTCCTACGGCTACAACCATATAAGCAAATGTCCCTCAAGAAAGCTAAGAAGGATAATAAATTATCACCAAAGTATTATGGTCCGTACAAGGTGTTGCAAAAGATTGGTACTATGGCATACAAATTGGAGCTTCCTGCAGCTTCTCGATTGCACCCAGTTTTCCATGTTTCATGCTTAAAGAAGGTTATAGGCGACAAGCTCCCAGTTCAAACAATATTGCTAGAACTTGAAGAAGAAGGAAAAATTATATTGGAACCGGAAGCAGTTATAGAAACAAGAACTCGACAGCTACGAAATCGATCAATTTCAGAGTACCTTATCAAGTGGAAGAACTTATCCGCTGAAGATTCCACATGGGAGGATGAGAATTTTATGCAGAAGTATCCTGAACTACTCAAGCGTTGAGGACAACACCTTTTTGAAGGAGAGGGGCATGTTGGGTCCCTATAATACTAGTGATTACCCCATTACTATGGTAGTTATACCCCTTATTTATATTGTTGTGCCCCCATTACCCCCATATTGTTATTAATGTGCCCATAGAATCCCTCTATTGTTATTTTTGTGGCTTTATATTGTTATTGTTAGGTCGGCTGGATTATATTGTGACTCCATAGACTCCTATATATAGAAAGGAGGTTTTGTTATTTGAATCATAGAAGAATTGTTCATTTATGTAATGTAAAGGAGGTTGCCCCCTCGAAGAGGCTGAATTCTAAGGCGTGGATCTCTCTTTTCTATCTTTTTGTGAGCTGGTTTCATAACAGTTGCCTTCTTCACGTGATCATTCGTGATGCCCTGAGCTTCCCATACAGCTTTTATGATGAACCAGAACTGGTCTAGGTCCTCATTGCTCAAGCCTTTAAACAAAGGTAGCTTCACTGAATTTGCCATGCTGAACTGCAGTGGAGGTGGAGGTGATATGGGCGAAGTCGCAGGTGATGGTGGTGAAGTTGAAGGTGGTGTGGGTGGAGGTCACAATCATGGGAATCCTTGTCTTATTAACTGAATAGCACTTCACAGAGAAGCATGCACTACTCCCTCTTCGTCATCCAATGGAGGTGAAACCAATGGACTATATTTGGGACCCTTTCTCCCTTCATTCCTATAAGTCTTTCCACTTCGCATAGCTCTAAACATCAAGGTAGCTGCATGACCCATTTTTCGCACAATAACATCTTAATCCAAGTATTTAAAGACTTCAAGTACTTACCTCGTGGACTTTTGAAAAAGCACCGCTCCACCTCGTTGTAGCTAACTAAGGTAACGACTGCGAATTCAGTCAAAAATCCTCCCATGATGCAATCGAGCCAATGATCGACAACATGGGTGATCATATCCTCAGAGGCTTCCAATCTCTATACTAACTCCAGGGTCCAAAAAATAGGACTGTCAAGTCTCCACCTTCCTTGGCTATCTACTAGCTTCGCGATCCACTCGTATAGCTCAATTGGAAAGGAACATAAAAAGATCTCATGGATTTATGCATATAGGTACCTTTCCAGCCACTGTTCCTTTGTTAGTCATGGGTTTTTGTTCTCCTGCACCATGAATTTGTGGATCTTCCTATCCAACCAATCTTCAATCTCTTTCTTAGTTGGATTCTAGTGATATGACATCACACATCTCTTATGCAAATTCTAGTCCCGACAACGGAACCATTTGTTGGCTTGGTGGGGCCTGAGCCAAGTTCATCAATAGTTAGCCAAAAAAAATCCTACACTACTGGCCCTTTCAGCATCAACCCGTGGAGCGTGGACCAAAGTCTCACCCAAAGCAGTATGGGGGGATGCTGGAACCAAGTTTCCGCACCTTGAGATGGTCACGATGTCAATTTATTCCTTCTATTACTGCTTTCGCACAGGTCGTTGAGTTATAAGGCTCTGTCTATCTAGCCCTTTACTCCACCCTTTAGTACCTCTGCCAAGGGGTACGATTGGCCTTCGTGCAGCCCTAAACTTCGATTCACGTACTTTCATGCTGTTAGGGCAGCGTATGGTCTAGATTCCCAATCTAGCTTAAGTGTTTTACTTATCTTATTAAACAATCACAGTTAGCACCGTGTAAATAGATATCCTTATTTGCATTCAATTATCCAACGTAATTACATACATTCATGCATCACATAAGCATTATAAATGAAATTCATAGACAATATGACAAGATGCATTAACAGGAAACAAAGACACAAAATTTGCAGAATGCTTCTCTTTATTGATATCTTCAGATGATTACAGAATCTATCTGCCCTACGCACACAGATGCAGGGGTCCACGTACTCAGCTGCGGACTTCCATCCTAGGCCTCTGCACTCTCAGTTGCAGAGCCTCTACCTACACTAAGACCCGAAACTTAGACTTCTCTCCTTATCTCTCAAGACTTCTTACTTCTACCAAACTTATCTATGACTACTTAGAGCGAGCTTACTTAGCTCTTTTATACAATCCCATGGTCCACAGACCATGGGTAGATATATACACCCAACATTACACTTTGCAAAATAAGGGTAGACAACCCTTTCTGACTCATGACACCTTCGCGCTCCGTGACCAGAAAATGCGGAGACTTTACAACTTTATTAGAAAATTTGACCAAAAACATGGGCTTTCAACCACAAAATTGTCCTTGGTGGATCACGTTCCCAACAGTTGTTTACCTTTATCATCGCCAGTCACTATTCCACTTCTAAGAACTATATTCACTTGTCTCATCATCTGTTAGTTTTGCGTAGGTTGCTGAGGTTGCACTTTCTTCTCTTGCATTTTAGCTATCATCACTAGTTATTCTTCTATGATATGGTCGAACTAGCTGCAGTATTGACATGTCAAGCATGTCTGATTATGACACTCCCACGCGTAGTGCCCTGGTTGTCTGCAGTTGTAGAAGATGACCTGACCATGACCTCTATCAAGCCCTCCTCCTCCTCGGCCCCGTCTGCGTCCCTGATAACCTCCATGCATTCCTCTAGTGCCCTACTATGGAGGCCGAGTTTCAGCTTGCATCTGGTATGTAGTTTTTCTTTCCATCATCATCTCATAGTTGTGAAAATGGCACTCGTCATGGCCCACTGATTTACAAAAGTTACAGAACAACTATTGGGGTGTCTAGATGAACTTATGAAGTAAACGATAGTTATCAGTCGCATGTTTTCTAGCAACCTGACAAATAGCACACCATAGCGCAGCCTCCATGCTCAACCCTGCTAGAGCTTCAGGGAAATTGATCCCCCTTCTGTAGTATAATTCAAGTATACAGGGCAATCGTCTTTATTGTGCCCCTGGCTCTTGCACTTCAAAAACCAAACTTCTGCACACACCTATGGTTTAGTCTCCTTGTCTTTCTTCACGCTCTACAACTCTAAATAGAGGCTATGTAATTGAGAGTTGATCTTTTGTACCCCCAAGGTCACATCCTGAATAGGTGTTGCATGCAACCTCGTCATGATTTCCTAGGCTTCCACCTGTGTTCCTATCTTCTGTTGTGACATAGAAATTATCAAGTGGGGCAGAAGAAAAGCTATAAACCATTCAGGATGCTGACTATCTAAGAGCTGCATGTTATCTTCTTGAATCTGACACTTCAACCTTTGACCTAATTCCCATGGTGTCTCATCGACCCTCATCATGATTTCTTTAAATCCAACTACTAACTGTGAGTCAGACTTGGGCTTACTAAACTCCTTGTTTATAGCTACCCTAGTCTCTGCCAGTGATGCCAAAGGATTATCAGAGCAATACTTAATATACCAAGATAGCGTGCGATGCTGTAGAGTGGTAACCAATTGTGCCTTCTTTGTATTGTCATCAATAATCTGTTGCATTGTCCACACAACATTCGCAAAAAACAAAAATTGGTATGTATCTTCACTCCCGATGCCCTTGAAAATTTGCAACTTCATTGTGTTCACCATGTTGAATGGGGGTGGTAGAGGTGGAGGTGTGGGCGAAGGTGTATGTGGTGAAGGTGGAGGTGGAGGCAAAGCAGATGGATGATGTGTTCACGGAAAACCTTGCGTTATCAGCTGGACAACATCTTGCGACGAAGCCTGTACTGGTCCTTGGTTGTCGCTGGAAGGAGGTCGGATCAACAGACTATATTCTAGACGTAATCTATCTCGATCTCTAAAGAGTCTTCCACTTCACATAGCTCCGAACATCAAGGCAATGGCATAACTCGTTTTTCACATAACAACATTTTAATACAGGTATTCAAAGATCTATGATAGTTACCTCGCGGCCCTTTGAAAAATCGTCGCTCTGCTTCGCTGTAACTGACTGAGGTGTCAACCGCAAATTCTGTAACAAATCCTCCCAAAATATGATCGAGCCAATGATCAATAGCCTGCATGATCTTGTTTTTAGAGGCTTCTAATTGTCGCACTAATTCATGAGTCCACACTATAGGACTATCAAGCTTCCACCTTACTTGGTTGTCTGTCAATTTAGCCAACCATTCATATAGCTCAATGGGGAAGGTGTAGAAGAATATCTTACGTATTTCTATATACAGATACCTATTCAACCACTCTTCTTTCGACAGGTACAAATTCCTGTTTTCTTGCATCGCGAACTCACGAATCTTCCGATCCAACCACTTTTCAATTTCCTTCTTGGTCGAATTCCAATGATGCGACATCGCACATCTCTTTCAGGCAGATCCCAATGCCAACAATGAAACCGTTTGTTGGCTTAGGGGGTCTTGACCCAGGTTCAGAGTTAGTTGTGCCAACCAACAAATCCCTACACTACTAGCCCTTTTGGCAACAACCCACGTGGCATAGGCTGCACCGAAGCTTTATGGGGGATGCAAGAACCAAGTTTATGCATTCAGAGACTAGTGTGATGTCTTTTATCACCCCATATCTACCTCCGTGTAGATCGACATGCTCTTATGGCACACTGATGCAACTCTGTCAAAATTTCCTTTAGACCTTCACGAAGGTCTACGATTAGTCCTTGCGGACCTTTAATAGTCAATCTATCTAGTTATGTGCATCAGAAAGCAGTCCTAAATTAGGGTTCGCACATATTTACTTAAGTTATTAGTAAACATCAGAGAATTCATCCGAGTCTTCATGAAAATACATAAACATGCTTTGTGTACATCATTAACAGTTATTCAATAGAACCATGCAATATTAAATAAATATTCCACAAAACGCATTATTCATAGACAACATGTAGCATTAATGAAAACAAAGATAAAACATATATACACAGGAATTCTTCGGTGACCATCTTTATTGATGTTCAATTCATATTCACAGACTCAAAACTACCCTATGCACTCAGCTGCAGGGGTCCACGCACTTAGCTACGGACTCTACCTAGGCCTCTACACACTCAGCTGTAGAGCCTTTCTTCTCCTATCTGACACACTTCTCTTCGCTAACACTTCTCTTCTATTGACCTATTTATTATCTAATCTCAAAAAACATGCCTTAGATTCTCTAATACACACCTATTTATATCCTTTTTCATACAATCCCATTGTTGGCTTGAGGGGGCCTGACCCAAGTTCAGCGTTAGTTAGCCAAACAAAACCCTACACTACTGGCCCTTTCGACATCAACCTGTGAAGCACAGACTGAAGTCTCACCCGAAGTAGTATAGGGGGATGTTGGAACCAAGTTTTCGCACCATTGAGATGGTTGTTATGTTGGTTTATTCCAACTATACCTGCCTTCATGCAAGTTTCTTATCGCTTTGCTCTACCATTCAATACCTTCGCGAGTTACAATCGGCTTCCCCACAGCCCTAACCAGGGGTTGGAGTCCTTTCACGCTGCTAGGGCAACAAACTATGATATCTCCAAAACTGGGCTAAGTATCTTACTTATCTTATTAATAGATCTTAGTTAGCTTCGTGTAAACAGATGTTCTTACTTGCGTTCACTTAACCAACACACTTACATATATTCACACTTCATATAAGAATTAGAAGTGAAATTTTTACCCAATATAACAGATGCATAAACAAGAAATAAATATGCAGAAATTATAGAATACTTCTCTTTATTGATAATTCCAGATGATTACAAACTTGACTCGCACTCAGCTATGGAATTCTAGGCCTCCGCGCACTCAGTTGCAGAGCCTCTACCTATGCTACGACCCAAGACTTAGACTTCTACTTCAGAGCTGTTTCTCATACATGTTCAATCTCTTTTCCGTGCCTCTACTACTCAGAGCTTAGCTCTATTTATATAATCACATGGTCCGTGGACCATGGGTAGATATTTTACAACCAACATTACATTATAAAAATAAGGGCAGATAACTGTTGGCATTATGTTTCAAGTGTTGTCCTTGATGGCAACTCACTCAGAGGTTGGTACAGGTGCTCAGAGGTTGGTACAGGTGATGGCAACTTGATCAGAGGACAGATCTCAGTACAGCAGGACAAGAAAGAGATATACGCAGGTTCAGCAAGGAGAATCCGCGTGTACACGCAGGTTGGCTTCAGTAAAAGCGCGTACATGTGAAAAGTACCTTTGGTCCGTAGTAGTTAGACCTTGGAAGTTGTGCCTATGGTTTTGGACCATAATGTCTCGACGGACGTGTTGATCCCTAGTTTCGAGGTTGATGGTATTGTGTTTCTATGGTTTTGGCTCTTGGTATTGAACAAGGCCTAAGGCTATATAAGGAGAAGATCACTAGGCAAAGGAGTATGGATTATGAGTGTTTGACGCAGTGAGAGGATCTGGTATTGCTGGTTATCTGTTCGGGACGCTTGGTAAGGGTCGGATCTGACAGCGAAGGCAGAAGTAATCATTTCTAGATCTGCACGCGGGTTGCCTTTGGAGAAAGCGCGTATACACGCGGTTTTGGTACAGTGAAGTAGCGTATGCATGATAAGGGTTAATATTTCAGGTTGCTGCTGATTCTGGTGGTTGTTGCAGAGTTCTGGATTCTGGTTTGGGTTCTGTGTTCTTGATGACAGGGTTTCAGTGATACGGTATAGGGTTGTTTAATGAATTATGATGCAAGTATAAGTTGATGATTGTATTGCGGTAATGTTTGTTTTGTACTCTTGGATCCAGTCTGAAAATTGATGAAACGTGGTCCCTGAAGGTTGTAGGGTCAGCACCTACGTACTAGTAAATGGATCAGCTAGTACAAGAGCTGAGGGGGTTGTAACTCCCTTCCAGAAGTAGTTGGAAAACGAGAGAGGGTTGTAGCCCTCTGCAGGTTTTAGCCTGCATACTGGTAAAGGACTGCACCAGTACATTGTAAAAGAAGTTTCTCATTAAAGAAGAAAGAGACGAATTGCAGCAGGTGGTTTTCACCCACATTGGGTTTCCACCTTATATCATGGTGTTCATGTGTATGGCTCTTGTGTGATGTTCTTCTCTGTTAGACTGCGCCTGTTTACTATTAAATTGCTTAATAATGTTCTGATGCATTTACTGAAGATTAAGCTAACTGAATTATAAGATCTCTGGGTATACGCTAGTTGCATTAGACACAGTCGCGTGTACACGCGGGTTCACTTATCTGAAGTCGCGTATATGTTTCTGAGTATGAAATTGAAAAGTTTTATCTGATCTGATAATACTGATTCACCCCCCCCCTCTCAGTATTATTTCCAACAATTGGTATCAGAGCAGGACCTTCAGAAGAAGCTTGATCGCTTGAAGGAAAAGATCCATCAAAATGGCTAATCCAGAAAGAGAGGCACGCATCAGGCCACCAGTCTTTGACGGGAACAATTTTACTCACTAGAAGATAAGAACCACTGCATATCTACAGTCTCTTGGAGCAGAAGCTTGGGGAATCGTAGAAGGAGGATACAAATTCCCATCAGCAACTCCTACAGATCCAGCAGAGAAAAGGCAATATGAGCTCAATGCCAAAGTAGTTACTGTCCTATTGAGTACTTTGACTCAATCAGAATTTATGAAGATCATGCATTTCAAATCAGCTAAGGAAATATGGGACAAAATCGTTACAAGCTACGAAGGAGATGATCAGGTAAAAATAGCAAAGCTTCAAACTCTCAGAATCCGGTATGAAACTCTTAAGATGCGAAGTAATGAAAGCATAGCTAATTATTTCCTGCGTATGGATGAGATTGTGAATTGTATGAGGGATCTGGGTGAAGAATTTGAGGAAGTTGTCTTAGTTCAAAAGGTTTTGAGATCTCTGTCTACTAAATTTGATTCTAAAGTATCTGCCATAGAAGAAAAGGAGAATGTGCAGAAAATTACCATGTCACAGCTTCACGGGATCTTAACTGCTTTTGAAATGCGACAAGAGGTACCACCAGAGGCCGCATTCGAAGTGTCAGAGGAAGAAGATGAGGTAAATTTTGTCAAGAATCTTGAACGGGGAACTGGACGGTTCAAAGATAAGCTACCTTTCAAATGTTTTCTATGTGGTAGAGTTGGTCACTATGCTGCTAGATGTCCTCATAACAAAGGAAAGATATATGAAGAAGATGGTAGAAGCTATTATACCCATATTAAAAGTACATTAAATGATAGTGAAGATATTAGAAGTCTCATGGCACATAAGAAGAAGAATGCTTCATCCAATAATAGCGAGGATATTAAAAGTCTCATGGCACATGAAGAGAAGAATGCAGAAACTGAAGAAGTTGCCAAATTAAAGGAACAATTGGAGACAGAAACCAGGGTAAGGGAGAAATTGCAGGATATAGCAAAAGATCAGAGCACAACTATTCAGAGACTTGAATCAAAGATCCTCTCTCTAAAAGAAGATCTTGAAGATCAAAAACATGAAGTGATCAAACTAAAGCGACAAGTGGAAGAAGGGAGAAAAGTTGAAGAAGACCTAAGGAAGCAGTATCTGAAAAAGGAAGAAAAACATCAAGTTGAGGTAAATATCTTGAAAGGTAAACTAGAAGAAAAGGATAAGCTCTTACGATTTCAAGATAGTTCTAAAGTCTTGGATGATATTCTTAATAGTCAAAGATCTCCTGCTATCAAGACTGGTCTTGGTTTTCATGAATATGTTGAAGGTGAATCTAGTTCACAAGGTGAGGCAAGAAACTCTAATGAGAAATCTGAAATGCTCAAGGAACAACCAAGGAAAGAAATTCCTCAAGGAAGATCCTTTACTCCTAACTATGGACGTGACAGACGATTATTTCCTCCGCTGAATAATGTTGAATGTTATGTATGTCATAATCTTGGACATGTTGCAGCCAGATGCAGAAGTAGAATGGTTCAAGAAAGATCATCGCATCCCAGGTATTTCAGAGGGTATTGCTTTGCCTGTAATGCATATGGACACAAAGCAATTGATTGTGATAGAAGGAACATGAAAAATATAAGGTGTTATACATGCAACAACTATGGGCATAAAGCAAGGGAATGCAGGAGCAGATTTCAAAATTCAAGACAAGGGGACCATACATCATCACAGTTGCAGGAATTGAAGAAGACAGAGACAGAAAGGTGTGGGATAACTCAGTCAGCTGACATAACAGACACAGGGGAATCTGAAAGTGATGAAATTCAGTATTCCATCCTGCATACGCTGATATAATGAAGACAAGTCGCGTATATACGCGAGTTACAGGCTGCAAAGTCGCGTATATGGAGAAAGGGCAGCAGAACAGACCCAGGTTCAGTCATGGCTGGCTCAGGCTCAGGGGGAGCAGAACAGACTCAGGAAATGGTTCAGACATGGTTGGCTCACACTCAGGGGGAGAATATTCTTCAAATAATTCATTGTTGGCACTATGGTTAGAAGTTGATGATACATCTTGTTGTTTGATCAAAGGAATGGTATTGCAGGCTGATGCTTATGATACAGATCTGAATGGCTGGTCTTAGAACTTGCATCTGCTCAAGGGGAGCGTGGATAGATTGGTACACTTTGGCATATACAAAGGGGGAGTCAAATCAGAAACTTCAGCATGTACTCAGGGGGAGTATGGACAGCAGTATGGACAGTAGAAGGTATACCAAAGAAGAGCATATCTTGGTACGCCCTTTGCCCTTGATGTCAAAGGGGGAGAGTGACTTGGTGTGGTGGTTGCCATCAAGTCCAAAGGGGGAGATTGTTGGCATTATGTTTCAAGTGTTGTCCTTGATGGCAACTCACTCAGAGGTTGGTACAGGTGATGGCAACTTGATCAGAGGACAGATCTCAGTACAGCAGGACAAGAAAGAGATATACGCAGGTTCAGCAAGGAGAATCCGCGTGTACACGCAGGTTGGCTTCAGTAAAAGCGCGTACATGTGAAAAGTACCTTTGGTCCGTAGTAGTTAGACCTTGGAAGTTGTGCCTATGGTTTTGGACCATAATGTCTCGACGGACGTGTTGATCCCTAGTTTCGAGGTTGATGGTATTGTGTTTCTATGGTTTTGGCTCTTGGTATTGAACAAGGCCTAAGGCTATATAAGGAGAAGATCACTAGGCAAAGGAGTATGGATTATGAGTGTCTGACGCAGTGAGAGGATCTGGTATTGCTGGTTATCTGTTCGGGACGCTTGGTAAGGGTCGGATCTGACAGCGAAGGCAGAAGTAATCATTTCTAGATCTGCACGCGGGTTGCCTTTGGAGAAAGCGCGTATACACGCGGTTTTGGTACAGTGAAGTAGCGTATGCATGATAAGGGTTAATATTTCAGGTTGCTGCTGATTCTGGTCGTTGTTGCAGAGTTCTGGATTCTGGTTTGGGTTCTGTGTTCTTGATGACAGGGTTTCAGTGATACGGTATAGGGTTGTTTAATGAATTATGATGCAAGTATAAGTTGATGATTGTATTGCGGTAATGTTTGTTTTGTACTCTTGGATCCAGTCTGAAAATTGATGAAACGTGGTCCCTGAAGGTTGTAGGGTCAGCACCTACGTACTAGTAAATGGATCAGCTAGTACAAGAGCTGAGGGGGTTGTAACTCCCTTCCAGAAGTAGTTGGAAAACGAGAGAGGGTTGTAGCCCTCTGCAGGTTGTAGCCTGCGTACTGGTAAAGGACTGCACCAGTACATTGTAAAAGAAGTTTCTCATTAAAGAAGAAAGAGACGAATTGCAGCAGGTCGTTTTCACCCACATTGGGTTTCCACCTTATATCATGGTGTTCATGTGTATGGCTCTTGTGTGATGTTCTGCTCTGTTATACTGCGCCTGTTTACTGTTAAATTGCTTAATAATGTTCTGATGCATTTACTGAAGATTAAGCTAACTGAATTATAAGATCTCTGGGTATACGCTAGTTGCATTAGACACAGTCGCGTGTACACGCGGGTTCACTTATCTGAAGTCGCGTATATGTTTCTGAGTATGAAATTGAAAAGTTTTATCTGATCTGATAATACTGATTCACCCCCCCCTCTCAGTATTATTTCCAACAATAACCCTATGACTCTTTAACATCTACGCGCTCCACAACCACAAAATGCGGAGTATTTTCATTTAGATTACAAAATTGGACCAAAATATGGGTTTTTAGCCCCAAAACTGCCCTTGGGGATCCCGCACCCAACACGCCCCCAACACAAACATCATGACTCACCCTCGAGTCACTCTGTAGGTGCGGTGATCTTAGCACGAAGACCTCCCAACTCCTTTTGGATTACTGCAACTTCAGTAGCGCACTGAGCAGCGACCTACTGAACTTCTTCCACATGTTGTTCGATGACTGTTGCTGGTGAACAACTACCCTGAATCTTCTGCTGAGTTGTTGGTAGTTGTGTGAGCTTACCTTCAATTGAGGTTGTAATTGTATAAGCCTTGTCTATCCATGGCTGTAGGCGTGCTTTTAAGACTGCTTCTTTATTCCGAGTGGCATCCACTTGTTCCTTGAGCACCTTTGCCTCCTACATCTATGTAAGCCTTTGTGTAATGGCAACCATCTACACGGTCCCTTTTACCTCGTCATACCTCTATTGTAGCTCACGTGCTTCTATCTCCAGGCGCTCTACATTTGAGTCCTCCTGCAAGGTGGTTAGGACCTCAAATGACTGTTCGAAAAGCTGCATGCAGTTAGCCATTGCACTGTCAACTACCCTATTTCTGTTGTAATAGTCATGGTACCTTGTTCCCTGATTTCTGGCCGAGTTGAAGGCTGTGCCTTCAACTTCAATTCTGCGATCTGTAGGTTCAGCTCTAGCTGAACCCTCACCATCTCTGCTTGGGTGTGGCACACCCTTGTGGCCAAATTATGGATGCACACCTCCACCAATTCTTCTGCCTGAATGTCCAACTCCGGGACCATCTAGAAGGCTTTCTCCACTACCTGCATTATCTTCTTATTCTTCTCTACTGCTTCATTATGTTGCAGGCCCAATTGCTCAATGTTGATGCACTGCTCGTTCATTACCTGTAGAGCGTGACTCTCCTGGCCCAAAGTTCCCTGGTGACTCCATCCTGCAAGAAATAGAGCATCTCTCAAGGGACCGCGGCCATATTTAATCTGACCCCTTTCAAACTGCTGACTGTGGTGTTGTCAGCCTCATTCTCTATAGTGAGTGCTCCATCTAGTAGCACTATCGTGTTGGTCACCTGTGTGTGCAGCATCTACTTGGTAGCTAAAGTGTCGATTGCGAGGTTGGTGGACATTGTTCCAGCCTGTGGAGTGTGAACCTGCAACACCTGTAGTTCTATTTGAAGAGAACCCAACTCCTGCAGTGACATCCCCAACTGTTTCTCCGATGTCATGCAAATCCCCCTCAGTGAGGGTGATTGGGACCATTTTTTGTCTTGAGGGGGGCCTAACCCAGGTTCAACATTAGTTAGCTAAATAGATCCATACACTACTAGCCCTTTTGGCATCAACCCGTGGAGCGCGGACTGAAGTCTCACCCGAAGAAGTATGGGGGGATGTTGGAACCAAGTTTCCACACCCTTGAGATGGTTGTGATGTCAGTTTATTCCAACTATACCTACCTTCATGTAGGTTGCTTATCCCTATGCTCTACCCTTTAGTAACTTCGTAAAATATTTCAATCAGCTTCTGTGTAGCCCTAACCAGGGGCTGAAGTCCTTTCACACCATTAGGGCAGCGAATTGTGATATCTCCCAAACTAGGCTAAGTATCTTACTTATCTTATTAATAGATCTTAGTTAGCTTCACGTAAACAGATGTTCTTAGTTGTGTTCACTTAACCCAACACACTTAAATATATTTGTGCATCATATAAGCATTAGAATTGAAATTCATACCCAATATAACAGATGCATAAACAGGAAATAAAGATGCAGAAATTATAGAATACTTCTCTTTATTGATAATTCTAGATGATTACAGGCTCAACTCGCCCTGCACACTCAGCTATAGGGGTTCGCGCACTCAGTTGTGGACTTCTAGGCCTCTGCACACTCGGTTGCAGAGCCTCTACCTATGCTACGACCCAATACTTAGACTTCTACTTTGGATCTATTTCTCATACATGTTCGATCTTTTTTCCATGCCTCTACTACTTAGAGCTTAGATCTATTTATACAATCCCATGGTCTGTGGACCATGGGTAGATCTTTTACAATCAACATTATATTATCAAAATAAGGGCGGACAACCCTATGACTCTTTAACGTCTACACACTTTGCAACCACAAAATGCAGAGTCTTTTCATTTAGATTACAAAATTGGACCAAAATATGGGCTTTTAGCCCCAAAACTTCCCTTGGGGGATCCCGCACCCAACAGGCGCCCAAAAAAGGGGCAACAGAACCATTTGTTGGTTTGAGGGGGCCTGAACTAGGTTCAGCATTAGTTAGCCAGATAAATCCCTACACTACTGGCCCTTTTGGCATCAGCCTGCAGAGCGCGAACTGAAGTCTCACCCGAAGCAGTATGGGGGGATGCTGGAACCAATTTTCCACACCCTTGAGATGGCTGTGATGTCAGTTTATTCCAACTATACCAACATTCACGTAGGTTTCTTATCCCTCTGCTCTACTCTTAAGTACCTTCGTGAAATGTTACAGTCGGTTTCTGCGCAGCCCTAACCAGGGGCTGTAGTCCTTTCACGCTGCTTTGGTAGTGAACTACGATATCTCCCAAACTGGGCTAAGTATCTTACTTATCTTATTAACAGATCTTAGTTAGCTTCATGTAAATGGATGTTCTTAATTGATTTCACTTAACCAACACATTTACATATATTTGTGCATCATATAAGCAATAAAAGTGAAATTCAGACCCAATATAACAGATGCATAAACAGGAAATAAAGACACAAAAATTATAGAATACTTCTCTTTATTGATAATTCCAGATGATTACAGACTCGACTCGCCCTGCGCACTCAGCTGTAGGGCTCTGTGCACTCAACTGCGGACTTCTAGGCCTCTGCGCACTCAACTGTAGAGCCTCTACCTACTCTACGACCCAAGACTTAGACTTCTACTTCAGAGCTATTTCTCATACATGTTCGATCTTTTCTCCATGCCTCTACTACTTAGATCTTAGTTCTATGTATACAATCCCATGGTCCATGGACCATGAGTAGATCTTTTACAACCGACATTACATTATCAAAATAAGGGTGGACAACCCTATGATTCTTTAGAATCTACGTGCTCCGTGACCACAAATGCGGAGTCTTTTCATTTAGATTACAAAATTGGACCAAAATATGGGCTTTTAGCCCCAAAACTGCCCTTGGGGGATCCAACGCCCAACACCCATGGTCCGCGGACCATGGGTGGATCTCAAAACAGACTCATAATTTACATAAACAAGGGGCTAAAACCCCTTTGAATCCTAGCCATCTACATGCTCCACATCCACAAATCATGGATACTTTACATTATTTCGACAAAATGTATCCAAACTTCGGTTATCTTAACCCAAAAACTGACCCAGGGGACCCTATCCCAATAGATGGTTTATTCTATTCGTACTTATCATGGTTACTTATTAATTAAAGGCTAATGAAGTGATGATATGATAGTTAAAGTAGAACAAACGATGAAATATATGAAAAGTTAGTTAACTTGATATATGTTTTTTCCTTTACTAAAGTCGCGTACATACATTGGTTTACTAAATGACAGTAGTATACAAAAATCTAAATAAGAAATTGAAAGGTTTAAGTGAGTTTTAAAATATTGATTCACCCCCCCACCCTCTCAGTATTTTTCCCAACAATTCATTTCAGAGTAGGTCATTTCAGTTGCAGCTTAACCGCTTGGAGTGGATCAAGGATGATGGGACAGAGGAAGATAGCTCAAAGGAAGGAGTTAGAAAATTGTGGTAGTGACAGTGATATATCGAATGCAGTGATAGTTATAGTTGTTAGAAAATACTCAGCTTTGGGAGCACCCCACTTTCTATTGATCAAGAATGAAGAAGACAGTAAAAAAGAATTATCAGGTATGGGTTTTTGTTCTAACTGTGGTTCATTTCCTTGTCTATGTAATAATGATGATAGTGAATATGACAGTGAATCAACTTAACTTTCTCTCATGGGTAAAAGTGAAAGTAAGAATTCTAATGAGAAAATATATTAAAAAAGGATGGCCCTAGAAGTACACGAACGAGGCAAGTAAAACAAAATGGACAATAAAGGTATGTTTATGCTAAGCAATGATAACTATCAAGAATGGAAAAGAGAAATGAATTCTAAGTTAATATACCTAGAATATTATGTTTGTAATTTAGTATGTAATGGTTGCACTAAAACTCCTCCATCAAGTGAAGATTTACAACAGTGTAATGTAGCATTAAATGATATCTTTAGTAACATACAGTTAAATTTTGAGCATGCATGCTATATTATATTTCACAACAAATAATGTTACATATAAATACATCTAGTGTTGTCTTAGGATAGGTAAACTAACTTGGACACACAATTAGTTGGTTGAGAAAATATCGTAACCACACACCAATATAGGAATCAACTAGATCTAAATAGCTCCTAACTAATAGGAACAAACTCCTTTACTTAGTAAGAATCACAATTGAGACAAGTACGAATTAAAATTTCCAAGTCACCCCTTTAATGACTACTTGTCTCAATCTCAATTTTCAAAGTCTAGTTGTGGTTAAGCATAACAAAAGAATATGTCGACGTCCATATAAAGGATTAACCATCCACCAAAATGCATGGATGCCAACCACTTCAAACACCAGTCTACTAGGATTCCATTTGAATACATGGTTCTCTCAGCCGTTATCACTGCATACATGTACATGTACCTATAAATCTCCCTCCATCATTATCATCATCATCATCATGGGTTTTATCAAATTATGCATTAATCATGCTCTAAGTTTTAGCAGATTACCCTCAACCATGCCATCAAGGGCTCTTAGCACCAAGTATCAACTCAACCACCAAGGTTCAACACAGCCACCAAGGCTCAACTCAGCCACCAAGGCTCAATAAAACCACCTAGGCTCAACCCTGCCACCAAGGCACTCAATTCAGCCATGAAGGTTCAACACAGCCACGAAGGCTCAACTCTGCCACCAAGGCACTCAATTCAATGACCAAGGCTGACCATAGACCCAACTTAACCAAGCCCGGGGTTTCTCAGCTCACCCTCAACAATGCAAAGGATTTTTTTGGATGGCCCTAAACAATGCCTACAGGATTCCCTGTCCACTTCACTCTCGCACGTGGTTACAAACCAACACTGCAAATATAAAGTGGTTTTATGATTACCATGAACTTTATGGGGATACATATTCCTTATCAGGCTTACATTACACACTCCAATTCTTGGAGTTACTGGGTACATACATTATAAAGACCACTACAAAACATCCTAGACTTGCTTAGTAATAAATGTATGTGACACATAATACATCATCATCATGAGTCTATTCCAAAAACTCACACAAACTTTAACTTAGCTTTCCATCATCCTTTAAGTTTTGATGTAGCTCCTTTGCCTCCTCTTTTGAATTGTTCATATCATATTCAACATTATCTTTGGCATATGTCTAATAGTTATCTTGGATTTCCATATTCACACAAGTGATTTGTTAGAGTAGCTAATTCTAACCAAATCACTACACCTCATATTGAGTTGGCTAAACTCATTATATTAATCAATTCTAAGACAATTCTATTATGTTTAAACAACATGCTATTCTTTATAGACAATTGAGAAACACATTTCATTTATCATGACCAAAGGTTTCTATGATTACCATCAGGAAAGTCTTGAGGAGTCATGAGAGCTCTGAACTCACCACACCTCATAGGCTAAACTGATCGAAAATTGTTGCATGCGACACCAGTCTGTGCCATTTCTCTGTTGCGTGAAGACATGGCATAAATTATATTCTCCAACTACCTTTATGGTGCAAGACCACAACTATATTCTCTTTCTACTGATCTACTTCTATCAAGTTGCCTCCTCCGAACTAGCCCTCCTGCAACAAATTTTATCAAATTATAACTCCATTCAACAGGTTTCAATGGAGTTGCAATTTCTTTCCACACAGGTCTGAATCCATGGGGGTTTTGTCCAATTCTCAGCATATTCTGCACAAAGATCAATTTTCTCGATTTTGTCACTCCTAGCAAAATTGAAATTCCAACCTAAAATTCAAATGAATTCTAATCCTATGGCTTATTTGTATTAAATAAAATTTATCCATAGGATGAAAGAACGAGAAATCAATGCCAGACTTGGTTGCCACTCCTCCATCATTGAAGGACCTCCACTCCTCCATTCGCGAGAAGAATGTCGCGATGATCACAGTTCAAAACATATTACAAAAAATATCTATGAGAAGTTGGCCTCCTCCATGGCCCACCGCCAGAGGCCAGTTATGGAAAGTGATAGCGACATCATCGCAAGAAACGCAAGCATATATGCTCTTGTTCCAGAACTCATCTTCTCCCTCACTGGACCTCAGAAAATCCAGGCACCTGGCCACAACCACTATGGCAATGATGACGGTATTAGCATCAACCTGCATCTTGAAACAGAGATTCTGTAACGTAAGGTATCCCGAAACAGAGACTCTGTCTCCTTGTTAGCACTAAGCCTGGAAGCAATCAGAACCGACACCTCCTGCAACTGAACTGCGCCCATGCAGGCCGAATCCACCACCATAGGTCAATTATCCTTCTCAATCTAAAAAAAAACTCACAGCTCTCACGCCATTCCAAATATTTGAGAAGTTGGGAGATGCAATCTTCACCTTCACACTGACAACAATCATTAACAAAACAATTGTTGGGTGTGGAGCCTAATTATCTTCTTTATTCAGAGTTATCACTACATTGGACCCCAGTTCATAATGGGGCGGAAACTCCACCTATTTGTTCGCCTCCAGGGGGTCCAGGGGGGGTGACAATGATTTTTATCGGCCCCCCTGGTGGGGGTTCAGGGGAAACACTCCCACAACTAAAAATAAATGTAAAATTGCCTTGTAAAACATTGTAATTTTGTAGTCAATTTGAGCCATTCATTAGGTGGATGATCTGACTATAGAAGTTATGTTTAATTTAGAGTTTTTTTCCCTATAAGGCAACCCCTCACTATATATGATGGAATTGTATTGAGGCTATGTATATGTGTATTCTGAGCAAGAAAGAGAGAGGAGAATGTGTGAGATAGAAGAGGAAATTACATCGGATCCATTGTAGGTTGTATGTCTTTATTTTGCTAGATAATATAAAAGGAAGGACTGGTTGTTTCTCCATGGATGTAACTCAAATTAGGTGAACCACATATATTTGTGTCTCTCTTGTTTTATGCATTTTCTATGTTTGTGTTTCTATAATGTTTTTTGTGTTCCATTGCTCTGTAATATATAATTTTCTAACAACAATCACTCACACGAATCTTCTCTAGCCAAAGAAATAGATCAACAAATCATGCGATCTCAACCATAAACTTAATCATGCAGTAGGATTCCATGCTGACCACACCAATTTAGACTTTGCAATCTCTGCAAACAAATATCTATTTCTTTGCAACTCCTCCTCGGATCCAGTGACAAAGATGTGACACAAACCACTTAAGATCAACCAATTTAAGATTAGCCACAGGTTACGACATATGACGGAAATACATAAACATTCACCAATCTCTTTATTTCCCTCGGCCTGACAAGGGTATAAGGTCCTAGGCCTAAACGGGCTTTGATACCATGTTAAAGTTTTAGCATGCATGCTATATTATATTTCACATCAAATAATGTTACATATAAATATATCTAGTTTTTTTTCTCAAGATAGATAAACTAACTTGGACACATAATCAGTTGGTTGAGAGAATATCTCAACCATACACCAATCTAGGAATAAACTAGATCTAAACAAATCCTAACTAATAGGAACAAACTCCTTTACTTAGTAAGAATCACAACTAAGACAAGTAGGAATTACAATTTCCAATCAGCATTAGGAAATATTATGCACTATGAAACTGCAAAGTATGGGATAATATTTAGAAAATCCATGAAGGAAGAACAAAAAAAGATTGTTCATCAAAAGCACCAAAAAGTAACCTTATTTCTAAAGAAAATAATGATTCATCAAAAGATGAGTATGTTATGTCAGATGGAGTTAATGATTCAGAAGAAGACATGTTAGAGGAAGTTCTTAATCTTACAAGAAAACTCAATCTTTCTTTGAAAAGTATTATTAATCCTAAGGATAGGTTGCATGCATATGATAACAAGAATCATGTTGCAGTAGAATCTAAACAATACTATGAAGGAATTAAAGTTGATATTTTCTCTCTAAGAGAAGATCTAGAAAATTCAAACAAGAAAAAAGAAGAGCTACTTTAAGTATTTGAAGAACAAGAACATGGGTTGAAGAAAGAGATTATCGAATTAAAGGAGAGATTAGAAGGAAGGCAGGTTGAAGAAGGAATGAGGAATCAGTATCAGGTAAAGGAAGAACAATACCAAAGAATACATGTTGTGATCAACATTCTATAAGGTAAATTAGAAGAAAAGGATAGACACTTAATATTTCAATATAGTATTAATATTTTGGATAACATTCTTAGTAGTCAAAGGTCTCTTGCCATTAAATCCAGTCTTGGCTTTCATGAAACTATAAAAGGAGAATATAGTTCACATGCTTCTACAAGTATCTTAAAGGATAACAATATGAAATATAAAATTCACGTCAAAGATATAAGAAGTAAACTAGAGCAACATCCAAGGAAGATGAATTTTCAAACTAAATCATGTGCTCCCAATAATAGAAACATTAATCGATTCTCTCCTTTGATCAATAATGTTGAATGTTTTATATGTCATAATTATGGACATGTTGCAGCCAATTGTAAAAGTAGTTTGTTTCGATCTCAAGTAAATAGTTGCTTCACAAGAAGATCATCATCTCCCAGGTACTCAGGTTTATTTAAGGGATATTGTTATGCTTGCAACATATTTGGTCACAAAGCTATCCATTGAAATAGAAGGAATATGAAATAGAAATACTATGGTTATTATGCTCCCTTTTCTATAATATGTTATGCTTGTAATAAATTAGGGCATGTAGCAAAATAATGCAGGAACAAATCAAAATATCACCACAGACAACATGGCAAGCAATCAGATAGGAATATTAATGTCAAAATACTCGAGAAATATGGATCCACCAGCACTTCTCATAGTAAGCATAAAGAATAACAAACAAGGTGTGGCCTTGCTCTTTTCTCATTTGAAGATGAAGAAGAATTTCACATAGATAGTGGATTCTCTCATCACATGATTGGAGATAAGGAAAAATTTTAACTTCTCAAGAAAAAACAGATGGTAAGGTGATTCTTGGAAATAATTCTCTAGCAAAAGTTATGGGAAAAGGTAGAGCCAAAATTATTAAGTATAAAAGAGCAGTTGATACTTCATTAGTTCAAGGGCTAAAGCGAAATATTGTAAGTGTAATCCAAATGGAAGATAAAGGAAATGCAATTGTGTTTACTTCGACTAAATGCAAGGTTATAGATGAAGAAACTGGAAAGGTCATAAAAAGAGGATACAAAAATCTAGAGAAATTATACATTTTTAAAGAAATGAAATCTCACAAAAATGAGAAGGATAATTCCTCTTCTTCAGACTCAGAGTAAAAGAAGATGGTCTCTACTACAATACATTGTTCTTAAGAGAATACTTCTCAAAGTGACTGTAGAAGTGATGTGAGTTAGATGACCTCATGAAGAGAAGGACAATATTATCAGGGTCAGTGATGTATGATCTCAGGGGGAGTTGTGGTTATGAAAATTCAACATTTTACTTTCTATACTTGGATCTTATGAAATACAGTCGCGTATATATGTGAGTTTTGATCTAGACATTCACATATATTTCTCTTAGATGAAGAAACAAAGGGAAAAATTAGGGATAGGTTCTGATATGCTTCAGTCAGTTATTATTTGTCTTTCCGGTTCTGACATTGGTTGGTTATAGTATTTTGATGCTCAGATACTACTTGTATTGGCTTATGATGGTTTATGAGTTGTTACAATATGAAATTGTTGCTTTGGTTTTTTTATGGCTTTACTGATTGGTGAAGATGGATATGATCAAACCTAACAGTGAATAGTTGGTATAGATTCAAGGGGATAATTTTCTATGCTTCTAATAGTACATTGTTGGCATTATGATTTCTTGAGCATTCCTTGTTGCATAATGATGTGCATGATTTTTATATATCATTGGTGATGCTGCCGAAGTTTTGGATATATTACTTAAGTCGCATTTAGTAAGCTGATTATGCTATGTTGTTTTCATTATGTCTTTTATGAACCTTATGGAGTTGCAATATTGGTGAAGTTGTTTATGATGTGATAATTCTTATTTCATGAAGATAATGGGCCAAGATAATGATATTGTTGCCTATGAATTATAAATATTCATAAATGAGGAAAAGGAAGGTTACATGAAGACAAGAGGATGTTTATTGATGTACTGTAGCTACAACTACTTGGTGATGATTGAAAGCATTACATATTTGGTCACATGTTGATACTAATAAATATTTATGCTAGATGTTCACGTTGCAGGATCCCATATGGTGTACGATGATTGATGATGACTATCATGGTCTTGTTACCTCACTATTGAGGTCTTTGGTTTTGGTTATAAATGTCATATATATCTCTTCATGTAAAGGTCATGTAAAAACCCATGATGTAATAATTTTAATATTCAGTCATGTTTGGACTATTGGGGTCAAGTCAATTATGTATGTAATTCATTTTGGGAATTTTATGTAATGTTGATTCAAATATGTAACCCCACTATGTTGGTGATTTATGTAAGCATGAGTCCTTGGGGACAGGTTAGGCCATATTTGGTTGAGTCATAGAGTCATGTAATTATTGGTATATCTTCCAGAAGATTCAGCGTATGCTCAAGGGGAGCATATTCAGTATATAGTGTTCATATTCAGAAAATCATATCTACAATGCTCAAAGAAGTCTTCATTCAGCATTGGTTATCCCTTTTCCATTCATGTCAAAGGGGGAGAGTAGTGTGGTGTTTGGAGAAGAATGCTTCAATAAAAGCTTGGTGTTCTTACAAATGTCTTTGCAAGTATTTATAGGTGATGGTTACCAAACACCAAATTTGTTGACATCAAGTCCAAAGGGGGAGATTGTTGGCATTATGACTAAAGTGTTTTCCTTGATGGAAACATACTTTATGAAGATGTCAACATGATGGTCATACATATTCCACAAGTAATATGAAAAAAGGAATATCATTTCAGATACATTGGAATGGTAAAGCTAAAATGTGATAAAGTATACGTGGGTCCTGCAAAGAAAAGTTGATTACATACGCTGGTATGGTAAGGAAAAGTCAAATACATATTTCGCACCATGGTAATCGGAATACTAGGGGTATTTACCATGGTATTGGCCCATAGTATTGAGTGTGACAATGGATATTTTATTCCATCAAAGAATACCATCGACATTAATAAGGGATTGGCCTAAGGGATTGACTAAGGCTTATACTATATAAGAAGATGGTGATCAAGTGTTAGTGTGTGAAAGTGATCATATATTGATGAATGTTTTTATCTAGAATAGTTGTCCACCGAGCAACATGGAGAAGGTTCATATCTCATAGATCCGAAATAATAATAAAGACTAATGAATATGATTGTTTGATTTTCTTTTTGATAACATCTAACAGTGATAGATTTGTGGTGATGATGATACTCTAACATGAATGTGTGATAGTAATTTTTGCAGAGTGTGTGTTGTGATTACAGTGAAGGAATGATTCAATGATTACAAATCTATACGCTTTCATTAAGAAGTAGCATACATTCAAGAATCTACTTCTGGTAGTCATGTATACATTCTACGAAAGTTTGGAATCTATACGCAAGTGTCAAGTATGAGAAGCGCATACATACGTGAATGTTCTTTGTAATAGTCATGTATACATGCTATGGTTTTCAATATGAGCTAATAATGATGGTTGATCTATTCTATTATGTTTGCAGTTGTCTGTTAATGAAGTCTCGCTCATGATATTATGTGTTTGAAAGTACTGATTGGGTTGAATTGATTATCAAATAGAAATTGACTAACTGATGATGCTACTATGTAGTGATCTGTATTAAGAATCAATTATTATTTTAATGATTCAGTTGGTTTAGTGATTGGGTGATTTGATACAGTGATTGGTTTCATAATAGTTATTTGATATTGGTCTTAAATGATGGTAGTGGGCTGAGTATAAAAATATGATGAAAGGTGACCTATAGGTTTGATATTGTGAGTTAGGTGCATCCATTATGAAACATTATGAAACGTGGTCCACAGATGTGCTAAGGTTCAGAGCCTTAAGTGAGGGAGTCGAAGCTTCCTTTCAGTAGTAGCTGGTAAATCTGATCAAGGGGTGGATCTCCCTTCTGATGGGTGCTGGTAAACGAGATTAGGGGGTTGGATCTCCCTTCCAGTGGGTGTTAGAGAATGAGAGAAGGTTGTAGCCTTCTGCAGGTGAGTTCCTGCATACTAGTATGAGTCTACACAAGTACAATATTGTAAAATGTTTTCCTTTATAATAAAAGACAAAGACAAAGACGACATCAACAATGGTTTTCTCCCACATTAGGTTTCCACCTAAAAATCCTGGTGTCCTCGTGGGTTGCTTATGTGTGATGGTTTATTGTGTTCTTACTTCTCATGGTTACTATTTAATTAAAGGCTAATGAATTAATGATACACTAGTTAAATTATAACAAATGATAAAATATATGAAAATTTAGTTAACTGGATGTACATTGTTCTCCATTACTAAAGTCGTGTACATACATTAGTTTACTGAATGATAGTAGCACACAGAAATATGAATAAAAAATTGAAAGGTTTAAGTAAGTTTTAAAATACCAATTCACACCAGTTACAGGTCTATTTGGGCACATCAATCCCATCATTCAAATCAGTACTATCAGGGCTCATCAAACCCTAATCCAGTTGATACATGCCCTAGACAAGTCATCACTTTGAATACCTCCTTCCCTAAAAGTTTCCTGGCCTGAAGCCCTCCAGAAATGCCTCCTTGAGGGACCAGCGCAGCCTTGGTCAGGGGTAAATGTGCTTCAGTGTAGGTAGGCCCATGTAAGGGTGCATTTCAGTGCACTTAGGCCCACTTTGACCTGTGTTGGGCGAGATTGATCGAAATCCTCATAGGGTTCTGGGAATATTCTTATCTTCTGGAGCCTTCTAGAATATTCCCACACTTATAATCTCCTATGAGCTCGAAATTGGATAAGGAATGAGTTAAGTAACCTCTAATCCTCTCATCCCTTCCTCCATGGAAACTAACTCTAAGTTTGTAAGGCCATTCAATACCCTAATTTATGACCAAACCACCTCCATTTTCCTATAAATTGAGCACTCATATAAGTGATCAAGGGCTGGACTTTTTTAGAATTTGTAAGGAGATATTGTTAATGTGAGGTTTGAGATTGTAAGCAAGTATTGTTATGTTGCCGAAGTGTTGTGCTTTTGATGTGATGTTGGATGGAACTCAAGCTGGAGGAGTGACATTGGATCGGACTTCATGGTTGTAACTCTTCCTTCTACTTAATAAAGTTTTTTACACCTTTTCCCATATTCTTGTCTTTATGTATGATGATTATAAGTGTAAATTCTTTTGATTCCATTTACTTATAGTATATAGATCTCTTTCTTTGATTGGTTTTTGTCCTCTGTTTATGATTGCAGGTACTTGTCGAGTGGATTAAGTTTGAGAAGGAGCGATGGGAGCCATACAAAGGAGACAAAGGGAAAGTGAAAGATAACAAGTAGGTCCCTTTTCTTATTTATCTTCTATAGAAAAAGGTTAAACACTTTAAATCTGTTGTTCTAGGTGTAGCTACCCACCTAGGGAAATTGTATTTATTCATAGATGCAAAATTCCACATAACAAATTGGTGACTCCACTAGGGAACGATCATCGTTTCGGGTAGTTTACCTTCATCCTAGTACACCCTAGTAGACTTTACTTGCTTCCATTGATCTTGTTTCAACCTTTTTGAAGTGTTTTTTGGTAAAAATTGTGCTTGAAAGCCCCTAGGATGGCCTCTCTAGCACTAGGGCAGGTTTGGTTAGGACACAGAGTGCTGCAGAGCACCCTTGGCTTGAGGACAGTGCTCTGAAGCGCACTATCTCTCGTTCAGGGTTTTGTTTGTTGGGTTGTGTTATATTATTTCCACGTAGTTAACAGGGGGTTTGAGGGGCACCCGTAACCCCACTTTATGGGGTCTGGGGCAGCGCCCCATAAAATTTTGGTTTTGGACCCTATGTTAGGTTGGGAAGACCAACCTGTCGTTTTGTGCATGAATTTCGCACATGTTTTTTGGATGCGATGGTTTTCGGTCCATGGTATTGGACGTGATGGTTTTTCGGCCCATGGTATTGGACACGATGGTTTTTGGTCCATGGTATTGGATGCTTCGGCATGTATAAATATGTATTTTAACATTAAAAGGAAAATAATGAAAAATCAAGCTGGTAGTCCCGGTTTCGGGGTCCAGGGGAAATCTCTGTGTATATTTGTTTTATGTGTTATACTCTCGCATTGTTTATTTTCTGTGTTTTAGAATTCGTATGCAGGTAATTTTTGTACAAGGTTAAAACCTAAAGTGTTGATCCTCCTTAGGTCAAAAATCCCATCTTTGACTTGATTTTTCCCAAAGTTCCTTCTGTTTTTGCTTGCTAAAAGATCAATGATTGTTGTACTTCTGAAATCAATTTGTGTTTCCTTTGCTAGCCCTACTTTGGCCTTGATTGTTTAGTGTTTCTTAAATGATTTCTTCATCACCATCAATTGTTGGGCATGGGACCCCCCCCAAGGCAAGTTTTGGGGCTTAAAGCCCAAGTTTTGACTAAGTCCGATGTAAAGACTCCATGATTTATGGGCATGGAGTGCGAAGATGGTAAATGAGTCAGAGGATTGTCCACCCTCATTTTTGTAATGTAATGTCAGTTTGAGAGATCTACCCATGGTCCGCGGACCATGGGATTGTATAAATAGAGCGAGGTTCTAAGTGTGAAGAGAGGATAGAGGAATGAATTAATGGAAGATTTAAGAAGGAATAATTGAGTCTAAGAGTAGAGTCATGTCTTTGGGTCGTAGAGTAGGAGAAGGCTCTGTAGCTGAGTGCGCAGAGGCCTAGTAGTCTGCAACTGAGTGCACAAAATCTTGCAGCTGAGTGCATAGGGCAGGTTGGATCTGTAACCGATTGAAGTATTAATAAAGAGAAGTTTTAAAATATTCCTTTGTATCTTTTCCTGTTTTATGCATTGAAGTATATTGGGTATGAATTGAAAGCTTACTGTTTATTTGCTGCGCGAACTTATATGAATGTGCTGAATAAGTGAATATAATATAAGGTATCTATTTACGTGAAGAGAACTAACTATTATAAGAAGATAAGTAAGATCCGCGATGTGACTTGGGGAAATAGCGCAGATCGTTGCTCTAACAGCATGAAAGCCCCACAACCCCTAGTTAGGGTTGCGCGAAGACTAATATAGCAAGGCTGAGAAGTCCTCACAGGCCAGGAAAGTGTGTGAAGTAACCTGCATGAAAGTATTCACAGTTGGACTAAACAACCCCTCAGACATCTCAAGGGTGTGGAAAACTTGTTCTAGCATCCCCACATACTGCTTCGGGTGAGACCTCATTCCGTGCTCCGCGGACTATTGCAGAAAGGGCCAGTAGTACAGGGATTTGTTTGGCTAATTAACTCTAAACCTAGGTCAAGCCCCAATAAGCCAACAAATGGTTCCGTTGTTGGGACCGAAATCTGCATGGAGATGTCTAATTTCGTATCATTAGAATCCAACTAAGAAAGAAACTAAAGGTTTGTTGGACAAGAGAATTCAGGTGTTCACGGCGCAGGAGAACAGGAATCTGCAACTATCAAAAGAAGAGTGGTTAGGATGCTACCTGTACAGAGAGTTCCACGAAATTTTCTTCATGTCTTTCCTTACTGAGCTGTACGAGTGGATCACGAAGCTAGCAGATAGTGAAGGAAGGTACAAGCTTGACAGTCCTATTGTGTGGGCCCCAAAGTTAGTGCACAGATTGGAAGCATCAGAGGATAAGATCATGTGCGTTGTTGATCACTGACTTGATCAGATTATAGGAGGATTCATTACTGAGTTCACAGTAGACACTACGGTAAGCTACAGTGAGGTTGAGCGACACTTTCTCAAAGGACCGCGAGGTAAGTAAATTAAGTCTCTGGACACCTAGATTAAAATGCTACTCTATGAAAAGTAGATTATGCAAATACATTTATGTTCGAGGCTACGCGAAGTGGGAGAATTTATAGAAACAAAGGTAGTGTGAAACTAGAAACTAGCCCCTTGATTTCACTTCCACGAGGGGATGAGGAAGAGCTCGCGAAGGTCTCACCAAGAAGTGCGATCAATTTGATAAGGCAGAGGATTCCACACCTGCCACCTCCACCTACACCACCACTAGCTTCACCGCCTTCACCCCCATCTTCGCTTGTACCACCTCTACCACCCCCGTGAGTCAATATGGAAAGCATGATAAAGTTGTTGATGTTCAAGGGAGTAGGAAATGAAGATCCAGACCAGTTTTGGTTTGTGATAAAATCCATATGGGAAGCAGAGGGAGTTATAGATGATAATATAAAGAAAGCGATGCTGGTCAGTGCTCTATAGGATCACGCGCTGACCTGGTATATTAAACATTCTAATGACAATCTGAATGCGGGGATCGCGGATTTCCAAATCGTGCTGAACAGAGAATTTAGCAGGCTGAAGTCAGAGGCGAAATCGATCATTGGATTCAAAGAGATCAAAATGCTACCAGGTGAGACCCCTTGGGAGTTGGATCAGAGACTGAAGTGCACAATTCGTGAAGCTAATATGACTTTGACGGATAGACAGCACTGTGAATGATTTGTAGCATCACTAACTCTGCATTTGAGGAACGCGCTGTCGCAACAGAGGTTAAAAACTCAGACAGAGGCCTTGGAGATCACAATGAGGCTGCATGAGACCCCGATACAGGATCCTGACCTAAGAGTTTAGCAGATCCATGCGTAGTTGAAAAACTTATGCCTTGAGATACAGAGTCTGAAACTGGACAAGACAGTTAGCCTAGAAGTGCGCAAAGAAGTATGGTGCGTAAAATTCTAGGGTCAGGGACATGAAAAGGACCACTTCCCAATGTTTGAAAATTACCTCGCGGGAGGAGGACTGATGCCGTTAAGACTAGAGGCCCAAGTAGGACCTAGCACGATGCCTAATTTGTGGTGTGCGATTTGTAAAATAGGAGGAAAGCATGCTATGGACAACTGCCATTTGTTGCAAAAGTACACACAAAATTCGCAACAGTTGTTCTGTAATTTTTGTAGATTGTTTGGAAACAATGAGCACACCTGTAGAAGTTATGAGTTGATGATGGATAGGACTCCCACCTACAAAGTTCAGGCTGAAACATGGCCCCTTGACCAGAACGCAAGAGTGGCGGGAACTGAATTTCAGGGGCGCGGACAAGGCCTAGGTGGAGGAGGACCTGGAAGAGGTCACAGACAATTGATATGTTACAATTGCGGGGGCCAAGACATTATGCCCATGATTGTAAAAATCCAACGTGTCCATCATGTCTATATTGTACGTTGTTTGATCATGAGATAGAGGATTGTCCCACACTAATAGCTAGGCTACGTGAAAAGGGAGCCTTCCAACCTCCCCTGACTCAGAACTTGCAGATGATGAGGTCTGAGCCGCGCGAGGAAGACCCCAATGTGAACATTGTGCTCTGAAGTTGAATTATGACAGGAGATGATAAAGGCAAACAACCTAAAGATAGTACTTGGGTTTGCAAGGCTTCGACGAAAGAACCAGAGTTTGATTTGGAGCGCGCTAAGGAAACCTTCATGGAAGCTAGGAAGAGCTTCATTGAGGCCTCAACTTTAGGAAGCAAAGACAGACCAGAGCCAAAAATGGACCCATCAATGCTCATGATGTTCCTAGAAACATGCATGAAGCTACTGCGCAACAGTAAGGCTATAAAGGTATTGCAGGAACTCATTAATAGATGCGATGGGACCACGCCATGAGAACTATGTGTAGTCCAGAAGATTTGAAAGCATGCGACGAGTATGGAAAGGGAAATGAGTTTGAATGTGTAGATTGGAGAATATGAGATGGACCAAGTAATTCTGGACCTAGGGTTAGACGCGAACATTCTACCAAAGTAGACATGGGAGCACATGGGAAGGCCTACACTGCAATGGTCTCTTATCTAGCTGCAAATGGTGAACCAGCAAAAGATAATACCCATGGTGAGATTGCAGGGAATCACCGTGGATATTAAAGCAAAAAGTGCGCTAGCAAACTTTGAAGTGATAAAGATTGTTGATGGTAGAAATCATTACCATGCGCTATTAGGAATCGATTAGGCCACTAACATGAACGGGGTGATAAATCTGAAAAAGTGCAAGATGATTTTTTGAGAAAAAGTCTTTGTGCGTAGTCATACCTTTGGACAGTGCTAAGGGATCATGCTACACTAAGCTAGTTTGCGACTATGGAAGCGATGACGACTTAGACTGCATCTACAAGATAACCGTGGGAGAGCAAGACTAGGTAAATCCCACCGCAGATGGATGAATCTTATGGGAGCGCAAAAGCTCTTGTACATCGGATTCAGATGAAGAGATAGAGTGATGGCAGAACTGATTACACGAAGTAACCACGCTAAACTGCAACATGATGACAAGATCGTTGTGCTTTGTATTGACGGAAGTAAGGGATCTGCCTACTTATGATGGGTTAAGTGAGGTAGATGCTTTCCTGAACAGATTTGAAAGAGAGGTGCCAAAACAGCAACGTTTCGAGGCTTTGAAATGGGTTCTACGCGGTATGCCCACAAGGTGGTGGGGTACGCACCAAGGAAGCTTTGAGGATTGGCTCGAATGTAGGAGAATGATGTGCATGCATTTTGGGAAGCCTCATATATGACTAATAGATAATGTACGGGATCGTACGCGCACACATCCATCTAGGTGGGTACAGTCATATAGTAAATAACCTGCATAGATGCACATGGACTTCGCATTCTGGAAAATAGTCAATAAGCATGTTTTGGCAAGGAAATTACATGAACGGTCCCTCTAGTTGGGACGACGAAGTGTGGAAAGAACGAGGGTGCAGAGGGTCACCCATGCAAAAGCCTTTAACAAAGTGTGCGGAGCACTAAACAGGGTATATAATGTTCAGCGGAGTGATTGGGACCTGCGCGTACTAGCAGTTTTGTGGATTTATAGGACAATGTCTAAGAAACTGATGGGACAGACTCCTTATAGGCTGGCCTATGGAGAAAACACTATAGTCCCAATAGAGTATAATATGCCTAGTCCGCGCATAGCAGCACCAGTAGATATGATGGTTCTTGGAGCCTTGGAAGAAGGGATAGCGCAGTTAAATGAAGAAGAACGCCTGAGACCTGAGGAAGAAATTCGACAAGGTGATCTTAGGCTCCAAGAACTCATGAAAGAAAGATTTATGTTAAGGGAGAAAACTACTCTGGTGGAAGCGAAAGTCAAGGAGCTTGAGGAAGAAATAAAGAAGGATTTTCTCAATAAGAAAATCGGGGTGATAAAACAAGGTGCGCACGACTACGGTGACAAATTTGGGGACTACCGTCGAGAGTTAATTAGCTTGATTCCTTGGATTGGACTGTATATTACTAAAGGGATCACCCGTGGTGGCGTGATGCAGATAGTAAAGTGTGTGACGCAGACAGTAAAAATAAAAGGTGGATTTTTTCCAGGAAAAGTGATGGATGACAGGTTGAAACCCTATACACGTGGTGTAGCCACCTGACTAGCCATGGGAAGTACAGTCTTGGCATTGGAATCAGTTGAAAGGAGGTGCAGGACTATAAACTACTCTTCCTAAGAGTTGCACGATGTTGGGGCTTCACGCAGGAGCAAAGTGTCACAAGGTCTGTGACTGCGCAAGGGTGGCTGCACTATTGCGCGAGTTGGCTGGAAAGTGACTGTTGTAGTCACTATTCATGATGTGATGCTTGACTTGAGACTAAATGGAGCAGACGACAGGCATTTAAGACAATCTTTATGGGCAAGATTTCAGAAAATATGCTGCTAAGGGATCATTAATGGACCAGATTTGAGGGGAACGGTTGAATTCAAATTCAAAAGGTGCTATAAATAGCAAAGGGCTGCCCAACAAACAACACTTGGTCATTTGTGAATTGAGTTGTCATGTGCCCCGAGTATTCCGAACTGAGAGCTATTTGTCCTATGGAGAGCATTGTTTGAGCACCTGATTGAATGGTTGAGAGATTTCTGGACAAACAAGATGGCAACGTCTGAAGAAGCCAGGGAAATCGCAGAAATGACTACCAAAGAAGCTGTGTAGGCCATGACCATAGAAGATTCCCTTGAGAGCATCGGGATTGTTGTGGAAATCCTTAAATCACCACGCATGCTGAGACCGAATAAAGATAAACAACCCATGATTCCGATGCATGTGTCCCCTCGAAACCCGCTACGAACTAGATTAACAATGGAGGAAAAAGGGAAAGCGGTTAACCTGGAAACCGATGAGGAGGAAGAAGACCTTGAGGATATCATAATCGAAGAGGATGAGGATGAAGACATGGAGGAAGAAACCAAGGGTGCAGTCCCTCTAACCAAGCTGCCCGTGTATGTCCCTTCGTGGAAGGGGAAGGCAAAAGTGCCTAAGGACCTTGATGAGAGTAAGATCTCTCTGCAAACTCCGCTCCTCCCGGACGATATCATTTTTGAAGGAATGCACTTGGGAAGGGTGCCGAGCTTAAAATTTGAAGACTGGGATCTCATTGACCATGATAAATTCCCTCACTTGGCAACCACACACCTCATGAAGCGAAAGAAACACACCGCGACAGGAGTTATAGATTTGGAGCCACGCAAATGGTTGCGTGGGGTTGAGAAGGCAGGGTTTTTGAACCTACTTTGAGTGCCGCATTACTGTCGTGCCCCAGTAACTATCTTTGTCATCAAGCCACTGCTTTTCCTAGTGCATGGTGGCCGTTTGTGGCTGGAGGAGCCCATCCCCATCACAGACCACCTAATCCATCAAATTACCTAACTCCCGTGTAAAGGAGAATACCCAGTAGACATTTCAGAGGGTAAAAGGAGTGATTTGGCCATCACGGAGGCCATGAAAAAGAAATACATGCTAGAGAAGAAAAAGAGGGGCTACACAATCTCAGTATCAACAACAAGGCAATCAGAGTTGTGACTCAGATACTGGAGAGTAAGGTCATGTGGAAGTGCTGCGCAGATGAGGTGCCCATGCCAGTGGTTGCACTTGCCGAACAGTGCGTAGAAGGGGTCCAGTTTAACTAGTCCGAATTCTTGTGCAAGGAGTTCTTGGAGAATTGCCACGAGGCATAGGAACAAAGGAAACCTTCCACTATGCATGGCTTCTACTATCCATAGTGTCGGTGGCTAGGGCATTACTCGAGGACAACTAGTTCCCCACAATTGCAAGGGATCTCATGAAGGCCGCGATGTACGCTTCGATGTGGGCCACTAAAGACGCGCACCAGATATGAGACAGTAAAATATTCTGGGTGTTCATGGAGATGAACATGAGAATGGGGATTAACTGCAAGCTGCAGCTATCACCCACTGTTTACAACAGCCTACAAAGTTTCGCAGAGTTTAAAGTGGAATTTCATCACATCTACCTCAAAGCATGCAAGGACCCTGCAAAGAAGTGTTGGAAATAATACTGCTGCAATATGTCTCTATCTTCTTTCAAGAAATTCTTTTACAATGATTTTGTACTGGTGCAGTCCTTTACCAGCACGCAGGCTGCAACCTGCAGAGAGCTACAACTCTTTCTCGTTTTCCAGTTTCTCCTGGAAGGGAGCTACAACCCCCTACTTCTTTTCATGAAGAATCAAATGATCAACAAGTATATAACAAATACAGTCCACTACAGATATCAGATCAGTAATTACAGAAATAACCCAGAACACCTTATGAACAGAAATATACAGTCAACAGATCATCTTAAGACAGGGACGCATATTTTCTTTCTGTGGCCTGCGACTGGACGCAGTCTACCCTCCGCTGTTCTGCGTGCAGACGCACTGTTCCTCTATGCTTTGCTGCGACCGGCGCACTCCGAAACACTATCGCGCCGCGTCTTTTGCTTCAGAGACGCACCCAATAACACAGTCGCGCCGCGTCCTTTGCCTCAGAGACGCACCTGAGCCTTTACTGTACTGCGTCCCGGCGCACTTGCCCTTCACTGAACCTGCGTCCCTTCAGATATAAAAGATATGAGGACTTCAGAACCAACCCAAACACTCAGATCCACAGATCTGATCATGCGCCATAGAGATCACAGTCCATTAGAAGATTCGCCCTCATAGATCTGGACTAGATCTCACCAAAAGATATTCAACCAAGATGATGCTTAATCCAAATGAACTCCTTTGCTTTATATAGGCAAGCTTCTCCCCAAAACATGGAACAATACCACGAGCCGACACCATAGAAACACAAAACCGTCGGCTAGATACCACGCAAGAAACCCCCACGTGCTTTTCTCTGCCTTGAAATGTGTGCACTGGGCGGACGCACCTCCTGAACGGTTGGCCGGCGTCCCTGGACGCGGGTTCTGTATGGTATACCTGCGGGGACGCACTTGCTGAACATATTTCCTGCGTCCTTCTTGATTTATCACCTGAATGGGTTTGCCATCAAGGACAACACCTGAATCATAATGCCAACAATCTCCCCCTTTGGACTTGATGGCAACCACATAATCTTCAGCTTCATTCTCCCCCTTTGACATCAAGAGCAAAGGGTATGCTCCCCCTATGCTCATGCATCTCCAGATCTGTAACCAGAAATCCATCATGAAGGAGATAGAGACATATTGCAGCTATTTCCAAGATCTCCTTCTCCATAATGCCAACAATGCATTATGTGCTCCCCCTGAGCCTATACCACCAATAGGAAGATGATCAACAGTAAGATGATGCATCAACAACCCCCAGCTTTTGCCTGAGGTATTCAAAAGTGTCCCTGGGCAATGGTTTGGTGAAAATATCAGCAACTTGTTCCTTAGAAGGAACATACTCCAACTTGACCTTCTGTTCAAGTACTTGTTCCCGGAGAAAATGGTACTTGATTGGTATGTGCTTGGTTTTTGAATGCATAACCGGATTCTTTGAGATGCTGATTGCACTTGTGTTGTCACATAAGATAGAGATAGGAGGTGTACAAGTGATTTGATAATCCTGCAAAGTCTGCATCAACCAAAGGAGTTGGGTGCAACAAGATGCAGCAGCAACATATTCTGCTTCAGCTGTAGACAAGGCAATTGAACTCTGTTTCTTGCTGAACCAAGAGACCAGTCTGGGACCCATAAAGAACGCACCACCACTTGTGCTTTTCCTGTCATCCACGCTTCCGGCCCAATCTGCATCTGTATAGGCATGAAGAGTAAGATCTGTATCTCTAGGATACCATAAGCCATAATTTTGAGTCCCTTGAAGATATTTGAAAATTCTCTTCACTGCTTGAAGATGAGTCTCCTTCGGATTTGCCTGAAATCTTCCAACTATTCCAACTGCATGCATGATGTCTGGTCGGGTACCTGTTAAATATAGTAAACTTCCAATCATAGATCTGTAGGTTGGTTGATGTACTGCTGCAGATTCATCATTTGCACTGAGACTGCATCCTGTGACCATGGGTGTACATACTGGTTTTGCATCTTCCATGCCATATTTCTTCAAAATCTGCTTGAGATACTTGGTTTGAGATAAAAGGATTCCTCCTTCCTTTTGTTGGATTTGCAAACCAAGAAAGTATGTCAGTTCTCCTAGCAAGGACATTTCAAATTCTTTCTGCATGACTGAGGCAAAGCTTTGACTCATAGCTTCTTCATTGCTGCCAAAAATAATGTCATCTACATACACAACAAGTATTAGCAATTTGTCATTTTCAATTTTTATATATAGATTGCTATCTGCTGAACCTTTTGAAAAACCTTGTTGATGAAGATATTTGTCCAACCGGTAGTACCAAGCCCTTGGGCTTGTTTGAGACCATAGAGAGCCTTTTTCAATCGGCATACAAGATTTGGATCATTTCCAAGAATGAAACCATCTGGCTGTTCAATGTACACTTCTTCTTCCAAGTCTCCATTCAGAAAGGCTGATTTTACGTCCATTTGAAATACTTTGAAATTCTGAGAACTTGAGAGAGCAAGGAACATTCGGATGGCCTCAAGTCTTGCAACAGGAGCAAAAGTTTCTTCAAAGTCTATTCCTTCTTGCTGTGCATATCCTTTACAAACAAGTCTGGCTTTGTTTCTAATTACTTCTCCATTTTCATTCAATTTATTTTTGAAGACCCATTTTGTTCCGATAACATTCTTATCCTTTGGTCTAGGAACCAGCTCCCAAGTGTTGTTCTTTTCGATTTGCTCAAGTTCTTCATCCATTGCTTTCACCCAACATTCATCTTTGCATGCCTCTTTCACATTTTTGGTTCAGTAGAGGAGAGTAATGCCAAATAACTTGAAGCTTCTGCAACTGTTCTTCTAGTTTGTATACCTGCTTCTTTCTGTCCCATGATCTGAGATTCTGGATGGTTCTTTTGAACATATCTGGATGGAGTTTTTCTTCTATTCTTGTTCGTTCTTCTGCTTCTTCGTGAGGTTCTTCTTGAGATTCTTCTTGCGGTTCTTCTTCTTCATCATTCTGTCTTTGAGGGTGGCTTTCATCTTCTTCGATGTCTTCACGATGTATTTGCCTAGGAATGTATCCCTTCTCATCAACCACTACATCAATGCTGTCAACAATTTTGCCAAGTCTTTTATTGTAGCATTTGTATGCTTTGCTATGTGGAGAGTAGCCAAGAAGAATACCTTCATCTGCTCTAGGATCAAGTTTACCAAGCTGCTCCTCAGTATTCTTGATATAGCATTTGCTCCCAAAGATTTTGAAGTGCTTTACCGAAGGAGTTTTACCACTCCAGAGCTCATGAGGAGTTTGAGTGCTGTTCACTCGGACATTTGTCTTGTTGAGAATAATAACCGCCGCATGTGCAGCTTCACCCCAGAAGGTTGCAGGGGTTCCTGATTCATCAAGCATAGCACGAGCCATTTGCTGGATTGTTCTGTTCATTCTTTCAACTACTCCATTTTGCTGAGGAGTTCTAGCTGTAGAAAATTCTCTCCTTATCCCATGTTCATCACAGAAATCGAAAAATTCATTTGAAGTAAATTCCCCACCTCTGTCAGATCTGAGGCACTTAATTTTGTGACCTGATTCATTTTCAACCAAGGCTTTGAAGGATTTGAATTTTTCGAATGCTTCATCTTTGTGCTTCATAAGTCCTAACCAAACAAACCTGGAGAAATCGTCAATAAATAATATCAAGTATTCCTCTCCTCTAGGTGTTCTTTTTCTG
Organism: Pinus tabuliformis; assembly: GCA_031772625.1. Lineage (NCBI taxonomy): Eukaryota > Viridiplantae > Streptophyta > Pinopsida > Pinales > Pinaceae > Pinus > Pinus tabuliformis. The sequence continues at coordinate 1,368,305,368 of CM062819.1, forward strand.
AATGGTCCACATACATCTGTATGTACTAGCTCAAGAGGCATGCTGGCTGATCCTTCTTTCTCTGGAAAGTTAGTTCTGGTTTGTTTTCCAAACTGACATGATCTGCATATGGTGTTGTAAGGAATTTTGATATCTGGAAGATCGCGAACTGCCTGATATTTGCAAGCTTTCCTTATTTGTGAGAAGCTTAGATGTCCCAACCTTCGATGCCATAGCCAGTGCTCTTCATCCTTGCTTAGATAGCATTGTTGTTGTCCTTCATCAAATATGTATAGATTATTTGGAGTTCTTTTTCCTTTGAGAACTGTTTTACCTGTATCAAGATCACGAACAAGGCATCCATTTGATCTGAATATAACCTCGGTTCTTTGATCACACATCTGGCTGACACTTAGTAGATTATGCTTCAATCCATCAACAAACAAAACATTTCCAGCCTTAACATCTTCTTTTAAAGGAGCAATACCTTTTCCTTTTATAGTTGCAGGAGTATCATTTCCAAAAGAGACTTTCTTTCCCTTTTCTAAATTAGAATAAGACTCAAGTTTTTCTTTATCACCTGTCATATGCTTCGAACATCCACTGTCAATGTACCATAGATTTTCTTGTCCTTCTGCATAAAATGCTATCCCACATCTTTCTGTTTGAGGTTCCTTTATTCTCCATGTTTTGGTGCCTGAGGCTTGTTCCTTTTTCTGCTCTTGTACCTTTCTTTCCGGAAACCTGCTTCTGCATTCAAAGTCTTTATGTCCAAAATTATTGCAAATAGAACATTCAACTTCATTTTCAAGAGCTGAAAAGTTGTTATAGGTCCTTTTTGTAATCCCTGTCATACTTCTTTGTTTTTGAGCTTCCCTAGTCATGATTGTTTTATACGCAACACATTGAGCTGCTTTGTGACCAAAGTTATGGCAAGAAAAGCATTGTCCATTGAAGAAGCTTCTGCGATTATTGGATCTACCAGCCAACTGATTGTAATTTCTATGTTCATCTATTCTTGAACCAAATTGAGAAGATTTTACCTGTGGCTGGTTGTGGCTTTTGTTCACCCTTAAGCTGGATTGCCCCTGATAGTTTCTGTTTGACATTTGTCCCTGCTTTACCTGATGATCTTCCTTGTGCTCTTGCTCATTTCTTCTTGCTGCATCAAGATAACTTTTTGAAGTGGATGCTTGAGAAGTTTCTCCATTATAGCCCAAACCTGTCTTATTTAGTGGAGACCGCTGCACACTGATAATCTCATCCAAAGTTTCAGATCCTTTGACAAACTTGAGATTAATAGTTTTTGTTTTCTCAATTTCTTTTCTAAGACCAACAATTTCACCTTCTAATTTTTCAAGATGTTTTTCCTTTTCATCAATTTGGAATTGTAGAGTATCAATAATCATGTTCTTTTCTTCTATGCATCTCTTGAGTCTAGTAATTTCATCATAAAGGTTATCCACATCTACAGCATCCTCATAATCATCATCTTCAAATGCCATTAACAACCTATATTTATTACCTTGTTCATCTTCATCACTGTTTGATAAGCCATCACTATCTTCATGGGTGTAGTAGCTTTTCTTATTTGCGCTTTGTTTCTTGTTCCATCTAACTGGTTCCTTTCCTTTATCCTTATAAGAGCATTTTGCAGCATAATGACCTACTCTTCCACAAGCAAAGCATTTGAAAGGTAGCTTACCTCTGAACCTTCCAGAACCTCTTTGAAGATTTCTGACAAAATTTGATTCTTCTTCCTCTTCTTCTGGATCATGGCTTGCTTCATAGTAATCTTCTTTGCCTGATGCTTTAAAAGCAGCCTCCCTTCTGTCTGATGGTCCTCCCTTTCTCATTTCATAAGCAGTTAGAATTCCATGTAGCTGAGACATAGTAAGAACACGGAGATTTTCTTTTTCTTCTATTGCAGATACTTTGGATTCAAACTTGGGGGATAATGATCTTAGAATCTTTTGAACTACTATGGACTCCTTTACTTCTTCACCCAAATTTTTCATACAATTAACAATCTCATCTACCCGAAGAAAATAATTAGCCACACTTTCATCATTATACATCTTGAGAGTCTCATATTGAATCCTGAGAGTTTGAAGTTTAGCTTGTTTTACCTGTTCATCTCCTTCATAGCTTGTGATCATTTTGTCCCATATTTCTTTTGCTGATTTGAAGTGCATTACCTTCATGAATTCTGTTTGGGATATACTTCCTAATAGAGTACTGACTGCTTTTGCATTTGTTTCATACTTCTTTTTCTCAGCTGGATCTGTAGGAGTAGCTGAAGGAAAAGCATAGCCTGTTTCTACAATGTCCCAAACTTCAGTACCAAGAGATTGAAGATATGCAGTAACTCTTACCTTCCAATAATTGAAGTTTGTCCCATCAAAAACTGGTGGCCTGATTGATGCTTCTCTCTCGTAGTTGCTCATGATGAACGATCTACCTTCAAGCGATCAAGCTTTTCTGAAGGACCTGCTCTGATACCAATTGTTGGAAATAATACTGCTGCAATATGTCTCTATCTTCTTTCAAGAAATTCTTTTACAATGATTTTGTACTGGTGCAGTCCTTTACCAGCACGCAGGCTGCAACCTGCAGAGAGCTACAACTCTTTCTCGTTTTCCAGTTTCTCCTGGAAGGGAGCTACAACCCCCTACTTCTTTTCATGAAGAATCAAATGATCAACAAGTATATAACAGATACAGTCCACTACAGATATCAGATCAGTAATTACAGAAATAACCCAGAACACCTTATGAACAGAAATATACAGTCAACAGATCATCTTAAGACAGGGACGCATATTTTCTTTCTGTGGCCTGCGACTGGACGCAGTCTACCCTCCGCTGTTCTGCGTGCAGACGCACTGTTCCTCTATGCTTTGCTGCGACCGGCGCACTCCGAAACACTATCGCGCCGCGTCTTTTGCTTCAGAGACGCACCCAATAACACAGTCGCGCCGCGTCCTTTGCCTCAGAGACGCACCTGAGCCTTTACTGTACTGCGTCCCGGTGCACTTGCCCTTCACTGAACCTGCGTCCCTTCAGATATAAAAGATATGAGGACTTCAGAACCAACCCAAACACTCAGATCCACAGATCTGATCATGCGCCATAGAGATCACAGTCCATTAGAAGATTCGCCCTCATAGATCTGGACTAGATCTCACCAAAAGATATTCAACCAAGATGATGCTTAATCCAAATGAACTCCTTTGCTTTATATAGGCAAGCTTCTCCCCAAAACATGGAACAATACCACGAGCAAACACCATAGAAACACAAAACCGTCAGCTAGATACCACGCAAGAAACCCCCACGTGCTTTTCTCTGCCTTGAAATGTGTGCACTGGGCGGACGCACCTCCTGAACGGCTGGCCGGCGTCCCTGGACGCGAGTTCTGTATGGTATACCTGTGGGGACGCACTTGCTGAACATATTTCCTGCGTCCTTCTTGATTTATCACCTGAATGGGTTTGCCATCAAGGACAACACCTGAATCATAATGCCAACAAGAAGTGGAATGAACTACCCTATATAACCAAAGATGATGTGATCTTCGACATACTTGAGACATGGCCACTGGAATGGCACACTCTAGACATATTTGCGGGGGAAAAGTCTGTTGTGCAGAAAAAGAAGGAGGAGGAAAAACTGCGCATGGCACAATTGGCGAAAAAGAGAAGAAAAGAAGCAGCAGCAGCAAAGCCACAGGAGGTGCGGGACACTCCACAGACAACAACAGAACATCAAAGGCTACAACAGAAGCATAGAAGGCAGCAGCAATAGAGCACAAGGGTGGGAAGTTTCCTTCACCTGAGCAAGAGCAAGAGATGGAAAAAGAGAAAGATGAGGGCGGTGCAGACCCACAGACAGTGTCAACACAATTGAAGCGCTAGCGCCCAAGAGAGCAAATGGGGTCGCACAAGAAGGTAAAACCGTATAAGTTGTCTATCGACCCGATCACCCTTGCTGAGGGGGATCTGCAAGATATAGGAGAGATGATCCACGACATCACCACATAGGCCCTCCAAAACTTTGCGGAGGAGAATCAGATTGTGTTGGGGGCCTCCAAGCATAGATTTAGGAGTTGAATATGAACACTCCTTAGGTTGGAATCTCTCAACCAACCTCGCAGTAGGAACAACCGCAGCCGAGGAAATGCTACACGCTCATACGACCAACATAATAGTGCTACCAGAAGGGGCATTGGTTACAACAAATGAGGCCGATAGGCCTACGATCAGTACATTGAAAGGAATAGGGATCAACATGGCTGCGCTCCCTTGGGAGACGCTCTATGTTCTGTAGGATGGGATTACTACAGAATTGCGTGCTAGGGAGAGTCATGCACTGCAGGTGTTGAGTGAACAAAGGATCAACATGGAGTAGTTGAGCTTGCAGCATGATGAGGTCATGTCTCAAAATAGGCAGATGGTACAGGTAATTGAAGAAGCCTGCCAGATGGTCCCTGAGCTGGCCATCCCAGCAGAAGCACCAGCAGAGGCGTGCATCCAGAGATTAGCAGCAAGGGTACGCAAGAAGAAATTTCCAAGGTTCAGCTAGAGCTGAACCTTCAGATAACAGAGTTGTGGTTGAAGGCACAACATTCCACTCCTCCAGAGGTAAGGGAACAGCACACCAGCACCATTACATCGGGGATGGAGGAGATCAGCAGTGCAGTGAGGGACTGCACCAAAATGTTGGAAGAATCATTCGAGGTCCTCACCAATCTGTAGGAGGACCTGAACATACAATGCTTAGAAACAGAGGCACGTGAGCTACAGCAACAGTATGAAAATGTCAAAGGGACCGTGCAGATGGTGGCCCTCACACAGAGGCTCGCGCGAATGCAACAGGAAAAAGCGCTTAAGGAGCAAGTAGACACAACGCGACACGGAGAAGCAGTTTTGAAGGCATGTGTTCAGCCTTGGATCGACAAGGCCTTCGTAATCATTGCAACCATTGAAGGAAAGCTTACGCAGATGTAGGGGACGTAGTAACATATACAGGGGAGCAGTTCCGACACCGCGGTCTCAAAACTACGCGTACAGGAGATAGCAGGAAATCGCTCAGTGCACTACCGACCTTGCAACAATCCAAGCAGAGTTGGGAGGTCTCCACGTAAAGATCTTCGCATCGAAAAAGTGACTCAAGGGTGAGCCATGACGTTTGTGTTGGGGGCTTGTTGGGCGTGGGATCCCCCCAAGGCAAGTTTTGGGGCTTAAAGCTCAAGTTTTGACTAAGTCTGATGTAAAGACTTTGTGATTCATGGGCACAGAGCACGAAGATGGTAAATGATTCAGAGGGTTGTCTGCCCTCATTTTTGTAATGTAATGTCAATTTGAGAGATCTAGGATTGTATAAATAAAGTGAGGCTCTAAGTGTGAAGAGAGGGTAGAGGAATGAATTAATGGAAGATCTAAGAAGGAAGCATTGAGTCTAAGAGTAGAGTTGTGTCTTTGGGTCGTAGAGTAGGAGAAGGCTCTATAGCTGAGTGCGCAAAGGCCTAGTAGTCCGTAGCTAAGTGCACGGACCCCTGTAGCTAAGTGCGCAGGGTAGGTTGGGTCTATAACTGATTGAAGCATTAATAAAGAGAATTTTTACAATATTCTTGTGTATCTTTTCCTGTTTTATGCATTGAAGTGTATTGGGTATGAATTGCAAGTTTATTTTTTATTTGCTACGCGAATGTATATGAATGTGCTGAATAAGTGAATATAATATAAGGTATCTGTTCACACGAAGAGGACTAACTGTTATAAGGCGATAAGTAAGATCCACGGTGTGACTTGGGGAAATAGCGCAGATCGCTTCTCTAGCAGTGAAAAAGCCCCATAGCCCTTGGTTAGGGCTGCGAAGACGAATATAGCAAGGCTGTGAAGTCCTTGCAGGCCAGGAAAGTGTGTGAAGTAACCTGCTTGAAAGTATTCACAGTTGGACTAAATCAAACCCTTAGACATCTTAAGGGTTCAAAAACCTAGTTCCAGCATCCCCCCATACTTCTTCGGGTGAGACCTCAGTGCGCACTCCATGGACTGTTGCCGAAAGGGCCAGTAGTACAAGGATTTGTTTGGCTAATTAACTCCAAACCTGGGTCAAGCCCCAATAAGCCAACATCAATTCATTGTCAATGTTAGCTTATAGTCGATTAATCTTTGCTCAAAAGAAAGTGTCGTAAAAGCCTTCATTTCTTTCGAAAATGAACTATTGTAAAGTCTTCGTTCTTGCAAAAAGATTGATTGATTTTATGTGCATTAGTTTCCTTTTGTTCATTTAAAACATTAAGGGAATTGAAAATAAAAACTTGCATTGTGAATTGAAAAGTTTGAGTGTGCTCATAGGAATAGTTTAGGGAAATTGCATTAGATGTGCTCTTTGTTCTTTGATTAAAAGAATTTGATTGCTATATCCCTATTAGCTAAGGCTTTCATTGTTAAAATTGAATGAAAAGGATGCTTATCATATTAGTTTCATTCTAGGAATTTCAAAGACATCACATGGTGAAACTTGAAAGGAAAATTCTTAATCAAGATTAACTTAAAATTAACCTCAATTAACCTAATGCAGCATTGTCACCTAACGCAACTTCCACTTCATCTTATTTAAGGAAGATTACCAATAGTTCTAAAGTTGATAGTAGTAATGAAATCATGCAGCTAAGCCCCATTGAGCTTGCATAGCAATCAATCTTTCTAGCTTGCATGGTGAACCCAAATCCATCTTCACCAATTTTATGGGTAGATCGTTCATTAGAATATGGTACTTCCTCTAATCCTTTTTCACGTATATTTTTTACTGATGAAGGAATCATCCAATAAATGATGACGGAAGAAGAACCATGGGAAGATTATCATCATCATTCCCATCTTCCAGATCACATAGAAGATTTTTCAAATGAACTTAATCACCCTTCAATTGTTGATTTTCTTTCGAATTTTGTTTTCATAAATACAGTAGATTCCAAGTGAAACTTGTCAAATATCAAAGAAACTATTTCTATCAATATTTCAACCAAACCTAAAATTGTAGAAAACATTCATGTTGGCAAATCTTGTTCTCCATCAGAGCTTGATATTTATCGTGCTCTTTTTCGTGAATTCTGAGATATATTTGCATGTTCATATGAGGAGATTCCAAGTATTGACTCTAGTATAGTTGAACATGAAATAAAAATGTATCCTAATATCAAACCAATGCGACAACGCCTCTGTCTTGTTCATCCAAAGAAGGTTGCGGCCAGTAAAATAGAAGTTGAAAAACTTTTACATGCTGGTTTCATATACCTTGTTCCTCTTACCGATTGGGTTTCCAATATTGTTGCTTTCATGAAGAAACAAGGAACAATACAAGTGTGCTTCGATTATAGGGATGTTAATCAGGCTTGTCCAAAACCTAATTATCCCACTCCCTTTATCAACCAAATTATTGATGAATCTGCCGAATGTGAAATATTTTCAGTTATGGATGGATTTTCTGGCTATAATCAGATCAATATCAGCCTAGAGGACCAATCTAAAACTACTTTTATTTGTCCATGGGGCACATTCGCGTACAGGAAACTCCCTTTTGGTTTGAAGAATGCAGGGGAAACTTTTCAAAGGGCAATGAACTATGCCTTCCATGACATCAAAAATATTGTTTAACCATATCTTGATGATTTACCTGCTCATTCATGAAAGTGGACTGATCACCCGCATCATTTGATAGCTATATTTTTACGGTGCTGACACTACAAAATATGACTCAATCCAAACAAATGTGTGTTTTTTGTTGGTTCTGGTAATTTTCTTTGTTTCATAGTGTCTAAGGAAGGAATTCGACTCGACCCACTTAAGGCACAGGCATTTCTTGACTTGCCTCTACCTTCCAATCTACTACAGTCACAGAGACTCCAAGGGAAGGCTAACTTTCTGAGGAGGTTCATTCCCAATTATGTTGAAATGGCTAAAGGATTTATTTGTCTATTGAGAAAGGGGATACCCTTCCATTGGGATCGGTTGCGCAAGCTTCCTTTGATGCTCTTAAAGATACCTTGTTTAGAGCCTCATTAATGTATTCACCGAATTATCAAAATGACTATTTCCTGTATCTCGTCAATGGTGCTAGTTGTATTACGCAGAACCTATCTTCTGCAACATGGGCCATTTTCACTCCAAGTGGTGAGTTAGTGAGTTTTCAAGGGATTTGTATCGGTCGTTCTATGAACAATATCGCTGAGTATAACGCGTTTATCAAACTTCTCTCTGATGCCATTTCACTTGGCATTCACCGAATCATCATTAGGCTAGACTCACAACTCATCGTACTGCAACTAACAAACATTTATATCGTCCGAAACCCAACAATTCTTCATATGTTCCTTAGAGTTCGTATTTTGGAAAGACATTTTGAGTACATTCAATATCAACATATTTCCAGAAACTTTAACACATTAACTGATTCATTAGCAAACTATGTGTTAAACAGACATTTGCGACACATGTAAAAGTAAATTTTCAATTCACATCATCAGTTGAATAGGGTTGCACGTAACCATATATAAAAACTCTGAAAGTTAAAAAATATATAGATGTTTTAAAAGTTTTTACAAAATTTGTGTCCAAGACATGTTTGGTCATCTGACCTAAAAACTCAAAATGCATACAAAAATCATCCTAAGTAGACCTAGTGATGCTCATGATAACAGGTCACAACCTAATCTATCATGCGCAATAGCCGCATCCAACGGCCAGGAACACCAATAGTATGGCATTGTAGCCTCATAGGTAACTCCTCGATCGGGATATCCAGAATACCAAGGGTTAACCCGTCTATGTGATCCTGCAACTCTTTCAATGTCTCTGTCAAATCCAAATCCTTGAGAGCTTCTCTCCCAAAATTTCTCTGCGCTGGTCCACTTGCCTCCTATTAATTTCCCACAGGTCGAATAGTACCAACATATGTATGCATGAGAACAATTTTAGTTTAGTCTTGGAAACATCAAAAACATGTAGAAACTTGAAAAACAAAAATATTTGGTAAAAAACAATTTACCTATAGCACCCCATTGAGCGCCCACTAGTAAACTCAACTCTGGATCTCCACGAAAATCCATCCCTGCGTATGGAAGCTCCTCGATGACAATGCGTTGTATATCGAGCCAACTAAAGGATGCAATAGAAAATGTAATCGATGATTGACCAGCATGTCTAGCCATCAATTCGACCCACCTCTGCATCCATGGATCTCTAAGACCACCTACACCTAGTGTTACATGTTGAGGTTTTGTCAATGGAATTATCTCTAAGATGAAAGAAATTAAGAGTGATCCATAGCTAAAATTCTTATTCTTACCACTCTTTACCTTTGGCAGCTAATCTTTCAGTGAAGAAAGTAAAACCTCACACCAGTTGGATGTAGTTGGCTCAAGACACTCAAGTGCATACTGCATGTATGATCTGTTCACCAGATGAAGTGTCACACTGCCTGCCGAATTTGCGATAGTGAAAAGGATTGTTCTCAAAGGAAAATCACGAATATTTTTTATGATTATCTTTCTGTCTTTTTCTAGGCTGTGTACCTGGCCGACAAAATTGTCAAACATAGTCCCTCACTGATTAAGCCCCACGGGAAGAACCTGAAAGAGAAATGGGGGCACCACGTCTTGACAACCCTGTAAGAAAGTAAGAATCATTGATCATAATAGGGACCACTTAGTCCCTTATGTGAAAATCTCGATCCGTTGGATCCCATGCATGAACTAAGAACTACAATAGTTATATTTTTTGCCTCATCCCAGACAACCTGAACTATTTGAGAAACCCACAATTTTTTAGGGCCTCAACAATACCCGGATCATTTCGGGCAACCATGTCTTGTTCTTCATGCTCTCTTCTCGCCAAGTAATAGAAATTTTGATATGATGAAAGCCTGAAATCAAATCATAAGCTTATTTAAGATCTGTTTCATGCAAAAAACTGGAGAAATTTTGGGCCAAACAGGTGAAACAAATTTATAAAACTCACCTAGTGCAACCTAGGCAAGGAGACAGTGCACTGCAGAGTAGCTACCCTTCTGTTTTGGTGCTCTGTAGCATAGTTTTTGACATGGAAGGTTGTGCTAATCCAAGGGTGAAATATTCCAACCCCAGGGGCCCTCAAAACCCAAAACATTTGCCTGAAACTATAAAAGAATGACATGAAAAGAAAGTGGAGGACTAGATCTTCTACCTGGTCCAGATGGCACGAGAAATGATCCACAAAATCTCTCGCAATCAGCTATTGAAGGTCAAGGTAAAAAACTGGTTCAGAGCACAAACTAAATGGTAAATATCAAATGGTGAAAATGACATGGTAAATTCTTGTTTTATGTTTATTTCATGATCATTAAATGAGTAAACTTTAGTATTTACCTATTTTTACCAATGAAACAGGTATGTTTGATCCGTTCGGTGTTTTCTTTGAACATATTTATAGCTGAATTATAGAATTTGACGTGCACGATCGTGAATTGTACTTTGACCATAGAGCATACTTTTATCTCTTTTTCAAGCTCTGTTAAACATAAAAAATAGAACCCCCTTGGAGTCCTCTTTAAGCTCTTTTCAGACTCTCAAAATATAAAAATATTGTTGAGCGCTTGTCCTTTTCAGCTCGCTAACAGATTGGAAACGACATCTACTCAGTATAAGTTTAACCCTTTTCTGGACTGAGATAAATTATTTACAAAAAAGGAATATGTTGATCGAACATGGTCAATAAGTTCTCTCTAGTATTATTTTACACTTTTTCGGACTTGAGAGACAAACTTACAAAAAAGAACTTGTGGAGTTTCCTTTTTGTCCCTTTTCAAGATCTCTAAACATGAAAAAGACCAAGTTCTTATTGTCGTTAAACTCGTTAAAGCATCAAATAGCGACAAAATTTTCTATCATGACAAGACCAAGTTTCACCTTTGCTAGACTCATTAAAACATCACATAGCGATGGATTCACCCAAAGGCTAGAATTATACAACAAGCATATGTTATCCTCCACGAGATTGATAAAAAATAAAGAGGTATTGGTCAGCAATGATTGGGGAAAATGGGAAAAGGGGTAAACCACTTTATGGCAGCAGGTCGCTCTTGAACATGACACTTTCACTTCATCACTGTGACTAATTGGGTTGGGTTATCTGCTTGATGGTCATCATACCTTGGTCTATCATACCATCCATTAATTTGGTTTTGGGTCAATGTTGCCAATTCATTCAATGTCGTCGACATGTTCAAGAGAATTCACTTAGTTAAATTCATCCTTTGCAATAATCATAAACCTTCATTTTCATGACTACCATTCCCGAACCTTGTGTCGTCAGTCACATTTCGTCTCCAAAAATAATTACACTCATTTTGCGTCATTGATGTGGGATACATCAAGGCCCTCCTTCGATGACTTGCTTCTTGTAGACATCACACATTATCCAAGAATTTGACTTAGAAACACCCTTTTAGTACCTTGGAGCTTACATACATCAATGGCAAGTTTCTCGCTTCTAACAATAGGTTGACATCACTAGCCTTCAACTAAAAGACTTTGTATGGTGTTTGACATCAAAACATCTATTCACACCATGTAGAATGTACTACAATACCTTGAGGATCATTATCATTATCGGTGATTTCTCTCGTGTCTGTTAACAACTTACATCATTGGCTAGTAATCAGACGGTGTCTTCCCATGTTTGACTTCAGATCACATATTCACATGGTTAGACTCATACTTAACCGAATGATTGAATGAGATAGAAGACCCTGGATCTAGTTTCATCCATGCGGCTTGCGATTTGAGGAAAGTACTAAATCATCTCTACAATGGCTTTACACTAATGGTCATTCCACCATGGTTCTATATCTATAGACGACTATCTATTGACATGTAATGAAAAGTTTATATGCTGAGAATGGGTATGCCTTCCCGTAGCAATTCATGAAAATCCAAAATATCATGATATTATGTATTGTAATTGTTGTAGGTCACCATCTACTTTGGAACCTCCTCATCACAGCATAAAGCATATCACTCGACATTATCATTTTCGACTTCATGCTTTAGGGGGCAGTTATTACAAGTCTTTTTGGGCACATCACTCCCATCATTTAGATCAGTACTATTAGGGCTCATCAAACCCTAATCCAGTTGCTACATGCCCTAGAAAAGTCATCACTTTGAATGTCTCCTTCCCTGAAAGTTTTATGGCATGAAACCCTCTAGAAATTCCTCCTTGAGGGACCAGTGCAGCCTTGGTCAAGGGTAAATATGCTTCAGTGCAGGTTGGCTCATGTAAGGGTGCATTTTAGTGCACTTAGGTCCACTTTGACCTGCGCTAGGTGAGATTGAGTGAAATCCTCATATGGTTCTGGGAATATTCTTATCTTCTTGAGCCTTCTAGAAGATTCCCACACTTATCATCTCCTATGAGCTCAAAATTGGATAGGGAACGAGTTAAGTAACCTCCTATCCTCTCATCCCTTCCTCTATGGAAACTAACTCTAATTTTGGAAGGCCATTCAATACCCTCATTTATGACCAAACCACCTCCATTTTCCTATAAATTGAGCACTCATCTAACTGATCAAGGGATGGACTTTGAGAATTTGTAAGGAGATATTGTTGGTGTGAGGTTTGAGATTGTAAGCAAGTATTGTTATGCTGCTAGAGTGTTGTGCTTTTGATGTGATGTTGGATGGAACTCAAGCTGGAGGAGTGACATTGGATCAGACTTCATGGTTGCCACTCTTCCTTCTACTTAATAAAGTTGTTTACACCCTTTCCCATAATCTTGTCTTTATGTATGATGATTATATGTGTAAATTCTTTCTATTCCATTTACTTATAGTAGATAGATCTCTTGCTTTGATTGGTTTTTGTCTTCTATTTATGATTGCAAGTACTTGTCGAGCGGATTAAGTTCGAGAAGGAGTGACAGGAGCCATACAAAGGAGACAAATGGAAAACGAAAGATAACAAGTAGGTCCCTTGTCTTATTTATCTTCTATAGAAAAAGGTTAAATGCTTTAAATCTGTTGTTCTAGGTGTAGCTACCCACTTAGGGAAATTGTATTTATCCGTAGATGCAAAATTAGACATAAAAACACACCCCTCCCCCTCTCATTATTTTTCTTAATAGTGGAATTTAATTCCGCATCCAACAAGTGTCTACACTTGAAATTTGAGTAAACCTATAAGAATATAAGCCAAAAATAGAATTAAAAAATGTAATTTTTCTTATTTTCCCTCCAAAATATTTACATGTACCTCTTTTCAAATTTAAAGGGTTTTGATTGGTTTACATATTATGACATGGAAATTATGTGAAATATTCATATGCACTTTTAGGCTAAAATTTCCTCTAATGTCTCCAACTGTACAAGGTCTTCAATTTACTTTCTCCTCCCTTCCTCATTATATAACCTTTCCCTAGATCTAGGAGGATGTATCTAGATACTTAGGGTCAATAGAAGTTAGGGAATTTACACAATTATTGACCCTAAGAAACTCACAACATCCTAGGTTGATATGATCCTCTTAGGAAGGCCAGTCTCTAGAAACTATGAGCTCCATTACTCCCTCAATGAATGGAGTATATTTAGTGATAGGCTATACTTGCATGGGAGTTATGGTATACATGGAGACAATGTTGTGGACATGATGGCTTGCCTAAAGTAGGCACATTCAAGGGTGAACAAGGGTGCATTTGAGCCAAAAACTATTAAGCTTGAGCTATTGTTCCTCTACTAACATGAAGTAGAAAATAGGGTTACAACATATGCCCCCTAATGGATGAGGTTAGAAGAGAAATTGATGGTCGACATGCATTACAATCAAGAATCAAAATGCAAGGAAGGACTCAAGATTAAGGGACTGGATTGGAGAAACTTTGACAACCAAGGTTCAATCATTAATAGATCATTGTCAAGGTGGGCATACCCATGTTTTCTATAAAGAAAAGCTAAACATGGCTTCCAAGATATACACTATTGATCCATGACATGAAATGTTTGGACATGGCAAGAATAAATACATAGTGGATTTGTGCAATAAACCAAAATATCATATCAACCAACAAATACAATGTGGATATACATCAATGTACATATCAATAGGACTATGGAGAAAAAAAGAGAGGTTCCCCATTTTTTTTGTCAAAGGGACCTTTCAATTACTTCTAATTATGTTCATGAGAAATTGATCAACTATTATTTTAAATTGTCAATCTAAGGTTCATTTGGAACTTGCAAATTGTCATGCACAATACATGCTAGTGCAATATGTTATGTGTCAGGAGGTTGTAGTAATGTAGTATTTGTTCACAATTCAAGATTTAAATCCTTTCGTATGTCACTAATATAGCACACCGCTCTTACAAGAAATAGATCATACATATGGGAAAGTAAATCGCAAGAAATGTAAATCACGCTTGAAAAAAAAACACACACAAATTACTAAGTGTGACCCATTTCAGCATAACAACATTCTTTATTGGTTGTAACAAGGATGCAATGGCACATGCCAGAATGCAAAGTATGATGAAAAAAAACCATGAATAATAATTAATCATAACACTATTATTTATCATTGAAAATAAAGTAAAAGTGCACTGGAGGAAAGTTACAGCAACAGGACATAGCAATAGCTAGTTTGACTGAAAATATGCAATTTCATTCGTTGGTGGTTAATCCTATGATTAATACTTACAAAAATGTAACCTAGAGTCACAAAAACTATTGAGTGATATGATTATAGGAGTAACAAATACCAAAGTTACAATGAAATCATATTAATGGTGTTGCAGGAAAGGAAAGATACAAGTTACATCAAAAAGGGAACTAAAAGAATTACAGGAAATTTAAATTGAATAGCAACAATATGGACTATTTGAAAAGTTAAAAGACTAAGGTACCTACTTATGCTACCTAGTAATCTGTTTGATTTATCAAGCTGTATGTGAGATATTTGATCTTAACTCTTGATGTTCTTCAAAGATAAGTTAACAATTAAACAAACAACCTAATAAATCAAACAAATTACTTGCATAAAACAAAACTGTAATCATACCAAATGTTTTGAAGTTAAACCATAAAACCAAATTATATTCACAATAACTATAATAAAAACTTACCTTGCTGGCTTTGGTGGGCCCTTGCCGAGCTAACAAGGAAAGCTAAGAGAGAACTAAAAAACTAAGGAATCTATTGACACATCGAATTCATCAATCATTGCTCATATCATTGATTTCAAAAGAAAGGATTACAAAACTTAATTGTCTAGTATAACACTACTTTTTAAGACTCTGTATCTTTTTACTAACTTTTGTCTCTATAAATAAAATTAATTTTTATTTCCCCTAACACATATCCTCTACGAGCCTTCTATTATAGAGGAATGACTGTTACATTCAATGTTAAAAGATGTGATCAAATCATTGTAAAAATATTACAGTTTTCTCTCCTTTACATATTTGGCTTCATCCTCTTGACACGAAATGCATGAAGATAAAGTGTATCTCGAGTTGACATAAAAGGGTAAGGCTTTAACCATCTATTCCCTTAGTCTCATTGAAGGCAGCTCACTCAAACCCTCGAAGCTGAAGAGTCGGATATGGTACCGGATGAACATAGTCAATGTAGGACAAATGTAGGTATTAGATGAGCTTAATTCGTATCAGATGAGCACAAGTACTGGATGAATGCAAGTACCGGATGAGGACAATTGGTATTGGATGAGCACATGTACCGGATGAACGCAGTATTGGTACCGGATGAACGTAGGATTGGGCCTAGATGAGAAGGAACAAGGTCTTATGATATATTTGAGTCAATCCAAATAATTAGAGAGTATAAAGAAACACTTATTTCATTCCTACTAACAAGAAATGATAAAAACCATGCTTTAAATATAAATTATCTCATGGATACACAATGATGTTAAAAGTTATTTTCTTGAAGGAGGTAGGCAAGTGGTGAGTATGTTTCGAGGTAAAGATGGTAAAAAATAAAGGAAAATATAGGGTATTAAAGGCATAAAAAAGGAGATCCAACAAGATCCATGATATGGGGGAAGCAATGAATAATGGCTACTGGCATAATTGAACACACCACTACCTACAACTAGGAAGGAAAGAAAGGCCAGGAAAACACCCAAATATCTCATGTTCCCCTCGACATGGGTGAATGGAAGTGAACGTTCAGATGGAAGGAAAGGAGATTGAAGAAAAAAGGGGAATGGCAATCACAACATCATATTTGAATAGCATAAGGGTAGACTAGTGGCACGGGAGATAATTATGAAAGGAAACTAAGCTTGGATTACATGAGAATAAATGTAGAGCACTAAAGAATCTATGTTGAGGCTGATGGGATGTGATTCCCTATGTTAATGTATTGAAACTATGGACTATGTGTGTCCAAGTTTGGAAGGATTAGTGGAAGGATTAGAGGAGATTGTTTGTGTGATAGGTTATTGTTGAGAAGAAAGTGGCTAATAAACCACTAACTATTTTTTATGGAGGATGATAAACCACTTAGTGCTTGCCAAGAATGTTGATAAACCACTGGGAAAGGTAGAAATACACTAGGGTGTTTGTTGAAAGGGTTGATAAACCACTGAGTTCTTGCCAAGTCAGTTGATAAATCACTCAAGTACTTATCAAGTAAGCTAATGAACCACCCATATTGTGAGCTACATGTTCCTCCAGTGCTTTCCTTGGGGAGACAACTGATAAAATACCTAAAAGGTGATCCCATATTCTTGGAGTAGAGAATTATTCTAGCTGAGTTTGATTGAAATTCTTGGGTCATGGATGTGGCTCGGGCATGTATAGTTGGCACAAGAAATATTTTCCATCTAGTTAACTTATTGTTGGATGAAAATTTGAAGGCTTACACTCAATTTCTAGTCATTTAACTAATAAGATAAGATGATTACTTGTATATTTGTGTTTTGGTTGTGTGGTACCTGACCCAGGTTCAATGTTAGTTAGCCAAAAAAATCCCTACACTACTGGTCCTTTCATCATCAGCTCGCAGAGTGCAGACCGAAGTCTCACCCGAAGTAGTATGGGGGGATGCTGGAACCAAGTTTTCACACCCTCAGATGGTCATGATGTCGGTTTTAGACTTTCTGTTCCTACCTTCGCGTAGGTCGTTTAAGTTCTAGGGCTCTATCAACCTAGCCCTTTATTCTGCCCTTCGATACCTTTGCAAAGGGGTACGATTGGCCTTCGTGTAGCCCTAACTTGCAGTACAGGTGCTTTCGCGCTGCTAAGGCAGCGTATAGCACAGATTCCAAAGTTATCTTAAGTGTCTTACTTATCTTATTAAATAAGCACAGTTAGCACCGCGTAAACAGATATTCTTACTTGCGGTCAATTAACCAACATAATTACATACATTCATGCATCATATAAGCATGGTAAATGAAATTCGTACACAATATGATAAGATGCATTAATATGAAACAAAGACACAAAATTTGTATAATGCTTCTCTTTATTGATATCTTCAGATGATTACAGACTCTATTCGCCCTCTGCACACAGCTGCAGGGGTTCACGCACTCAGCTACGGACTTCCACCCTAGGCCTCTACGTGCTCAACTACAGAGCCTCTACCTCTGCTAAGACTTGAAACTTAGACTTCTAAAGACTTCCTCCTTATCACTCAAGACTTCTTACTTCTTCCCCAAAAGCTAAAACTTCTTAGAGCTTAATTACTTAGCTACTTTTATACAATCCCATGGTCCGCAGACCATGGGTAGATCTTTACAGCTGAATTTACACTTTACAAAATAAGGGTGGACAACCCTTTATGACTCATGAGACCTTTATGCTTCGCGACCACAAAATGCGGAGACTTTACAATTTTATTACAAAATTTGACCCAAAACATGGGTTTTTAGCCCCAAAACTGTCCTTGGGGGATCCCATTCCCAACAGGCCCCTAACACAAACATCATGACTCATCCTCGAGTCACTCTGCAGGTGCGGAGATCTTAGTGCGAAGGCCTCCCAACTCCCCTGTATGACTGCAACCTCGAGAGTGCACTGTGCATCTGCCTGCTTCGCGTCTTCAACCATCTGCTCGGTCACTGCTCCTGAACTATCGGCCTGAAGCTTTTGCTGAGATGCTTGAAGAGTGGCAAGATTTCATTCAATAGAGGTCATAACTACATAAGCCTCATCCAGCTAGGGCTTCAGTCGTGCCTTCAGCACTACTTCCTTATGATGTGCCGCATCCACCTGTTCTTTCAACTACTTGGCCTCTTGCAGCTTTTCCAGTCTCTGTGTGAACATGACCGTTCGTGCTGTACCTTTGACCCATTATAGTGCTGTTGTAGCTCATGCGCTTCTGTCTCCAGTTGATGTACATTAGGGTCCTCCTACAAGCTCGTTAGGACCTCAAACGAATGTTCAAAGAGTTGTGTGCAGTTTGCTGCTACACTGTCAACTGTCGTTATTGCCTCTATGACAGTGGTTGCACACTGTGCCTTTACTTCTAGCGGGGTTGAAGGTTGGGCCTTCAACTGTAATTCAGTGATCTGTAGGTTCAACTCCAACTAAACCCTTTGCATCTTTGTATGAGCGTCGCACACCCCTATATCCAACTTGCAGATGTGCACCTCGACTGGTTCTTCCTCATGAATGGCCAACTCTGGGACCATTTGGCATGCCTCCTCCATGACCTGCATTATACGCTTGTTTTGGTTGGTTGCCTTGGTCATGATGGTGATGGAAGACTCTTACTATAGTTCCATCTACTCATTGTTAATCCACTACTCACTGATCACCTGTAGTGTGCGGTGCTCACGAGCCCTCAACTCCGCATTTACTCCATCCTTGAATAGATGGAGTGCCTTGCCAGGGAGCGCTACCAGATTTAACCCTACTCCCTTGAGGGCGCTGACAGTGGGCTTGTCAGCTTCATTCTCCATGGTCAGCATTCCATTAGGTAGCACTATCGCACTGGAGGCCTTCATGCGCAGCATCTCGACAACTTCTGAAGTGCCAATAGCAAGGCTAGTCAACATTGTGCCAGCCTATGACACGTGGATCTGTAGCTCCTACAGACCTATCGAGATAGCCCCCAATATTAGTTGTTGCTGCTACTCAAACTGTTGTAGGGCCTCCATGGTGACATCTCGCACCGTGTCTCCAATGTCATGCCAATCGCCCTCTGTGAGTGTGATTGGGTCAAGCGATGTCTTAGTGGCCTTGGATTTCTTCCTAGACCCTCCTTTCTCCTACTCCCTTGGACACTTGATGCGGGCGGATGTCACCTGTGGGTCCGCACCGTGCTGCTCTGTCTACTCATTCATCTCTTCCTCTGTCTTGGGTGAAGGCGACCTCACACCTTTGTCAGTGCCCCACTCTATTCCACCTGTTTTCTTCTCCGTCTTCTGAGTGGCATCATGCTCCATCTGGGCCTTGTCAATAGCCTCCTTCTTTCCCTTTTCAGCCAATTGCGTCATCTTGAGCTTGGACTCCTATTTCTTGCGCTGCACGATGGAGTTGCTCCCTCCCACTTCCAAGTCAACTGTAGTGCGCCATTTTGTCGGCTAGCAATCAAGTTTCCAGGTAAGGCAAGTCATACCATGTCTGCGTAGGGTCCTTTCATGCCCTGATGGACACATGGTGAAAATCAGCCTTAAACTCCACATATCCTTCTAGGCTGGCAAACAAAGTAGGTGACAACCATGGTTTGTGATTGATGGCCATGTGAATGTTCATCTCCATCAATATCCAGAAGATCTTGCTATCCTTGATGTGTTGCGCATCCCTAGTCACCCACAGTGAAGCGTACTTCGCTGCTACTGGTAGGTTTGGCGTGACCAAATGGAATTGACTGTCCTCTGGCAGCTCGCATGCTACCAACACAATAGACATCAAGAGCCATGGGTAGTGGAACATCTTGCTGAGCTCCTGTGCCTCGCGACATTTTTCTAGGAACTCTTCACAGAGATAATCTTCCCAATTGAACTGGACTCCTTCGAAACATTGGGCTGCTAGCACGACGACAGGTATCGGCACCTCATCAGTGTGACACTTCCTCATCACCTTCCCTGCCAAAATCCACGTGGCTTCTTCACCAACTTAAACTTCTCCTTCATGGCCTCCGCAAGGGCCTTCTCACCACCTTTTCCACCAAACATCATGGCCGGATTTTCTCCTGTGTAGGGAAGTTGCGTGATTTTGTGGATCAATCTGTCAGTGATGGGTATTGGCTCCTCTAGCCACAGACACCCATCATGCACCAAGCATAGTAGCTGCTTGATGACCAAGACTGTAATTGGGGTGAGGTTGTTGTGTGGAGCCCATAGCATGTTGAGTAGACTTACCTTGTCTACTCCTCTGAGCCACCTCCACGGCTCCAATGTGGTCATCCCGGTGGTTTTATCGATAATGCGGTGCATTAGCTACTAGGTCACCAAGTGTGGAAACTTATTGTGGTCAGCCAAGTCCTAGTCTTCAAGTTTTAACGGAGGAACCCGTGCCAAGCGCAGTCCTTCAAAAACAATCTCATCCGGCAGTAGAGGGGTTTGCAAGGGTACCTTGCTCTTATCAATATCTTTTGAGACCTTGGTCCTATCCTTGTGCGGAGGGACGTACTTAGGCAACCGAGTGATAGGTTCAACACTGTGTACTTCAACTTCCACCACGTCTATCCCCTCATCCTCATCATCCATTGGGATGTCTTCGATTTCTTCCTCCTCCCGCTCTAGATTGATGCCTTTTCCCTTTTCCTATGCAGTGGGTTTGTCCTTCGATGGGTTTCTTCTTGGCGATGTGCGCACTGGTATTGTAGGTTGCTTTCCCTTCTTATCCTTCATGCTCTCCTTGGTTGGGGTCGGCTTTGGTCTCAATGTCCTTGGTGATTTGGGGACTTCTGCTAATACTTCAGCAACCTTTGGAGCAGTTGCTTCTGCCTCGCTAACCACTTCCATCATATCCTCCTCAGCTGTCATTGCTTTGGTTTCCATAGCTTCTGCAAGCGCCGACATGATTTTTTGCAATAACTCCTGTGTCACCTTTGGTAATGTCTCAAATACTGAACTGGCTATCAGAGCTTCGAAGTTCTCATGGTTCATGTGTGCATGAGAGCTTAACAACTCAATTCTCAAAATGCCAAGTGTTTTTTTCTAGACATCCACCTATAATTTATAGGGCATTTTGAATTCAAATCCGATCATTCCCCCCAGATTTTCAAGGATCTGACCCATAAATTTCGTCTTAAATACCGGTCGCCTGCTCCATTTGGCCGCATTTCTACTGTCAAATCGTGAATAGTGACTTTAACGGTCACTTTCCGACCAACCTGCATGATTTCTTCTTGGGTAGCGCAACTTCCTTCGCATTGTCGCGAACCCTATTACACTTCCTTGCTTCGCACAACCCTCCAATCACGTAGCTCCCCAACCCGGGCAGTGTAGTTTATAGTCCCGCGCCTCCTTTCAACTGCCTAGAGTGCTAAGATTGTGCTACCTTCATATAGTCATATGGCCGGACCAGCGGTGTATGTCTTCAATCGACTACCATTCACCTTTCCTGGGAAGGGATCTCCATTCAATTTAACAAACTGAACTGCTCCTCCATCAGTGATCTCCTTAATGACATAGGGCCCTAACCAGTGCATTCTGAATTTCCCTGGAGATTTATCAAACTTCTTGTCATATAACAAAACCAGGTCATTTACCTTAAACGTACTCAACTTAATGTGCCGATCATGCCATGTTTTTTCACGCTGCTTTTGGACCTGTTGGTGAAATCCGGCTAGAAATCTTTCTTACTCAAGCTCAACCAGTTGCACGAGCCTCTCTTCCAAGGCTCCACAATCCATCATACCTGTGAGTGCCACTATTTGTAGACTAGGCACAATGTATTCCATGGGCATCACTGATTCAACACCATATACAAGCCCAAAGGGTGTTTTTCCAGTCAACTTCTTGCATGTCGTCCAATAGGCCCATAGTACTACGGGTATGTGCAGGTCCCAATCACTTCTTTGAGTGTTGCAAACCTTGGTCAGTGCATTCTCCAACACTTTATTAAATTCTTCCACAGTCCTGTTAGCCTGCAGGTGATAAGGCATGCTCTTCTGGTGATATACTTGAAATTCCTCCGTCAATGCACTAATCATATCATTCAAAAAGTGCGTACTATGATCACTCATCAAAATCTTTGGACACCCAAATCATGTCAGTACATACTCAAAGAGTAACTTTGCAGCAATCGTGCCTGTGCAATCCTTCACAGGCTGTGCCTCTGCCCATCGAGTCAAATACTCCGTCGTGGTGATAATGTACCTCGCTCCCGTCTTCTTCCCTTGGGGCTGAATGGGTCCCACAAAATATATCGCCCATTTTTAATGTCATCTATGGATTCAAAGGCAACTCATCCCTCCACGATGGACTGCCAGTCCTTTGACACACATCACATGCTTTGCAATAAGATTTTGAATCCTGATGGAGGGTTGGCCACCATAACCCTGTGTTACACTAAAAAATGTCACCATGGCTATTTACAGTCGGTATGGCTCAATCAACAGTCATACTACCCTCTTGAGCAAGTCTTATACCTCTGCTATTCATGTCAAACTCCAAGAAAGAGAGAAAGTCTTTATAAACATGTTTATCTCTGGGTACGCAGGTTCTATCAAGCCTTGCCTGCGGGTACGCACCTTTTGTTCATAAGGTTTGCGTCCAAGGACGCTCTGTATCTAAAGGGGCAGGTGCGTCCCTCTGAAAAGGTTAAAATGCACAAGTTTTATCTTCAAAAACTTACTTGTGGTCATTTCTAGAGCATTCTAGAAGGTTGTCTGATGTGTATTGAGCGCCTCCAGATGGTTCATGCACTCCTATCAAAGAGGAACTTATCCCATCAATAAGGGAGTGATCCCATCCAAAGAGGGGACTATCCCATTGATGGTGGACCTGATTAACTTCCTCTTGAGCACTATAAAAAGAGGCATTGGGCCAGAAGGAAGGAGGTTGAAAGCTATAGATTTCTAAGGGTAAATGCTGCAGGAATTAGGACTCCCATTTAGAAGCTTGTGAGGAGAGATTGTCATCTTTACTTATTCTATTTGGAAGTGGGTGAGCTTTGTCAAAGTAGAGGAAGACTCTTGTGGACCCTGGAAGGAGCTTGCACAACACCAAGGCTCGGTTGTAATGGTTCCTTTTGATTACCTTTAATGCAAATTGGTCCATTCTTCTCAATAACTTGTTGTTAATGGGTTATTTCATGTACTCCTTGGTCTATGTGTTGAATATGCTTTGTTTTATGTTATAATCAGGTGCTATTTAATTGTTTGACTGTTGGTGATTGCAGGTTTTGGAGAAAGGGAGGAGCTCATCTAGATCAACAAAGCTTGGACTTCTACAACAGCGTTTGGACAAAGGTAAGAACAAACACTTGATTTCTCATATCATAATGTATGTTTAGAGAAGGATAGCTCCAGTTTGTTTTGTTTGTCATTAGAATGTCTTAGACTTCTAGGAAGGTCAGTTGTGTCCGCACCCTTGACTGATTCCGTGTGACAAATTGGCGACTTCGCTGGGGATAGATTCCATTGATGAAAAGAGTTTTTTCTTTTGTGTGAACTTTGCTTTGAGAAAATTGGTTTATTTTTCTGGTTTTGGCTCTGTGATCTTGTCTCTGGGTGGGTTAGCTTAGGATTAGTTTTATTTTGGGTTTTCTTGAGTTTTTCAGTAGGACGCACCCTCTGAGTGCTGCACAGTGCGTCCCTGGACGCACTTTTGCTGTGTGCACAGAGCGGGCCCGCACCTGTGCTAACGGGTTGCCTGCGTCCCCTGCCAAAATTTGAGAAAAATCCACTTTTTGCCTTTTTTGCTCTTAGATTTTGTTTTTTCTTAGTTTCTTCTGCCCAGACTCATCAGTCCCTTGTCCAGAATCTTCACCCGAACTGGTTTCATTAGCATTGAGTGTTTTAGTGGATTTCGTCGAAGTGTAAGCCCTAGGGTTTGATTTTTGAGTAGGTCTTGTAGCGACTTTAGCGGTAGGAGTTGTCAAGCCTTAGATATCTCTGGTTTTGTCAACAATCTAAGAAGTCAGACCTGTTATAAAGTCTATCTGTAGGAGCAACTTACCATCAAGTTGTCTTTTGGGCCAATTTCGAAGTGCTTGTTGTTTAAGTCTTGAATTCCATTTTACGAAAAGAACAAAAAGATTTGAGTTTTGTTTTGACTAGCCTTTTGATTCTGCATTAGCTGGTCCTTGATTTGATTTTGATCAAGTAAAACATCCTAAAATCGTCTTTGTGAGCTTTTGCCTTGTTAGATTTGCTTAGAGTAATCTCTCTTTTGGTTTGCTTGTGAGTCAAGTTTTCATAGTTTTGTAGCTTTTGAGATTGTTTTTTGTTAAAGATAGGTTTACATGCTTTATTAAAAAGAGAAAATACAAAAATATCTCCTTTGAAAAGTTTTGAAAGAAAAAGATTTTTTCGTGCAAATAAAGAGTGGTTATGTTTGTGTGCTTGAAAAGAAAAAGAGAATTGTTTCTTTGATTGTCTTTTCTAAGGAAGTTGTTTTCTTTAAAAATTGCATTCTCTCAACTCTCTTAGTTAAAGAATTTCATTGAAAAAACAAAGTAGCATAGATCATCTTAGGTGCATCTTTGTAGTGGTTGGAGTCGAGTCTACACACCATTGGTTTCACTTCCATCACCTTGTGACTTTAAAGAACAACCTTAAAAGTAACGCTTAAAGTAAAATTGAACTAGTAACTTTTATTTTCTAGGGCTCTGAAGCATCAATTTAGATCAGGCTAGTGTCTTGGAGTAGGTGAGTACTTAACTCTCCAAGACAGTAAAACCAAACAAGTAGTCGATCTTGTGATAGAATCAAATCCAATTGTTACATTTACACTCTGGGAAATCTCCTCTTAAAGGAGAAGCACGAGCTCGTGTCCGAACCAGTGAGGGGATCATTCCCCCCTCGTTGGGAACGACGCCAGACAGTACGTATTACAAACGGTAAACCTCGGATTAACCATTGTCGAGGAGCCAGGGGTCACTTATCGGTAAACCTTGGATTACTGTCAAGGAGCCGGTAAGGGGATTGAGCTTGCTACTCTGCCCTTGCATGCTGTCGGAGTTTAGACTGTTCCCCCAGGTGTACTTGTGGCCGTTGGTAACCTTAGTGACCATAATTTCTAGGATTCTACCCAAGGTGACGGTGGAGGGAAGGTCCCACTGTACCTGGAGCAGACGTCGGCTATACTCACTTGGATTTTCTGGGGGGTTCACTTCACTCGAGACGGTTAAAGTGGAGGAACTTGGTCCAGTCTATTCATTAAGCAGGTTGTCGGCGTAACTGTTCCACCCGCCATTTCTGTACTGAATCCAGCGAGGTTGGGCCTAATCACCAACTAGCGTTTTTGGTCCGGAAGAATACTGTTTGTGTTTGGTTTGACGCCCTAGATTCTTTAGGCGTGTGATTCACATTTGTTTGGTTCTTTAGAGACTTTAGGTGGTTTGATTTGAAATTTTATTTTGTTTTCGTGTGTAGTAGTTAAAAGTTTTTAGCTGTGGCGGAATTACCGAGACAGTCCCGTAGACTTCGGGGCCAGTCTCCTGAAGTTGTATCTGTGGCCGAATTGTTGAGAAGATCCCGTAGACTTAGGGGTGAACCTCCTCAAGACGAGTCCAGTCATTTAGAAGGTTTAAAGGTCCTTGTAACTCCTCCTAGTGGCAGTAGAGTAGGTTCACCTGAAGAAGGAGAATCTTCCTTGGTAGTCCATCCAGATTACCAAAGTTTAGAGACAGGTTATAATCCCGAAGCTGTTACAGTTTCTGAGCTTGTTGGTAGTTTTTCGTCTGCTAGTGATACAGGCGAAAAACCAGAAATATCCGAACCTGTTACTCCGACTCCTAGTGTTCCTGATTCACCGAGAATAGAAAGAATTATCACCGAAAATCTTCCTGTTGGTTTGATTGCTATCGAAGAACTTGTTCCAGAGGAAGAAATAGGCGTCTCTGATCCTGAAGATCAAATTACCCTTGATCTAAGGGAGCGTGAATCCATCTTTTACAGTCCTCCTAGAAGTACTACTTGGTACCTTTCGTTAACCAATTATTTAGACAACTTTGGGCTAGGTTTTTCTACACCTCGTACTCCTTTTCCACCCGGAGGTATTCATACTCCTGTAAATATGTCTGGTCAGTCATCTGTGTTTACACAAAGTCCTGAATCTTTTTTACATGGCGGTCCTTCTGTTCCTACTGGGTATCAATCTCTTTCTGGTACCTTTGCGGGAGCGTCTCCTCAACCCGTTGATCATGGGTTATTAGTTGGAAACAGTGGTAATGTACCATTGGGTGTAGGAGACATTTACATGATGTCAGGTTCAGTTCCCGTTACCCAACCTCAAGGTGGCCAATTACCGCCTGGGGGGCAGCCTTCGTTAATGCCTGGGGGGCAACCTCAAGGTACTTCATTCGTGTCTGGGGGGCAACCTCAAGGTCAGTACGCTCCTATGGGGCAATACATACCTCAAGGTCAACCCCAGCCTCAATATGTACCCCAAGGTCAACCTCAGTATCAATATCAACCTCAAGGATGGCAACCTCAAGGATGGCAACCCCAAGGGTATCAACCCCAAGGGTATCAACCTCAAGGATACCAACCTCAAGGTCAAGGTCAACCCCAGTACCCGTATTTACCTCAAGGTTATCAACCTCAAGGTCAATACTCAGGTCAAGGTTATCAACCACCTCAAGGTCAATCATATGGTCAAAATATGGGGACTGCACCTTACAACTATCAATCCTATCCTCAATCCGGCTATGGATCTCAGTATCCTCAACCTGTTATGGGTCAATACCCTGGAATGTTAGTGTGGGATCCGTCACAGGGTCAACAGATGTTGCAGCCAAGTATACAGTCGGTACCTCAAGCAGGACAACCTGTAGTTCCTGGTCCACCCCAGCAACCGCAACCTGTCCAGTCTAGTGTTCAGACCTCTGTAACTTCGGTAGTTACTCAGCCGCCAATTGCACCTAGTACTCCATCTCAAACGGCTGCTGCAACTACCGCCACATCTACCATACTTACTTCTGGAGTATCGACGGCTCCGGTTTCTACTGTCTCTGTAACCTCTCCTCAGACATCTGTACCGTTGTCTGGATCTACGATTCAAACCACAGTCCAGATGCCTGTAGGCCAACCTGGTATAAGTACGGTTGTTACTACTCAACCTCAATTTGTTCAACCTCCGTACCAGGGACAGTATCAACCTGGGCAAGCTGTCCAACAACCGGTTTACCAGTATCAACCGTATCCTGGGTACACTTATCAACAACCTCAGCAACCCCAGTACGGTCCGGTTAATCCTGGTTTTCCAGGAGGATATAATATCCCAAATGCGACTCCTGTTCCTAGTTATCCTGGATATCCTCCTCCTGGGGCCGGTATTGTGACCCAGAGTTTTAGAGATCCTAACCGGCAGTTACCGTTTATCGCAACTTTGGATTTACCAGACTTGACGCGCCTAACGAACGATCCAATTCAATATCTTCCGTTCTGGCCGCCAATGCCAAATAAGTTGCCCAGCGATATACCCAAGTTCGAAGGTAAGTCTGGAGAGGATCCGTCCAATCACGTGATGACTTACCACCTCTGGTGTGCTTCAAATTCCATCTCGGATGATTCGATCCGCTTACGTCTTTTCCAGCGTACACTCATTGGTCTCGCGGCCAAGTGGTACATTGAGTTACCACGGGCCTCTTTTTACAATTTTAGCCAGTTAGCTACCTCGTTCTTAACTCACTTTCAGTTACCGGTCAGATACGATAACGGTACGGAGTTATTAACTTCACTAAAACAATCAACCTCCACGTATATTTCAGATCACATTCATGAGTGGAGACGTCGAAGAAGGCTAGTGAAAGTTTTTATCCCGGACCAAATCTTAGCTGAATGGTTTGTTAAATCATTATTACCAAGGATTACTGAAGATGTAGCTAAGGCCGGAGTAGTTACTGAGGAGCAAGTCATTGCTCAGGCACAATACCTTGACTTAGTTTACACGCAGTCGGGTACATTACACGAGAAGATTCCGGATCTTCCAAAGTCGAACCAAATCGCTGCTGCTCCTTCGGGATCTCATGCCGCTGATGGTATGATTGGTATCGTGAATACAAAGAGCAAGAAGAAGTCTTCCAAGGCTTCAACTACTCCTATTATCACTTTGCCCGATTCCCCGACAGGAGAGTCTTCTCCTGAACTTACCGCCGATATTCACGCTGTAGAGTCATCTACGGCCAAATCAAAAAACGGTGGAAAGAAGAAAGGAAAGAAGAAGGCTAAAGCAGACAAGGCTCCGAAGGAGAAAACTGAAAAGTCGGAAACCAATGACGAAAAGCGCAAACCTCGATATCCTTGTCTTATTTGTGAAGAGGATCATTTTACGAGAGATTGCCCTCATCGGGCCGAGGTAGTGAAAATAGTCAAAGGTTCTCCCACTCCTGCTGTGTTAAAAAATCCATTTCCGGAGCAGGAGAATAAGATGATAGGTTCTTCCTCGAATGCCAGTGAAGAACCCATTTTGATGATGTCTCATGTGAGGATTGCGACTCGATCGCAAGATTATGGTAGTAAGAATCCTGTTGATGGTAAAGAAGCAGAATCTTCTCACTCTAACCCATCAACCTCAGCTCCTGGTTCCGATCCACTACAGATCGAGAAACCTAACCCAGACTTAGTAATTAAACCGCCCGCCAAGGGTGTACTTCGAAGGTCTGCTTTCAATCCACATGCGAGAGCGGCCCAGAATTACAACATTGTTGAGGACTTAGCTGTTTCACCTTCAGCAATGTCGGCGTTAGAAGTGCTGCAATCATGCCCAGCACAACGAAAATTGCTTTTGTCGGCTATAGGAGCTGTTGACGTTCAGGATCCGAATCTAATGATCTTCGATCTAGAAAATAGTACACCACGACTCCCCCATCAAATGGCTTTCCAAATTCCAGTGATAGTCAAAAACAGGCCTATTCATCGCACTGTGATTGATGAGGGAGCTTCTACGTGTATTATGTCCATTCAATGTTGGAGATCCCTTGGTTCTCCTTCGTTGAACCAATCCCCCACCATCCTTAAGGCCTTTGATGGCCGTGGGTTCCGTCCGTTTGGTATTCTACAGGAATTGCCTATAGGGGTAGAAGGTAAAACCGTTAGTCTGGATGTGGAAGTGGTTGATGCCCCTCTAGACTACAACCTTCTTTTGGGTCGAAGTTGGTCATATGCTATGACAGCGGTCGTTTCATCGGTCTTCAGAGTAATTAAGTTTCCACATAACGGTAAGATCGTGACTATTGATCAGCTGACATACTTTTCATCCGACCCAGCCTCTTCAGAGAGTATCCAGCATGTCGGTAAGACGACAATCCCTTATAGGGACGTTGGTGTAGGTTTAGTTAAGGATTCCGGTTTACTGGGAACTTTTCCTCTCCCTCCACTCAGCGTAGAACCTTCGTTTGCAACAATTCATATGATTACATCAGAAAACATTATTTACGATGATCCTTGGTATGTCCCATCTGACTCTGAGATAGACTCATTCGGTAATGCTATGCCTTTGAGTCCATATGAAATTGCTTATGAAGCTCTCATGTCTTTTACCGACTTTCATTCAACCGAAGTCGACCAAATGAATGTGGTCAGTGAAGAATCACTTTTTCCCTCAACCTTAGAACGGATAGCGTTTCCCGAAGTCGTGTCATCTGACGAACAACTTCGCGAAATCCTAAGTGTAGACGATCTACCATGGGAAGATCTCCATCACAGATCTTCGTTTTTACCTAAGGATGATGCATTTGAAAAAGATTTTTCATCTATCTTTACCGCTGAATATGTCAAAGACGCTCAGGATCCAACGAAACATTCTGATTCAGAGTTGAATTTAGGGAATATTTCTCGTACTATTCCCATTGATATTTCAGTGAAGCCCGGAATTGAGGAGAACATTCATATAGGTGCCGCATGTACAGAAGAAGAAATCCAAACTTACAAGGCCCTATTCCAAGAATTCCGCGATGTGTTTGCATGGTCTTACGAGGAAATGCCGGGAATCGATCCTGCCATTGTTGTTCATGAAATCAAAACCTACCCGGATGCTAAACCCATCCGGCAACGGTTGCGTCAGATTCACCCTCGAAAAGCGGCTGCGATTAAAGCAGAAGTCGAAAAGCTGTTGAAAGCAGGTTTCATTTATCCGATCCCGTTAACGGATTGGGTATCGAATATTGTTCCGGTCAACAAGAAACAAGGAACAATAAGAATCTGTATCGACTATAGGGATATCAATCGAGCTTGTCCAAAAGACAACTATCCTACGCCTTATATCGATCAAATTATTGATGATTGTGCCGGAAGTGAAATGTTTTCCTTCATGGATGGTTTTTCGGGCTATAATCAAATCAATATTCTACCTGCCGACCAACCAAAAACGGCATTCATTTGTCCATGGGGGACATTTGCTTATTGCAAATTACCTTTTGGGCTTAAGAATGCCGGGGCCACTTTTCAACGGGCGATGTCTTACGCATTTCACGACATCAAGCACATTGTGCAACCGTATCTCGATGATTTTCCTGCTCATTCTTTACATCGAGCTGATCACCTTGACCACCTACGAGCAATCTTTATGAGGTGTAGGCATTATCGAATTCGGTTGAATCCCCACAAGTGTGTTTTCTGTATAGAAACAGGTCGATTGCTGGGATTTGTTGTTTCAAAAGCCGGCATTCGCGTCGATCCCTCGAAAGTCGAGGCAATCATCAAATTGCCTCCTCCTTCGAGTTTGCGCCAACTCCAAAGTTTGCAAGGGAAAGCGAACTTTTTACGTCGATTCATCCCAAACTACGCCGAGGTCACTAAAGGTTTTACACGGTTGTTGAAACAGAACGTTCAATTCTTTTGGGACGAGATTGCCCAACAATCTTTTGATGCACTTAAACACGCGTTGACCCATGCACCGTTGTTGCATCCTCCCAACTACAACCAGGACTACTTCTTATACCTCGCAGCTTCACATTCCACCATTGGGATGGTGTTAGTTCAAGAAGATGAATTCGGAGCGGAACATGTGATATATTATCTCAGTCAAACCTTAAATCCCACTGAGTTAAAATATTCGCATGTGGAAAAATTGGCCCTGGCAGCCGTTCAAGCTGTCCAGCGTTTTCGTCACTACATTCTTCTCCGTAAAACTACAGTTATTTCGGATTGCAACCCTATGATTTACATTTTGACAAAACAATTGCTAGGGGGCAAGTACTCTAAATGGATTGTTATCCTGCAAGAGTTCGACTTGGAGTTTGAGAAGTCCAAGTCTAAGAAATCCTTAGTTTTTGCGGAATTGATGTGTGATTTCCCGCGTACTGACACAGAGACTGTGGCAGAAGAGTCCATTGCGGACGAATCTTTGTTTCTTATCAGTACTTTAGATCCGTGGTTCGGGGATATAATCATCTATCTCCAAACCCAAACCTTTCGGCCTGAAGCTTCAAAAGCGGAACGTCGAAAAATTAGGTTTCAATCCCAGCAATACAAAATTATTGGAGATACACTTTATCGCCGGGGGGCAGACTTAGTTTTTCGACGTTGTCTAACTCACGAAGAGGCTGAGAGAGTTTTGAATGATTGTCACTCTGGAGCATGTGGCGGTCATATGTCTGGGTATGCCACAGCTCAGAAGGTGTTGCGCGCTGGTTACTTCTGGCCATCTATGTTTAAAGATTGTATCATTGCAGTCCGGAAGTGCCACAACTGCCAAGTGTTTGATCGAAAGATGCGCGCACCACCTGCTCCTCTCCACCCTATAATTGCCGTTGGTCCATTCGCCAAATGGGGTATCGACTTTATTACTTGTAACCCTCACTCGGCCGGGGGGCATGCGTATATCATCCTCGCGGTTGATTATTTCACTAAATGGGCCGAGGCGATGCCTACATTCGACGCAAGCGGCAAAACAGCTGCAGTTTTCATATTCAATCATATAATAACTAGGTTTGGTGTCCCACAAGCAATTATTACTGACCATGGAAGCCATTTTCGAAACACCATGATGACTGAACTTACAAGCCAGCTTGGTTTGCGCCATGACAGCTCTACTCCTTATTATCCGCAAGCCAACGGTTTGGTTGAGTCTATCAACAAAGTTCTGGTTATCATGATCCGACGAACCATTGGTATTCATCGGTCGAATTGGCACAACATGTTATTTTCGGCGCTATGGGCATACCGAACCTCAGTGAAAACCTCAACAGGGTTCACTCCTTTCCAGCTAGTTTATGGCTTAGAAGCAGTGTTACCCATTGAATGTGAAATCCCATCACTTCAAATGGCTGTCGAATTACTTCCAGCTACTTCCGAAGAGGAGAAACGTTTATTGTACTTAGCTAAATTAGATGAGACTCGACGTAACGCTGCATTGGCAATCGAGACTCACGCGAAGCGAATGAAAGCTCAGTATGATAGAAATGTGACCCCTCGAAGTTTTTCGGAGGGAGACCTAGTGCTCTTATATGATCAAGCTAACGATAAGCTAGGTGCTGGAAAATTCGTTCCTATGTGGCATGGACCCTATATTGTAAAGCGAAAGCTAGCAAAAGGGGCTTATGAGCTAGTAGATTTTGATGGGGACTCTTTGGATAAACCCAGAAATGGACTTTACCTAAAGAGGTATTATGCTTAAATGGTGGGTATGGAGAATTTTTAGTTAGGTTAGGTTTTCTTTCTAGCTAGTATGATTGTTAGTTAGTCAGTGTGCTTAGCTTAGTGAGTGTGTTTTTCGTCGTTATTCTGGCTTATCTTGGTTTTGCTCTTGATATTGTAGATGTCGACGCCCCTCCAAACATACATTGGATTTGCTGATGGTGCTTGTCGTAGTACACGGAATATCTCTTCCGCAGCTTGGGTTATCTATTCACCCTCTGACGAGTTAGTTTCTATGCATGGGGTAAGCCTCGGTCAAACAACGAATAACATTGCAGAATACAGTGCAGTGGTTGAATTATTATCCGAATCTATTTCATTTGGAATTCGACGTTTGATAGTGAGGTTAGATTCTGAACTTGTTGTATTACAGCTTAATAGAGTTTATGCCATTAGAAATCCTGTGTTATTAAGGTTGTTTTTGAGAGTGCGTCTCTTGGAACGTGAATTTGATTACATTGAATATCAGCATATTCCAAGGTCCTTAAATACATTAGCAGATGCAATTGCTTCTCGAGTGTTGGACAGACATTTACGATAATCATGCAAGTAAATTTAAAAAACATTTCATCATACATGTTAAACAAGATAAGCCGGTAATAGTGATATATATATAGATAGGAGTGTGTCAAAAAATATACATCGTCTTCGATCATAGGTTGAAAAACACCTTATGATCGGCAAAATGATAAGTACAAAAAGTCAAAATGTCACATGTGTCTACAAAGTGACTAGCCAGTCACTGGTGGTGCTCCCTATACAACACCACTGCACGGGCTACCTTGCGCAAAAATCTCCTCAACGGTCCAGGGACCGCGACTACGTAGCGCTGAAGTCTGATAGGAATATCATCCATAGAAGTCTCCGGTATATCCGCCGTCAGACGCTGTAGATCATGCTCCAACTCAGTCAGTACCTCTGCAGCCGCCGCGTCCTGTGGGGCCGGTAGCGGTGCAACTGGATGTCGCCTCTCGAAAGGCCGGAGGTTGGCTGGACGCTGTGGACCAACATCTGCATTTTGAAAATTTTACTGTCAGTTTTGAGACGATATATATAAAAAACAAAAAAAATACATAATTTGAAAACTCGTGAAAAATAAAGTACCTCTGTCATCCCATTGTTCTCCCTGTGGAAGAACCATGTCCGGATCACCTCGAAAATCTATTCCGGCATACGGAAAGTCCTGAATCGCGAACACCTGGTCCTCTAACCAGTGAAAATAACTGTCAGTGAATCGAACAACTGCCGCACCCTCGTCCGGATGCCGGGCCATCACCGCAACCCATCGTACCAGCTTTGGCTCCTGAGGACCCGAAATATCAACAGTGAGATGCTGAGGGATCAGCATTGGAATCCTCTCTAAGGCAAAGCTCACGACTATAGGCCCATATCCAAAGGTCTTTAGTCTCCCGGTCTTTGCCTTGGTCAGTTGGGCTTTCAAGTTAGCCAACAGTGCATCACACCAGTTGAAAATGGTGCCTTGGAGACAATCAATTGCCATCCGAAATTGAGACCCAGTAGCAATATGTAAAGTGGCTGAGCCACAAATCCTGGTCACAGTGAAAGCTAAGACCATGAGCTCACGTTGAGAGACATATTTGATCTCTATGCCTTTCTTATGCTCTCGATCAGGTAGGCACCAATCTGCTCGGAGACTATCAAGGGATTGGCCACCCGGCCTAGTCCCAGCCAGATTGAGTTGCTCACCTCTGTTCGGCAAGCCAGTGAGAAAGTAAATGTCAGCAGGCTCTATCTCGAGTTGTTGCCCGCCGATATAAAAGCATTGTTCTTGAACGTTCCATCTCTCGACCAGCCACTCCAAGAACCTTACCTGAGCTCTCATACCGGGTATGGCCCAGTATTTGTATAATCCACATCCTCTTAGGGCATCGAGGGAAGGTTGATGATTGATTGCAGCTTCATCAACCTCCTCATGCTCTCTTTCTCTCCAATCCAGCATGATAAGTGCCCTACACATGAACAAACAGGCATTAAAATTAGTTTTGGGAAATTTCAATGGTCAAATTGGGAGTTTGGGGTTTCAAAACCCGCGTTTTGCGGAGGACGCACCCCGCGTTTGGCGCACAGTGCGCCGGGACGCAGGTGGCCTGAAGGTAACCTGCGTCCCCCGACCTTTTCCCTGTGTAGGAAAAAGTCGGGGGACGCAGGCCAGCCTTTAGGAAACCTGCGTCCCCCGCAGGGCGGTTTCCAAAACCTAAAACCCCCCAAAAATAAAAAATGAAACCTAAAACAAAATTCTAAACGGATGAAATTGACAAGGAGGATGTTGTGAAATACCTGGAAGAGACGGCGTTCGATTCTAACGGTCGGATTTTCCGCAGCGACCACGGGAAGTTTCTTGTCAAAAGCTCTTTTTTTCAACCTCAACAGTCAAACGGTAAAAATGACATGGTAAAAAGTCTTTTTATAGGTTTTTTGGATGAATTTGTTCATTTTTCACCATGGAAAGATGTTTTTCGATGAATTTTTGCCTATCTTAAACAGGTATGAGTAATGTGTCGCTTTTGTGCAGGACAAAGGGACTTAGAGGGAAAATTGTAATTTTTTCACAAACAAAATATCAGAGTCATCTTTTAAGCCCTTTTCTGACTCCTAAAACATGAAAAGATTGCCGAGCGTTTCTTTTACACTCGTTAAAACGGAAATAAAAGACGGTCCCCTTATAGCTCTTTTCTGACCGTAAAATCAGGAAAAGATTGCCGTGTTTTTGTCGTTTCAAACTCGATACGGAAATAAAACGACGTGTCTTTGATCGCTTTTTACTTTTCAGGTCAGTGACACTAATTATGAAAGTACTCCTTGGTCGCAAGATCAAGCGGTTCCCCCAGGTATTATTTTATAATTTTTCGGGCTTGAGGGACACAAATTTACGAAAAAGTTCAACTTGGAGTTTCCTTAAGTTTTTCAGACTCTCTAAAATTGAAAAACGCCGAGTTTCTCCTATACTGGGCTCGTTAAACATTTCACAGTAAAGGACCTGTTCAATTACAAACAGGAACGAACCACTCCTTCCTAGGGTTCGAATCAAAACTGGGTTGGACTCATCCGAAGGATGAGCTTATAATCAAGCATATGTTATCCTCCTCAAGCTTGTTAAAAATAAAGAGGTACTTGCCAGAAATGGTGGGGGAAAAGAGAGAAGAATGAGCCTATTTGTTACCTTTTGTCTCAGAAGAAACTTTATTACCACTCTTGGACACGACACTTTTCATTCACCTGGGTTGGGAAATCTTTTACCTCACAGTCAATCAAACCACTTTTGAAAGTCTTCAACCGGGTTCCGGGGATTAACTTTGAGTTATTCAGCACCAAACCATCTGTCGTGTCGTTATGTGTCCAAGAGGTCTGCAAACAAAACTTTCATCTGCAAAATACTTGTCATCCATTTGACCATCCCTGAGTCAGTCCTTACAGCAATATTTCTTCAACTTGAACAATGATTTCGTGTTGTGGGCTTGCCCGCAACGGGTCACTTTCTATCGACATCAGCACATTATCTAGAGAGATGACTTAGAAATCGTCAGTGCCTTGAAGTCTGCATGCATCAATGGCAGGTTTCTCGCCTTTGACGTCAGTTTACATCATTGACTTTCGATCGAAGGATTCCGTGAAATGTTCGACATCAACTCATTCATTCACATCTCATGGATTGTACTGGGTACTTTGAGAACCATTGACATTACTGGTGGTTTCTCTCATGCTTGTTAACAGTTCACATCATTGACTGGTAATCAAGTGGTTTCTACCATGTTCGACATCGACTCATTTATTCGCATGGCTAGAATCGTACCAATTCGAGAAGTAGGAATGAAGACCCTGGATCAAATCTTTACCATTCAGGCTGCGAGGAGTTTTGTATTCATTATCTAAGTAGACTAATCATAAACAGATGGCTGCGTCCATACTGTGTCTACAAAAGTCTATGATTATGATGTACTGCAAAATCATTCCTGTATCAGAGTAGTTAGTCTGTTAGTTAAAGTTTTTATCTGAGTATGGGAATGCCTACCTCAGTGATGATATAATCTTATCCATGTATTTTGTGTTGAAAATTGCAGGTTCTGACCAGGTTCTCCACGAGATAATCCTCGAAATGATAAAGCGCTTCACCCTTCCTAGATAATACAAAACCCTAATCTATTCCAGGCTTCGCACTTTAGGGGGCAATCTGTTACACTAAAAAATGTCACCATGGCTATTTA
The DNA here is from genome assembly GCA_031772625.1 of Pinus tabuliformis. Lineage (NCBI taxonomy): Eukaryota > Viridiplantae > Streptophyta > Pinopsida > Pinales > Pinaceae > Pinus > Pinus tabuliformis. The sequence goes on from CM062819.1 coordinate 1,368,342,335, forward strand.
CAGTCGGTATGGCTCAATCAACAGTCATACTACCCTCTTGAGCAAGTCTTATACCTCTGCTATTCATGTCAAACTCCAAGAAAGAGAGAAAGTCTTTATAAACATGTTTATCTCTGGGTACGCAGGTTCTCTCAAGCCTTGCCTGCGGGTACGCACCTTTTGTTCATAAGGTCTGCGTCCAAGGACGCTCTGTATCTAAAGGGGCAGGTGCGTCCCTCTGAAAAGGTTAAAATGCGCAAGTTTTATCTTCAAAAACTTACTTGTGGTCATTTCTAGAGCATTCTAGAAGGTTGTCTGATGTGTATTGAGCGCCTCCAGATGGTTCATGCACTCCTATCAAAGAGGAACTTATCCCATCAATAAGGGAGTGATCCCATCCAAAGAGGGGACTATCCCATTGATGGTGGACCTGATTAACTTCCTCTTGAGCACTATAAAAAGAGGCATTGGGCCAGAAGGAAGGAGGTTGAAAGCTATAGATTTCTAAGGGTAAATGCTGCAGGAATTAGGACTCCCATTTAGAAGCTTGTGAGGAGAGATTGTCATCTTTACTTATTCTATTTGGAAGTGGGTGAGCTTTGTCAAAGTAGAGGAAGACTCTTGTGGACCCTGGAAGGAGCTTGCACAACACCAAGGCTCAGGTTGTAATGGTTCCTTTTGATTACCTTTAATGCAAATTGGTCCATTCTTCTCAATAACTTGTTGTTAATGGGTTATTTCATGTACTCCTTGGTCTATGTGTTGAATATGCTTTTTTTATGTTATAATCAGGTGCTATTTAATTGTTTGACTGTTGGTGATTGCAGGTTTTGGAGAAAGGGAGGAGCTCATCCAGATCAACAAAGCTTGGACTTCTACAACAGCGTTTGGACAAAGGTAAGAACGAAACACTTGATTTCTCATATCATAATGTATGTTTAGAGAAGGATAGCTCCAGTTTGTTTTGTTTGTCATTAGAATGTCTTAGACTTCTAGGAAGGTCAGTTGTGTCCGCACCCTGACTGATTCCGTGTGACACCCTGTGCGTAGAATCTTCTGTGCGGTCACTCTCCCAACATAATGTCCTCCTGCGACACCCCCATGAGCATCTACAAGGATACTGCTCCTTTCCAACTCTGGTACATATCATCGCAATATCTCATTGGACCCCATTTTGTACAGATTCCTGGCAATGACAGAAAAGTCTGTCGCGCGCACCACTAATTCCTTCTTCTGCTGGATGGTGTAACTTTCCAAGGCAGTTCCTATCGTTAAAAAGTGTATGATGTCTTCAAAATGACCATCCGCAATGCACATTGCAAATGGCTACACGTCAGGAAATCCCTCCTCCAAGTTAGTGGGCTCTTCCCCTGTTTCGATGCATGATAGATGGTTTGGTCCTGCGTTCAGTCATCTAGGTTTCACAATAACTTCAAAATCATACTTCTAGAACAATAACAACCACCTGCAGATTCTCTCCCCCAACACAGGCTTATTGACCATGTATTTCAATGCGGAATGATCCATATACATCTTAAAATGGCCACCCAGCAAATAGTGTCTAAACTTCTGGAAATACTGGTCAATAAGCCTGTGTTGGGGGGGAGAATCTATAGGTGGTTGTTATTGCTCCAGGAGTATGATTTGAAGCTATTGTGAAACCTGGGTGACTGAATGCGGTACCAAACCATCTGTTGGGCATCAAAATAGGGCAAGATCCCACTAATTTGGAGGAGGGATTGCCTGACGCACACTGGAAATAGCTATGCGTCAGGCAATCCCTCCTCCAAATTAGTGGGCTCTTCCCCTATTTCGATGTGCAACAAATGGTTTGGTCCCACGTTCAGTTGTCCAGGTTTCAAAATAACTTCAAAATCATACTCTTGTAACAATAACAACCACCTGCAGATTCTCAGCCCCAACACAGGCTTATTGACCAGGTATTTCAACGCAGAATGATCCATATACATCTTAAAATTGCCACCCAGCAAATAGTGTCTAAATTTCTGGAGTGGATATACAATGGCTAACCCTTCATGCTCAGTGGTGGAATAGTTCTTCTCCACCTTGGATAACCTTCATCTTGCGAACGCTATAGGATGGTCCAAGTATCCTCCGCCAGCCTGTGTCAGTACTGCTCCCAGCATGATACATGATGCGTCGACATGTACATGAAACTCCTTCTTCCAATCCAGGAAGACTAGAATCAGCGCAATGACCATCTTTTCTTTCAATACATCCAAGCTTTTCTTACAATCCTTGTTCCAACAGAATGTGACATCCTTTTTCAACAACTTCTCCATAGGCACGGTGATTTGGGCATAGCATTTGATAAACTTTCTGTAATATCCAGTATGTCCTAGGGTAGCACACAGCTGTTTCACACTCCTCGGCACTTCTAAGTTAAGTATCACTGTGATCTTCGTAGGATCTACCATCAGTCCTTGTCGACCTAGCAGGGTCCCAAAAGGAACATAAAATAGGCATTTCTTCAAATTGAGCGTGATCTGGTATCTTCGACAGGTATCTAGCATCAGGCGCAAGATTGCCACATGGCGTTTCACTAGCCCAAACACATTCCAATCATCAAAGTACACTTCCAGAAATTTGTGAATAAATTCCTTGAATGCAGCAATGACTACACGCAAGAAAATCGCAGGCACATTCTTCAATCCAAAAAGCATTACAGTGTACTGAAAACACCCCGATTTAGTTGCGAAGGTCGTCTTGCTCCTATCCTCTGGCGTGATTATGATCTGATGGTACCCAGAGAACCCATCAGTGGAGGAATATGCTTCCTGGCCACCTACACTGTCCAACATTTCATCAATGAACAAAGTCAGGAAGGGATCATGTACACAAGTGTCATTCAACGTCCTGAGATCTACACATATCCTTATTTCATCCTTCTTCTTCTTTTCATGTACCACCATTGGACTTACCCAATCAGATTCTTCTTTAGGCTCAATGATGCCTGCCGCGAGCATCTCGTCTAGCTCTAAGCGGACCTTCTCCTTATACTTTGGATTGAGACGGTAAGGTCTTTTCTTAACCAATTTCACATTAGGTTTTAACATGATCTTCATAACACCCAAGTCTCCTATTATCCCTTTTAGATCCGTAAACTTGTTAGGGAACAAATCTTGGTATTCCTGGAGCAATTCAGCGACCTTATCCACCGTCGCGTCATCCCAGTAATCTCCAATCTTTGAAAATTTGGGCTCTGCCTCTGTACCAATATTATCCTATTTAGTTTTTAGTGGCGCGTTTATATCAGGATTCTCAATCTGCTATCCCTCAACCTCACGGTGACCTTCTGTTTCATGGATGTTAATCTTTCACGGATCCTCATCTTCTTCTTCAGTGGTCACATTATAGCATTCCAGCGCGTGGCTCAGCTCAGTAGTCCAATCGGTTTGAATCAGGTCCAAAGGATCCTGCGGTATCCTAAAGATTGTTTCTTTCACTTCTTGTAGGGCTTCGTCAATACATTCAAACCCGTCTTCAAAGCTGAATTTCATTATGAATCCTTCATGCAAAATATCCCATTCATCGGTACCATGGAGGAGCTCTGCTTTTAAGTACCAGTTGATTGAGATGACATCCAAGGTGTGATAGAACAAGTGCACCCATTTAGGTTGGGGCTTCGCTCCATAAACCTCGGTCCATTTGGCTAATTGTGCGCATGGATCATCCTTCCCTTCATACTTGTATGTCATTCATATCTTTGACTTCCCAAAGCATGTTCTCATCATCCTCCTACATCCGCACCAGTCATCAAAGCTACCCTTGTGAGTACCCCATCATCTTGCGGGCGTAGCATGCAGTGCCCAGTCCATAGCCTGGAAGCATTTCTTTTTTGGTACCTCCCTCTCAAATGCATCCAAAAATACATCTATGCCATTCAAGCCATCATAAGTGGGAAGATTTCTTACCTTTGACAACGCATAGCGTAGCGACCAACTCATCATGTTACAGCTCAGTGTGGTTACTTCATGTAACCAATTCTGCGAGAGCTCTAATTCTTCATTAGAGTCTGAGGTGCAGAAACTCTCACAATCCCATGTAATTCGTCCATCCGCTGTTGGATTCACCCAAGCTTGGTCTCGCGTTGTTATCTTATATATACAGTCCAGATTGTCATCGCTCTCATAATCGCATATTGGTTCAGTATAGCAAGATCCTTCAGCAAGATCTATGGGTACTATTACACGGAGCGATTTCTTCTCAAATATCATCTTTCACTTCTTTAGGTTGACTACCCCATTCATTTAGTAACCCAATCGATGCCAAGGAGCACAGGGTAGGGGTTGCTGTCATCCACAATTTCTATTACTTCAAAGTCAACCAACGTGCTCGTGCCTTCAATATCTATGACCACCCCTTGCAGCTGTCCCATGGGGATGATATTTTGTTGATTTTCCATCCTTAACTAAACCAAAGACCACTACAGTGTGAGTCTTCCCATTCATTCGCGTTTGACCCCAGGTCCAAAATAACATGATCCATTTCATATTCTCCTATCTGTGCGGTCAGTTTCATTTCTCATACTATCCTTGTTTTATGCTTACCAATCTTTCGTACCACGTGCGTTCACCCGGAGTGTTTCCGGCACATCTATTTATAAGCTCCTATAACCCCTTCACAGCCTTGCTATTGTGTAGTAGCTTCATGCAGGTCTCTAGGAAGGTCATAAGCATAGAAGGGTCCATTTCTTGGTCAGGCTTATCCTTGTTCCCTGAGGTGGAGGCCTCAGCGAAGCTCTTCTTTGCTTCCATGAACATTTCACGTGCACACTCCAAATCAAATTCAACCTCCTTCACCGAAGCTTTGCGAACCGATGCGTTGTTTTCGGGTTGTTTCCCCTTATCATCCCCTGTTGCAATTCCACTTCAAAGCACTATATTCACTTTCGAATCCTCTTCTCAAGGCTCAGACCTCGTCATCTGTAGGTTCTGAGTCGGCTGAGGTGGTAGCACCCCTTTGTCGCGTATCCTCACTATCAACGTAGGACAATCCTCTATTTCATGATCAAATAGAGTGCAATATTTGAACAACGGATGCGTTGGGTTAGTGCAATTGTGGGTGTAGTGACCTGGTCCTCCACAATTGTAGTAGATTAGCTATCCCCAACCTCTACGAGGACCTCCTCTGCCTTGGCCTCATCCGCACCTCTGAAAGCCTATTCAAGCCATCCCCGTGCTCTGGTCAAGGGCTCGCGTTTCTGCCTGAACCCTACTGGCGGGTGTTCTATCCATCATCAATTCATATCTTCTGCAGTTGTGCTCATCATTCCCTACCTACCTACAGAAGTTACAGAATAGTTGTTGTGGTATTTGTACAAACTTCTGGAGAAAATGACATTTATTCGTCGTATGTTTTCCTACTACCTGACATATAGCGCACCACAACGCAGGCCCCGTGCTCGGTCCTACTTGAGCTTCTGGCCTCAAAGGCATCAGTCCTCCTCTTGAATATAGTTTGCAAAGACCGGGCAATGGTATTTTTCCTACCTCTGACCCTTGCATTTCAGGCACCATACCTCTTCGCGCACCTCCAGTCGAACTATTCTGTCCTGCTTCAAACTTTGCATTTCAAGGAAAATATTTTGCAACTACACGTGGATCTGCTAAACCCCCATATTCAGATCCTGCATCAGTGTTTCATGCAGTATCAGTGCAATCTCCAAGGCCTCTGCCTCATTCGTTATCTTTTGTTGTGACAGCGCAACCCTTAGGTGTGGCAGGAGCGAAGCCACCAACCACTCACGTTGTTGTCCATCTGTTAAGTTCATATTAGCTTCACAGATTTTATACTTCAACCTTTGATCTAATTCCTAAGGTGTCTCGCCTAGTTTCATTGTGATTTCCTTGAACCCCATAATCGATTGTGCATCATATTTAGGCCTATTGAATTCTTTATTTAACGCAGTTTGGATGTCTACCACTCTAGCGTTTGGGTTGTCATTAGAGTACTTGATGTACCAGGTTAGCGCGCGATCCTACAAAGCACTAACCAATGTTGCCTTCTTCATGTGATCATCTGTGATGCCCTGAGCTTCCCATACAACTTTCATGTCAAACCAGAACTAGTTCGGGTCCTCATTTCCCAAGCCTTTGAACAAAAGAAGCTTCACTGAATTTGCCATGTTGAACTATGGCGAAGGTAGAGGTGGTATAGGTGAAGTCGCAGGTGATGGTGGTGAAGTTGGAGGTGGTAGTAGTGGGAATCCTTTTCTTATTAACTGAATAGCACTTCGCGGAGAAGCTTGCGCTATGCCCTCTTTGTCACCGAATGGAGGTGAAATCAATGGACTATATTCAGGACCCTTTCTTCCATCATTCCTGTAAGTCTTTCCACTTCTCTAAACATCAAGGTAGCTTCATAACTCATTTTTCACACAATAACATCTTAATCCAAGTATTCAAAGACTTCAAGTACTTACCTCGCGGACCTTTGAAAAAACACCACTCTGCCTCACTGTAGCTGACTAAGGTATCGATCACAAATTCAGTCACAAATCCTCCTATGATGCGATTGAGCCAATGATCGACAACACTGGCGATGTTATCCTCAGATGCTTCCAATCTCTGTACTAACTCCGGGGTCTAGACAATAAGACCATAAAGTCTCCACCTTCCTTGGCTATCCGCTAGCTTTGTGATCCACTCGTACAGCTCAACCAGAAAAGAGCATAAAAAGATCTCGTGGATCTCTATATATAGGTACCTATCCAACCACTGTTCCTTTATCAATCGCAGATTTCTGTTCTCCTCCACCGCGAATTTGTGGATCTTCCTATCCAACCAGTCTCCGATCTCTTTCTTAGTTGGATTCCAGTATTACGACATCACACATCTCTTTTGTAGTTTTCGGTCCCATCAACGAAAACATTTGTTGGCTGTGTGGAGCCTCACCCAGGTTTAGCATTAGTTAGCCAAACAAATCCCTACACTACTAGCGCTTTCGACATCGCCCGTGGAGCGCAGACTGAAGTCTCGCCCAAAGCAGTATGGGGGGATGTTGGAACCAAGTTTCTATACCCTAAGATGGTTGTGATGTCGGTTTTAGACCTTCTGTTCCTACCTTCACACAGGTCATTTATGTTCTAGGGCTTTATCATCCTAGCCCTTTATTCTACCCTTTGGTACCTCCGCGAAGGGGTACGATTGACCTTCGCGCAGCCCTAACCTGCGGTTCAGGTGCTTTCGCGCTGCTAAGGCAGTGTATTTCACAAATTCCCAAGTTATCTTTAGTGTCTTACTTATCTTATTAAATAAGCATGGTTAGCACCGCATAAACAGATATTCTTACTTGCGTTCAATTAACCAACGTAATTACATACATTCACGCATCATATAAGCATGGTAAATGAAATTCATACACAATATGATAAGATGAATTAACAGGAAACAAAGACACAGAATTTGTAGAATGCTTCTCTTTATTGATATCTTCATATGATTACAGACTCTATCCGCCCTACGCACATAGCTCCAGGGGTCTACGCACTCAGCTGTGGACTTCCACCCTAGGCCTCTGCACACTTAGCTACAGAGACTCTACCTATGATAAGACCCAAAACTTAGACTTCTAAATTAAGACTTCCTCTTTATCACTCAAGACTTCTTACTTATTCCCCAAAAACTAAAACTGCTTAAAGCTTACTTAGCTCTTTTTATACAATCCCATGGTCCGTAGATCTTTACAGCCAAATTTACACTTTACAAAATAAGGGTGGACAACCCTTTATGACTCATGACACCTTTGCGCTCTGCGACCACAAAATGCAGAGACTTTATAGTTTTATTACAAAATTTGACCCAAAACATGGGCTTTTAGCCCCAAAACTGTCCTTGGGGGATCCCGTTCCCAACATTGTGCATACTTATGAAATTTGAATGACGAATGTTATTATTACATAGCAATGGCTATACCAAGATTTTTAATGAGGAATGTTTATTCTTGTGTGTTATGTTGAGTTATTTGTAGGATTATTCTCATGGTATGAGGGACTTGGAGATCCCTGTAACTACTAATATATTCTTAGTAAATTTCATTATTCTAATTATTGTTTAAGAATATAGTTATAATGTTATGGTGTGTGAAATTCCATGGTCTATATACCATAGCTAACAAAGAATCTCTATGTTGAGAGCTTGTTGTGTATCATTTATGGTTGTATTCTTCACTCATGAATTAGTAAATGTGATAATGTGTTATATATACCTATATATCATAAGGATATAGTATTGTTGTGCCTGAAATCATAATGTTGTTGGCCATGGACTGGCTTGTGTTAATTTGTGAGTGGAAGGCCGTTTACATATAGGTGAATGTGATATATTAATATTTAGCCCTTGAATAGGTTCACGTTAAAATTAAGGAAGAGTTCTTGTGATTGTGATTTTTTTTGGTAAGATAAATTTCTCAGCAAAACCTTAGACAGATCTATGAAGCACTTGAAGAAAACACAAAACATCGTTATGAGTTCTAAGGTAGGAATCACCTTGTGTCTAGGTCATATTTAGGTTATTTAGACACATCCAGAAGTCTATAGGTCTTAATGAAATGTCTTATCGTGCATCATTGCAGAGTCGGATTCAAACTTTGTCGACCATGGTTTTCCTTCATTTGTGATAAGCCCATGCATGGGTTATCTGAATTTGGGCCCATATTGATGGTAGGAAATAAAAATCAAGGGTTGGACTCAATCACGAGCCAAATGTATCCAGGGCAGGGCCCTCTTGTAGCAAGTATCATGGAGCTATATATGAGTTTGAGTAGTAGGTTCATCTAATGTTGATCAAGGCTACAAGTCAGGGAGGCTGAATGTGGGTCAGGGTAGGACATGTGTGCAAAATAAAGACTAGTCTGGAGGCCTAGGATTCCATATCATTTTTCAAGTGAAAATTTGTAGAAGCATCATACTTCTAATATGTTGGATATAACATGGAATGATGACTTTACATGTTAAGGGTCGGTCTTGTGGGCCCATGGATCTTGGTGATGTGGCGGGTGTACATGGACCTAGCCATGGACATTTTGGAACTTGATGGAGATGTGGAGCCACCAAGATGAGATGGGGTCACCTTGTAGGTGCCTCATGGATGCTATGTGGCATGTGTCTTTCTGTGAGGTAGGAATTTAAGGTCTAGATTTAAAGGCACATAACTTTTGATCCAGGTATCAAATTGCAGTAAAATTTATATCATTAAAAATCTCTCAACGAGCCAAACATGATGGATTTAACCAAAGTAAATTCCATTAACTTTGGGGAAGGAATAATTTTGTAGACCCATCTCCATAACGAGACTATGAATGTTAGGCAATTTTAATGTAACACCTTCCACTACTCGAGTATGAACCAAAGGGGTGGAAAGGTGTTCTAAAAAGTGGCATTAGAGCATGGTTTAACACTAGACTTGAATAGGCTCACATGCACACATCTTGGGCGAATGATTAATTTCTATCTCCTTTTTGCTACAAATGTGTATTGATTTTAAAATTGTAGTGATATAATGTTTGATTTGACATAATTGTTGATTGATTGTTTTATCGTCAAATCTACATACTAACTGAGATTTGATGTTTCAGATGGTTTCACATCAACAATCTTATTGGAAATAAGCCAAGATCATTGGAAATTATGTTTATATTGCATTTGTGGTGGGCTAACAGTTATGTGTCTGTAATATCACATAAGCATACATCAAGGAATAACAAGAGAGAAAAAGGATCAATAGCAAGATGGAACAATATGGAAAAAGATAGATTCTAGCATGGTGAAGAATAAGAGTCAGTTGGGAAAATGAAAGAAGATGACTCTCCTTATAGGATGGATGCTATTAGAAGCTGCAAAGTTATATTGAGAAGTTTCAAAGAAGATAATGAAAATATTGTTAGAACACAACAATGACAAGTAGAATTAAATGCAACGATAATGTAGAGCCTGTTAGACCTACAAAGAAATAAATAACAAGAGCTTGGTGCCAACTATCTAGAAATGAACAAGTCCAATACTAACTATTAGAATTCCAAAGGAAATATGGGATACTAATAGGGAAGGAGTAAAAAAGTAAACGAAGATACACAAACATGCAGAAGAAGGCATAGTTCTACTTAGCCCTACAGAACGGGACTCAAGAAGCCCTAACCAATCATCAGATACATTTACCCACTTTGACAATCTCTCGAGGGTAAACATAAGTTGAGTGTCACTATGATATGACCCGACATCCAATTTCCAGTTATGGAAGTGGGGTCTATAAACCAAAAGTAAATTGACATCCCTCGAGGACTACATACCACTCAGGAGCCTACCAACCACACCAGTTGATCAATCCCCGAGCTAGAAATATTTTACATTAGGTTTACTCCCCAACCGCACCTTTGACACACTGTGCATGTGGTTATGAGGCTCCACCCACAACCATAAGCCTTCCTACGTGCAGTTATGGAAAAAAATTCCATGTTTTGTGCATGCGGTCACGAGAGCTATGCCACTTTTTTAGGCTAGCCTCAAAACAACTACTCAAAAATACCTGTAACTTTCTAAAATCATGAAAAACATGATAACAATGCCAAATAATCAAATCTTGAGCAAGATCTTAACCAATACATGCCTAATGCAGGATAGACATTTCATCAAACATATATTAAACATATAAGCTACTAGTCATGAATGCATATTAGATCATAAACGTCTGAAATTCATCTGAAAATCACCAAGAAGGCTTTGTGCCCTCTCTAGCTAGTTGCAATAACACTTGTTAGTCCCATTCATCAACCATTCAATAACTTATCCAATCATGAGAGAGATCCATAGATATAGCACATAATAGAACCATGTGTATAACCAACATATAACCAAAATATAAACCATGATAAATCAGCCATAAGATCACCATAATATCCAGTACAAATTCTCACAGGCCAAAATAGGAAAATAACTCATATTAACATATGCAAATTCCAACCAATTCAAGGACTTCCATGTACCACCCGACCATAGATTGGGCTAAACCAAATCTCTCTTTCAACCAGTCACCCCCACACCATATTCCAAGCATGAATGTGGGATCATAAGAGTTAAACCAAAATAAAACCAACCAAGGCTTCCAGAGGCCAAACCACCTCAACCATCAATCATAGTGATCTCATCTATATGGTTCACAAATCACTAACATCAATCAAATCAGTCTCTACCCAAGCTTCCCAGGGTTCTAGGCACTAGTAACTCAACCCATAGCCTCTAGGGAACCCAAGCTATTACAAAGATTTAGAGATCTCCCATCTCAACGCACAACCTCCAGGAAACCCAAGTTGTTCCAGGGCTCCAAAAAAAGTTTCCCAACCCACAACCATAGGAAACCTGAGAACCAATCAGAAAATGAAATGGTGAACCCAATACATCAAGGCTACCCATGAAATGGCAACGCAAGGTTGAAACCACTATAAATCAAAGAAAATATCCATGCCAGTGAAAACACATAACCAAGGAACCACATGCATATACCATGCATCAAAAAACCAGCAAGGAGATCACACATGCACCCTGTTACCTGAAAAGTAAGGTTGTTGTAGCTATTGATCCAACTGTCTCCTTTTGTTTCCTTTGATTGTTTTCTCCAAGTCCAAGTGAATGCTAGAGTGATCCAAGAATAATCTAAGTGTGAAAGAGTGTAAAAGACCCAAATGCTAAACTGGAAAAAGCTAGAAATTGATTATCTCATGCCTTTTTATCATTGATATCTCATTTTTCTTCACTTTCCTTCATTTTTCCTCTAATTTCGCTTACATGAAAATTTGTGTCTCTTCATCTTCCTTTTCTCCTATTTTCATTTATTTTTATAATTAAATGCCATTTATTACCTCTTTTCCTTTTCCAATGCCTTTCCTAATTTCCACATGTTATAGACATTTTTGTGCCTTACAGCATAGAGCATGAAATGTCAATAATCTAAGGGATCCAAAGTCCCTAAACATGTTGTTCTTACCCTTAGAGGAACTAGGTCAGCAAACCACAACACTACAAATCAGTTCTCCACTGAAAAACACTCAAAAACAGGTCAATTTTGGATCAAAGCAGCTGCTCCACTAGGCATCTGCGCTGAATGTCAAGAGCTCTATGGTGTACCTGCGCTGCATAGCAAGTGCAACAAAGGCTACCTGCACTGGGCGTACTTTGACATGTGGAGGAATCTTTTTCTCAATGTGCCAGTGCCTAGGAAGCTTCCAAAAAGACACTTGATCAAAAGATTCGCCTAATGATGAGTTAAGAGCTTCAAAAAACTCCAAGTGGAAGGTAGAAACTCCGAGTGAAGGACTGAAGAACAACTGGAGTTGAAGAGGACAACAAGTCACACAACAAGCTGACTTATCTTCACTCCAAAACTCTATATAAGGATCTCATCCCATGGGATCTGGAGGGCGGAATTTTGTGCAAAGAATTGCCGTTGGTTTACAGTTGTGAGTATTGGGTGATTGCTTGAGGGAGGTGAAGAAGAGATTTCTCTCCTTCGGGAAGGTGATGCTGGATTGGACCTCTCATGGTTGTATCACCGCCTGAACCTTACTTCCATATATTAATAAAGAATTTGAGGTTCTTCTATTCGCATGTGTTTCAATGGTGTATTGTCTTACTTGCGTCTTTGATTTATGCTAATCCTTGAATCGATTATGAATGCATGCCTCTTGTAGTTTCCTTTTCTTGTCTTATTTGCAGGATCTCTTGTAGCTGGGCCCATGAAAAGACTTGGATCTGGGAGCAAGCGGCAAACGAAGGAGATTGGATCGACCATTTGCGCAAGACATCGGTAAGTGGATCTCTTCCTTCTATCTCTTGCATGTCATAAAGAAGAAACTTTAGATAGCTTTGCTTTCAGCTGTTGCTAAGGAACTGTCACACTTAGAGTGGGTTAGGGTCATTCCGAGTTGGATACTTTCCCCCACAACAGACTGGCGACTCCACTGGGGAGACGTGTCTTGTTGGTAGCTTGTGTTTCTTGCTATTCATTTCTTAAACAAAGGGAGTACCGAATCGAACTGCATTCGAGTCCTTCGAATGCAAAGTAGAGGGCAGCTACTCTAGCCCAGTGCTGGGCATGTTTATGATCTGAAGAGCTGATCCACAAGGACTATTTTTAGCTCTTTGTGATAGCGTTCATCTTCCTTTAATCATCCTCTAGTGTATACTTGACTGACAGCCTCTGATTTGGCCAAAAACCATTGATTTTTTAGCAAACTGTGAGCCGGAATCTGAGAGAGACGAGAGTTGTCTCATCAGTGCAGCTGCAACAAAGGCTACCTGCACTGCAACGCAGGTCCCAAAGGGGCTACCTGCGCTGCATCTCAGATTGACAGTGCAGCACCTGCGCTGATCCAGTTTTGCCTTGTGCAGCTGGGATTTCCCACTGTCTGTTGCCCAGTTTTCAGTATTGTTTTTGCAGCCTGTTGTCAACTTGTATACCCAGCTGAAACCACTTCTCTTTGCCTTCATTCCTCCTCAGTTGTATGAAGAAACCGTGATTGTTCTTATTGTATTTCTTGCTGTCATTCACAGTTTCCCATAGCGAAAGTGAACTAGTCTTGCTATGACCTCTTGGATCTAGACCTATGAGAAAGTGTCGTTGTGATTCTAAGAGTTAGTTTATTGCTGTTCATAGCTGCTTGAGCATTTGCTTTCGTTATATGGTTCGAATTTCAGTATTTCTTGTGTTGAAACGAGTGAATCTTAAGGTGTTCTTTTGATTATTGGACATAAACTTGTTTGCTTTCGCTTGAAATCGAATTCGAAATTATACAACAACTTTCTTTTTGTAATACATCAACATTAAGGAAGAAGAAAAGAAATACTTGCATTGTGCATGTGCATTTTGACAGTTTGCATGTCGATTTAGGAAAAGTGCATCAGTGTGTGCTCTATGATCTGTTTGAAAAGATGATGTCTTTCTTTTCCTTCAGTAGTTAAGGTTTTCATAAGTTGAAAGAATTGAAAAAGCTTGCTTATCATTCTTAGACTGCATTTAGGAGTTGTATCATACATCACGTGGTGATCCATAAAGGCAAACTGCTAAGCAAGATCAACCTAAAAAGAACTGAATTTATCTAACAACGCTTTGAAACATAACGAAACACAGTAGAGGTCTAGGTAGAGACGTGAACCGGCGTCGTTAAACATAGTGACTGTCGATCTCTACGAAGGTGGGTGATTCCTCCTGAGGGACGATAGCACTAATACGGACTTGTGCCCCCGCGTACCGTCACGTATATTGGGGGACCCCTATAGGAACAAAGCCTTTATCCATAGGAAACCGTGTCGGCCGCCCTACTGATCGCGATGCAGTGAACACAGCATTCACGAAGATCGACCACTCGTACCGTAAAACGTATTCTGTGGTTTCGCGAAAGGTTTGGCACACCCTTGCCTAGAACTCCAGAGTAGTTTCTTTTGGCCTTTTTCAAACTCTATAACTGAAAAAGTCCATCCGAGCATTTGTCACTTCGGGCTCGTTAATACATCGAAGGAGACTAGAGTCATCTTTAGCTTTTTCTCGACTCTTAAAACATGAAAAAGCAAGTTGTGTCTTAAAAGCGTCTAAAATTAATTCAATTCGAAAACACATTTTACCCTGTGCATTGTTGGTTGATCAAGTAATCCGCAATCGTGGAAGAAAGTCAATCGATGAACCGTCGTTCGCGGAGGAACACGAGACAAACGTCTTTGTCCCCGGAATCGAAAACAACCCGGGCAAAGCGACCTCGTTCAACTGGTTCCAAATCTCCTGTCAAAGTTAGAACAAGTGTTCCAACGACATCTGAGGTTCTAGTTACTCCAAACATTTCTGGAAACCCTGCCCCTATTGAAGAAGTTCAACAGCCCCAGAAGGACAGTAACACTGATCCTAGTCTGAAAGCAAATACTTGTGTTACTGAATCAGGTCCATCAGTGATCGGTTCAGAGAGTCTTGCTCCTCAAACAACTGTCGTTGTCGAAACAACCCCTTCTTCGGCACCAGAGATATTCTACGGACCTGACGGTCTTCCTCTTCCACCCGGTCTGATCGCAATAGAAGAGATTGTAGAAGATCCGCAAGCAACTACTCCAACACATTTTGGAGCAGGGATCACTCTGCTACCTACTGCATCAGAAGCTAGCCTATCACCCAGAGAAGTTCCTGAAGAATCACTAGGCAATCTACTGGATAGACTCAAAATGTCTGAACAACCGTCAACATCTAGGACTGTGCCAAATGACACAGCGACAGCAGAACTCCCTGCAGTCATTCCGACAATGTTCGCCGGCATACCATCTGTCCCTAACTCTCAACAGCTGGAGGGGGTCCCTTCGGGGGCCATGACGACAGTATGGTCTGTTCCTGTTTGCTCTCCCGGGATAATGCCCGGTAACTCCTATGTTGGAACTCAACAGATTGATCCTTTTGGAAATCAGTTGGGGCAATCCGGTCCTCGAGGTGTAATAAATCCTCTCGGTTCCGGACCACCACCGTATGGGGGGCAATATGCCTTTTCATTACCCCCTCCGGGAGGTTACCCATACGGGAGTTCACAACCATACCCAAGTTATACTGGAATAACTACCAGTGGTTGGATACCTATGCTACCCCAGCAATCAAGAGTTGTGTATTCTATGCAACAACAGATGCCTGTGACGAACATCCCGACGACACCAGCTATTGTGACTGTGTCGCAAGTTCAAACAATACCTGTTGCATGTCAACCTCAGTTTTCTCAGGTTGTAATGCAACAACCCCTTGACCCTGCAACTCAACCACAATCGCCAACTGGCGGGGCAACACAAGCACAAGCGGGTACCCTTACCCCTAATCTTGGCCCAGTGGTAAGCATAGCACAACAACCAATGGCGTCACAACCATGGTTGGTGCAGTATCAACAACCGCAGTTCCAGCAAGTGTACCAAGGTACCGAGCAGCAGATTTTTGCGAACAATGGACAACCATACTTACAGTACGGTCAAAACCAACCACTATATAGTGGAGTAGTCCATCAACCGTATCAATCATATCAGCATCAATTACATTATGCTGGTATGCAAAGGCCAACTGCTCAGGCAATTCCGTCGTACCCTGGGTACGCTTCACCTAACTTGAGTCAGCAGCTGCCATTCGTGGCAACTCTGGAGTTACCCGATCTACATCGGTTGACAAACGATCCTATCGCCTACGCCCCTTGGTGGCCCATGATTCCTCACAAACTTCCATCGGACATTCCTAAATTCAATGGAAATCCAGGTGAAGACCCGTCGAATCACGTCATGACCTTTCATCTGTGGTGTTCATCGAACACCCTGAACGATGATTCGATAAGACTTCGCCTCTTCCAGAGGACATTGACAGGTCCGGCGGCTAAATGGTATATAGAATTGCCGAGAGCCTCTTTCGACAATTTCAGCTCCTTAGCCACGACTTTCTTAACCCATTTTCAATTACCAATCAGGTATGAAACAGGAACCGAAATACTGACCAACTTCAAACAGACGACAGCTACTCACATATCTGATCATATACATGAGTGGCGTCGTCGACGTAGGATGGTGAAAACATACGTTCCTGATCAGCTATTAGCCGAATGGTTTATAAAGTCATTACTTCCAGCTATAACGGAAGATGTAGCCAAGGGGGGAGTCGTAACCGAGGAGCAAGTCATTGCTCGTGCTCAATATTTAGACTTAGTATATACTCAGTCTGGCACGCTCTACGACAAAATACCTGATGCCCCCAGACCTGAATTTTCAATTCCTCCTCCTCCTAAATCGAATATTGACTCTCATGCCGGAGATGGCGTGATTGGCACTGCAAGCGCGAAGTCGAAAAAGGCTTCCCCTCAGAAAGCCCGTAAGACTTCAGATCGAAATGCCCATGAAGAGATTCTTGCTTCGGAAGTAAATGCCATATCAGCAGATAAAGGCAAAGAAACCAATCAACCAGGAAGCAAGAAGAAGCAAAACAAAGGGAAGAAGAAGCAACAGGATGATCCGTCACCTGAAAAAACTTCTTCGAACTCTCCTGAGAAAGGGAAAAAGAAATGGTCCTGTATGATATGTGACGAAGATCACAAAACATCAGAGTGTCCGTACAAAGCTGAGCTCAAGAGATTCTTTAAGAGTCCAAAGAACCCAGCTGTGTTGACTGATCCATTTCCCAATCCAGGTCAAAATATGGTTGATAGTGGAAATGCTTCCCCGTCGCAAGTGCTGATGTTGTCGATCTCTAAGCAGCAAAATGATGCTTTGATTTCGACAAGGAGCAAAGATTACGGGAATCCGCAACTGTCAAGCGAAAAAGGTAAAGATCAACCTAGTAGTTCGACAACAACTTCGACAGAAGTTGTCCCACCCATAATGCCAGAATTAACGATAAAACCACCTAAGGGTGTAGTACACAAGTCGACTTTTAATCCTCGTGCCAGAGCGGCGCAGCATTATAACATAGTGGAAGATTTGGCTCAATCGCCATCCGCTATGTCGACTCTAGAAGTACTACAACATTGTCCATCCCAAAGGCAGGCATTGTTATCGGCAATAGGGGGGGTTGATCCTAAGGATTCCAATCTTGTGTCCTTTGATCACAAAGGGTATGACCCTCAGTTACCAGCTCAACTGGCTTTCCTTATTCAAGTGAAGGCCCTCAACAAAACTGTTCACAGAACAATTATTGATGAGGGGGCATCGACGTGTATTATGTCAATGAGCTGCTGGAAAACGTTAGGGTCACCAACCTTGTCGAGATCTTCGACAACACTAAAGGCTTTCGACGGTAGGACATATACCCCTTACGGTATCCTAAGTAACTTGAAAGTTGAACTAGGTGGAAAAACAGTAGAGATTGATGTTGAAGTCATAGATGGAAATCTGGATTACAACATCCTACTGGGAAGACCATGGATTTATGCCATGGCAGCTGTCATGTCGACTTATTTTAGGAAGATCGCGTTCCCGTTCGAAGGAGGGATTACGGTCGTCGACCAACAGAACTTCCTCCTTAATGGTTCACAAGTTACGGGAAGCATTCCCATGATCCATGAAAGCGACCATTCAATTCAAGATATAGGAGTAGGACTGTTGAAAGACCCCACGATGATGGGGACTTTCTCGCTACCAAATCATATGTACATAGGAAATGTACCATTGGTGGCCACCTGCAACATGATATCTTCCACGAAGGTCGCAAAAGACAAAGTCATCATGGATCGGGCAATGGTGTTACACCCGAGCCCAATCAAAATATTGTAGCAATCAATGTTTCAGGCATGGGAGGCGAACCCAAATCAATGCTCGTCAAGCATTTGGGTAGATAGGTCAGGAGAATGTGGAACCCCTTTGGATCCTTGGTCACGAGTGCATGCAAGTGACAAAGGAATCCTGCAGTCAATGTTGATTGAGGGGGCACCATGGGATGATAACCACCATCGTTCCCTTCCTCAGGAAGATACTCAAGGCGACCTGTATCACCCCTCAGTATTTGAATTCCTAACAAATACTGTAAATACGGTGGATTCCGAGAGAAACCTATCCAATATAGAAGAGACTATAGCCATAAATATCTCGACCAAAACAGACATTGTAGAGAATATTTATGTTGGCAAAGGTTGTTCCCCTTCAGAACAAGAAATATATAAAGCTCTTTTCCGCGAATTTAGAGATGTCTTTGCTTGGTCGTATGATGAAATGCCAGGCATTGACTCGAGTATCGTTGAACATGAAATTAAGATGTATCCTGATGTCAAACCAGTAAGACAACGGCTTCGGTAGGTACACCCCAAGAAAGCCGCTGCCATTAAAGCGGAAATTGAGAAGCTTCTCCATGCTGGTTTCATCTACCCGGTTCCTCTAACCGATTGGGTATCGAATATTGTCCCTGTTATGAAAAAACAAGGAACAATACGAGTGTGCGTCGATTATAGGGATGTAAATCAAGCCTGTCCAAAGGAAAACTACCCTACACCCTTCATCGACCAGATAATTGATGAATGCGCCGGATGTGAAATCTTTTCGTTTATGGACGGATTTTCCGGGTATAATCAAATTAATATCCGCCCACAGGACCAGTCAAAGACTGCATTTATTTGTCCGTGGGGCACATTCGCTTATCGAAAATTACCCTTTGGTTTAAAGAACGCAGGGGCGACGTTTCAGAGAGCAATGAATTATGCTTTCCACGACATCAAGAACATCGTTCAACCTTATCTCGACGATCTTCCGGCTCATTCGCAAAAGCGGACTGATCATCCGCATCATTTAAGAGCGATATTTCTACGTTGCCGACACTACAAGATAAGACTCAATCCACACAAATGTGTGTTTTGCGTCGGTTCTGGTCATTTACTTGGCTTTATAGTCTCCAAGGATGGGATTCGTCTCGAGCCTTGCAAGGTGCAGGCAATCATTAATTTGCCTCCACCTTCGAACTTGCTTCAGATTCAGAAACTCCAAGGGAAAGCAAACTTTCTGAGGAGGTTCATTCCAAATTACGCAGAACTTGCTAAAGGTTATACCCGTCTCCTGAAAAAGGATGTACCTTTCGTCTGGGACCAGGTTGCACAAGCTTCCTTTGATGCTTTGAAAGAAGCGCTAGTCAAAGCATCATTAATGTACGCCCCAGACTATCTAAGGGATTTTAACCTGTATCTGGCTGCAGCAGATACGACCATTGCGATGGTTTTAGTTCAAGAAGTCGACGGAATTGAACACCCTATATATTATTTAAGTAAAAACTTAAATGATACGGAAAGTAAATATTCTCATGTTGAAAAGCTAGCATTGGCGGCTGTTCAAGCGATACAAAGATTTTGGCACTATGTCCTCTTTAGGAAGACCACCGTATTGTCAGATTGCAACCCCATGACTTATATACTGTCGCGACAGTTGCTTGGGGGCAAATATTCAAAGTGGATAGCTATCCTTCAAGAGTTTGATCTGGAATTTGTGAAATCCAAATCAAAGAAAGCTTTAATTTTCGCAGAATTATTATGCGATCTCCCATCATCATCCAACGATGAAACGTCCAAAGAATCGATCGTGGACGAAAGTTTGTTTCTGATATCAGCAAGTGATGAGTGGTATGGAGATATAATAGTTTATCTCCAAACCCAAAAGTTTCGGCCAGACACCTCTCACTCAGAACAAAAACGCATTCGATACCAAGCAAAAGACTACATGATCGTCGGTGATACGCTTTACCGTCGTGGTGTCGATACGGTCCTGAGAAGGTGTCTAACCCATGAGGAGGCCGAAAAAGCCCTGAATGAATGTCATTCAGGCACCTGTGGGGGGCATCAATCTGGATATGCTACAGCACAAAGAATCTTACGAGCAGGATACTTCTGGCCAACCATGTTCAAAGATTGCATAACCGCAGTTAGAAGTTGCCATGCATGTCAGATTTTTGATAGCAAAACCAGAAGACCCCCCGCTCCTCTACAGCCAATAATAGCTGTGGGGCCTTTCGCCAAGTGGGGCATCGATTTCATGCAATGTAACCCCACCTCGACCGGGGGGCATGGGTATATTATAGTCGCAGTTGACTATTTTACCAAATGGGCCGAGGCGATGCCTACATTGGATAACACTGGTGAAACAGCAGCCCTATTCTTTTTTAATCATGTGGTCGCTAGATTCGGCGTGCCGCAGGCCATAGTAACAGATCATGGATCGCATTTCCACAATCACATGATGGTTGAATTAACTGCCAAACTAGGATTGTCTCACGACAGCTCTACTCCGTACTATCCGCAAGCTAACGGACAAGTTGAAGCGATCAACAAAGTCCTAAAGCGCATGCTGCAAAGGATGGTGGGGGTTCACAAAAGAAGATGGCATTTGATCCTGTACTCGGCTTTGTGGGCCTACCGAACATCGGTAAGGAACGCCACTGGGTTCACACCGTTTCAACTGGTGTATGGCCTGGAAGCGATCCTACCAATCCAGTGTGAAATCTCGTCCCTTAAACTCGCAATTGATCTCCTCCCCGGAACCTCAGAAGAAGAAGCTCGTTTCTTAGATTTAATCCAGTTGGATGAAACTCGTCGTGATGCCGCCTTGGCCAACGAAGCCCATAAGAAACGAGTCAAAGCGCAGTTCGACAAAAATGTCAAACCCCGTGTCTTCTCGGAAGGTGATTTGGTCTTGCTTTATGACCAAGAATCCGATAAATTGGGAGCTGGGAAATTCAAGTCCTTATGGATGGGCCCTTATATTGTTAAAAGTGTGTTAGCAAAAGGTGCCTACGAGTTGGTAGATTATGACGGAATTCCACTGGCGCAACCCCGCAACGGGTTGTACCTTAAGCGTTACTATGCCTAATAGTAACCTATATGCTTTTGTTACATTTTTGTTTTCGCTAAAGCGTTTGTTCTGGTTTAAGTAATCCGCTTTTTACATTTATTGCAGATGTCAAATCCATTGGAACCGTGGGTTGGATATGCTGACGGAGCGAGTCGTAGTACGAGGAACCTATCCTCAGCAGCATGGGCCATTTTTAACCCAAGCGGCGAGTTAATGAGTTTCAGGGGGGTCTGTATTGGTCAATCAACAAATAATATCGCTGAGTATAGCGCGTTGATAGAGCTCCTTTCTGATGCCATCACCCATGGCATACGCCGGCTAGTCGTCAGGCTAGACTCACAGCTCGTGGTACTACAGCTCAATGGTACCTACTCTGTCCGAAACCCAGCTATTTATCGCAAGTTCCTAAGAGTTAAAATCTTGGAAAGACAGTTTGATTTTATCCAATATCAACACATTTCCAGAAACTTAAACACATTAACCGACCCATTAGCAAATTATGTGTTAGATATACATTTGCAAATTTGATAAAAAGAGAAGCATCATCGATGTTTCATACATGGATCACATAAGAACTGGGACAAGCCCCGAAAATCAAAAATATATATAACTGTTTACGGTTTACATATAATGTTCTGTAACCAAGACAAAATCGGTCATATGACCCCAAAACTCAAAAATGGCTGGGGGGCACCCTAGCCTAGTGATGCTCATGATAACATGCCACGGCCTGTGCGATCATGCGCAGAAGACGAGACCATCGTCTAGGAACACCAACAGTATGTCGCTGCAATCGCAGAGGCAACTCGTCAATCCGTACATCCGGAATCCCGAAGGTAAGACCCTCGACCTGTTCCTGCACAGCTGCAAGAGTCTCGGCCAAGTCAAGGTCACGGAGAATAGCTCTCCCTGGAGCTTCCCCTGCTGGGGCAGCAGCCGGAACTCTCGGACGAACTGCTGGACGGACAGGGCCCACATCTGCATGCACACGTGAGTTTGATTAGAGTCTTGATAGAGTAAAGCACAAGGACATTATAAATAAAAACAATAAACGATGATAAAGTCAAAATATTTACCAAGATCACCCCACTGCTCGCCATCCGGTAGTACCAAATCCGGATCACCTCGGAAATCCATGCCAATATATGGATACTCGGAAAAAGCCATATCCTGCCGCTCGAACCACCTAAAGAAGGCATCAGTAAAGGTAATCCGAGATTGACCTGCATGTCTAGCCATGTGGTCAACCCACCTCTGCATGCGTGGCTCAGTAGGAGATGGCAAGTCGAGAACAATGTACTGAGGTTGCATCAGGGGTATCTTCTCCAAAGCGAAGGCAGTCAAAACTGAACCGAAGCCAAAATTCTTCAGTTTCCCGTCCTTTACTTTGGTCAACTGGTTTTTCATCTGAACCAGTACTGCATCACACCAGTTAAAAACTTTCGGCTGAAGACACTCCAGGGCGTGCTGCACATATGACCTGTTGGCAACATGAGGGGATGCACTACCGGCCATCCGACAAATCGTGTACAGAATAGACCTGAGAGACCTGTCAGTAACATCACAGATGGAAATCTTGCCGTCTCTGCTCGGCTGGGATCCCTCCCTGCAATACTGACGGATATAATCTTTCACGGAATCACTCCCTCGGGCCGAACCGGACAAGGAAATGGGGGCACCCCGCCTTGACAACCCAGTCAAGAAGTAAATGTCCACTATGGTCAAAGGGATGGACTTGCCCCTAATCTGGAACACTTGGTTAACAGGATCCCAAGCATCAAGCAGGTACTGCAGTAAACGTATCTGTGCCCTCATGCTAGATATGCAGAAGAATTTTAGCAAGCCACAGTTCTGCAACGCGCTCACGGTAACAAGATCATGGAGGGCAATCATGTCCTCCTCTTCGTGCTCTCGTTCTCGCCACGTAAGAGTCATTCTGCTCCAATAAACTCTGCAAAACAAACAAGAGGAGGAGTAAGATCCCTGACTGAGTAAAGAAAATGGCAAAAATCTCATGAAAAATTGTGCAACCAAGATGTTTTCTGCGCCCAACGCAGGTAGAGAAGGGTCTCACCTGCGTTGGGAGGCAAACTGCCTTTGAAAATAAAAACCCCAACGCAGGTTTCGATATAGGGCACCTGCGCTGATGGCAGAGCGCCCTAGAGAAACCCCAGGGGCTCATGGGGGCAGGAAAACAAGCATAAAACTGAGAAATAAGACCATGAAAAGACAGAGCTAGGGTTTAGCTCCTACCTGGTGGAAACGACGCTGAAAATCGTCCACAGAATCTCCCGAAATCAGCTGGTGAAAAATCGAGAGGAAAAGGCACCTCCAAAGCTCCAACAAACCAAATGCACATGAAATGGTAAAATGAGAAGTAAAAACATCTTTTAATTGCTTTTTACGTAGTTCAAAGTGAAATATTAGTATTTTTGCTTCATGTTATCCATTTCTAACAAGTTTGTTGCAGCAATTGATGAAAAGAGTACTATCTCTGGAAAAGAAAAACTAGTCATGGTAAGATATGAATTTGACCTTATCAAACGAGCAGTTTTGGCAAAGTTCATGCTCGTTAAAAAATAAACGCAAGATCCGAGCAGTTTTAATGCGGAAATTCATGCTCGTTAAAAAATAAACATAAGCTTGTGAGCAGGCTTCCCCCAGAGTTCAAGCTCATGCAGAAAAAATGAACCGGTAAATAACCATTTGAGACCGTAAATTCATCAGCCATAAAAGCCTTGGTCGTGTTTGTGCACCGTCACCTCCACTTTTCATTTGGCCGATCATTCACATCCACTTGATTGTTTACCTATTTTGAGGAACAGCTGCGAAGAGTGATCCCACTTAGCCATCCTTGTAATACTGCCGTGATTGGAAAATTCCAACCTGTACCTGGAATCTGCTGCTATCCCTGTTTATCACTCGTTCCTCAAAATACGAGTCTTCTTTGAGCTCTTTTCACTGACTCGTAAAAAATGAAAAGTTTGCCGAGTTTTGGCCTTCCAGCTCGTTAAAAGGACCGGAAGAGCTATCCCTCCTCTAGATTTTAATCTTTTTGGACCTGAGGGATTATTGCACAAAAAGATCGAGCGCTTGTCTAGTTTGGCTCGATAAAGATATCGAACATTCATCCCTTCTGTATTGTTTTATACTTTTTCGGACTTAAGGGATTAAATGACGAAAAAGGACTCCTGGAGTCCACTTTATGTACCCTTTTCAGACTCTCTAAAAATGAAAAGGACCGAGTTGTCTTTGTCGCTGGGCTCGTTAAAAATATTAGATAGCGACAAACTTGTCTTTAGACAAGAACGAGTTTCCCTATCGCTAGGCTCGTTAAAACATAGCGATGGGCTTGCCCGAAGGGCAGGTTATAGATCAAGCATATGTTATCCTCCTCAAGCTTGACAAAAATAAAGAGGTACTGGTCAGAAATGACTGGGGAAAAATTGGGAAGAACCTCAAAGCTTAATGGTAGCAAGTCGCTCTTGAACATGACACTTTTGCCTCCGTAAATTTCGGGTTGGGTTATTATCATTCACCGGTCCATTCACCATGGTCTCGCCATACCATCCATACATGGGGTAATGCTACCGATCCATCACATCAGTGTCGTTATATGTTCAAGAGATGTCATTCAGAAAGTGTCAACTGGGTCCCATCCACTACCGTACATCATCTTTCATCCTTCCATGACCGCCACCCTGAATCATATTTCACAGATCGTTTTCACCATCATCACTAGCTCCGTTCCGTGTCACTGATGTGGGATTCATTAAGGCCCTCCTTTGACGGATCACTTCTTGTCGACATCAGCTCATTATCCAAGAAGTTGATCTAGGAACACCCCCTCAGTACTTTGAAGCTTGCATGCCTCAATGGCAAGTTTCTCACTCCCGGCGATAGGTATACATTAATAACCTTCGACCAGGAGACTTTGCGTGGTGTTCGACGTCAGATCCTATATTCACACCACGTGAATTGTGTTGCAGTACCTTGAGGGTCATCATCATTATCGGTGATTCCTCTTGCGCTTGTTAACAATTTACATTATTGACTGGTAATCAAGCGACGTCTTTCCGTGTTCGACTTCAAGAAATTCTCACATGGATCGACTTGTACTAGAGTGAAGATTGGACAAGTTTGAAGACCCCGGATCTAGTTTCATCCATCCGGATTGCGATATATATTCAGGAGATAAAAACATAAACATGTGCAGCAGATGATCATCCTACTAAAAGGATGATAATTAAAAGCAAAGAATTATCAGTCTATTATCAGACGATCGTCTGTTTATGTACAGCAAATGTATTTATAAAGCTGAGCATGGGAAATGCCCGCATCAGCTAGATCATGAAAAGAAAGTATGAAAAGATAATGTATTGTATTGTATTTTGTTACAGGTCACCTCCCGACGATTGAATGAACTTCGGATCCTCCTAATAAAGCATTTCACCCGATAAACGACCTCATACTTTAGGGGGCAACTGTTATAGACATTTTTGTGCCTTACAGCATAGAGCATGAAATGTCAATAATCTAAGGGATCCAAAGTCCCTAAACATGTTGTTCTTACCCTTAGAGGAACTAGGTCAGCAAACCACAGCACTGCAAATCAGTTCTCCACTGAAAAACACTCAAAAACAGGTCAATTTTGGATCAAAGCAGCTGCTCCACTAGGCATCTGCGCTGAATGTCAAGAGCTCTATGGTGTACCTGCGCTGCATAGCAAGTGCAACAAAGGCTACCTGCGCTGGGCGTACTTTGACATGTGGAGGAATCTTTTTCTCAATGTGCCAGTGCCCAGGAAGCTTCCAAAAAGACACTTGATCAAAAGATTCGCCTAATGATGAGTTAAGAGCTTCTAAAAACTCCAAGTGGAAGGTAGAAACTCCGAGTGAAGGACTGAAGAACAACTGGAGTTGAAGAGGACAACAAGTCACACAACAAGCTGACTTATCTTCACTCCAAAACTCTATATAAGGATCTCATCCCATGGGATCTGGAGGGCGGAATTTTGTGCAAAGAATTGCCGTTGGTTTACAGTTGTGAGTATTGGGTGATTGCTTGAGGGAGGTGAAGAAGAGATTTCTCTCCGTCGGGAAGGTGATGCTGGATTGGACCTCTCATGGTTGTATCACCGCCTGAACCTTACTTCCATATATTAATAAAGCATTTGAGGTTCCTCTATTCGCATGTGTTTCAATGGTGTATTGTCTTACTTGCGTCTTTGATTTATGCTAATCCTTGAATCGATTATGAATGCATGCCTCTTGTAGTTTCCTTTTCTTGTCTTATTTGCAGGATCTCGTGTAGCTGGGCCCGTGAAAAGACTTGGATCTGGGAGCAAGCGGCAAACGAAGGAGATTGGATCGACCATTTGCGCAAGACATCGGTAAGTGGATCTCTTCCTTCTATCTCTTGCATGTCATAAAGAAGAAACTTTAGATAGCTTTGCTTTCAGCTGTTGCTAAGGAACTGTCACCCTTAGAGTGGGTTAGGGTCATTCCGAGTTGGATACTTTCCCCCACAACACCACAGCCTTTATTAAACCACTAGTGATGCCCATTCTAATGTTTTCCCACCATTTAACTCAGAATATGTGTCCCATGACCTTGGTCTTATTTTATTTACTTGGAAAATTAACCAGGGATTGTCACAAACACCTCCCCCTTGGGTGAACACCATCCTTGGTGTTCAATGATGATTATTAGCAAGACATGGTACCTATGGGTCTTTATAACATAGCTCGATGTAGAATTTACAATGAACAACATGAAAAACACATTGTTTATGGAGCTTTATAAAACCAACTCGATGTAGTACTTACATTGAAAATACATGTACTTATGCAAATTTTCTTCAACCAACAAATAATCATATTGTCTATGGAGCTTTATAAACATAGCTCAATAGAGTATGTACCATGATATAAGCATATATACATATGAACATTTGTTTTAATCAACAAATAAAATGATACGATGTCTGCATTAGCAACAAGGGAATCCAGAGGCTCACACCTCCACCCTCAAAGTAGTACCAAAATTAAGCTCCTTCCTAGGAAGTCTAGAATCCACTACCAAAATCAAATTCTGCATCCAATTTCCAACGCTATAATTGTTTCCCTACTTATTCTCTCAGTGAACAATTATTGGCTTATTGTTGCCAGGAACACTCCTAGTGTGCTTTTGATTCCATCTACCAATGCTAATGACAAAAAAATATGTTCCTCGGCCTTCCCTTCTCTATTTCCCAGTCCCTTGGGAAATACGATCACCCCCTTTCGTGCAATCACTCACCTTCCAAGTTCGTCAACATCCCCTTCTTGGGCGATCCATACCTTGGCAAGGCTTCCTCACATCGAAAGGTCCAAAACTGAGGCATATCCCTACCTTTAGACCATCATACATTTCATAGCATGCTCATGGCAATAAACATACACTATTGGGTACAAGTGTCCCATAATGGCCCTACTCTTGAATGCTTTACCAGCATACTGTTGCATGTTCCAATTCCTTTTGCTACTGCTACTAAAACTCTTGTATCTAGTTTCATCCACTAAAATCGAGAATTTTCTATTCTTTCCTATACAAAGCACATAATTTCCATTAGACTCAAAAGGAATTGAAATAAATTCAAAGAATACCTCATTGGTAGTTCATCAGTAAGGTACACTTGAAATTTTGTTTACTTCCTGTCACAGCAAGTCAAATTATCTCTTTGATAAAATCATCATACATAAACATATAACAGCTAGTTAGCTCAAAATTCAACCATCATAAATCAAAATCATAGACTATGTACATAATTAAATCTGAAAATAAAATACTGATACTTAACTTTTATATGGTTCTTTTCTTCTACCTTTGTTATTTGTCATTTTCATACACACGCCGTATCGGTTGCCAAACCCAACAAGCACCTAGTTCCTTCTCTTGTCTTTAACCATGTACACACACTAAATTTGTTTCCAAACCTGACAAGCACCCAATGCCTTCTCTTCCATATCAGCATCAAGGGTGTCCAGTGACTTTGTTGTCTCAACCCTTCATATCACCAACTCAAGATTTGTCTCATCTCTAGTTGTTTAAGGCTCCCGGGACTACTATCTCAACCTACAGCCTCCAAGGCAGCTATTACAAGGATCCAACCCACAACCTTCGGGGAGCCCAATTTGTCACATGGCTCCAAGCCAAAGCCTCCAAGGAACCCAAGTTGTTACAGGGCTCCAACCCACAACTTCTAGGGAACCCAAGTTGTTATAAGGCTTCAACCCACAACCTCCAAGGATCCTAAAAACTAGTCCCCAACACATACACATACACCCACAAATCATGTACAAAACAATACATATACTTACACACAGTGTACCACACAACACTTATACATAGACATAGTACAACACAATGAATACACATATCATGATACAACGACTACACAATACTCATGACACAATACCACATGTACAACATGTACATAGTAGAAGTATTTCACATCCAAAGACCACACCATCTCTACTAGGCATTCTTTCCTCTAGTGTCTTTCCCACACCTTACTACGTGCATCCACAACCCAAGTCTCAAGTTTGTGGCTCTTTCCACTATCCATCCTTGTCTTAGAATGTCGTAGATCACAATGCTTTAATTCTATTGATGTATCCTTCAATATTTATTGTCCATAACACAAACATAGGCCTAGTTATAAGCAAATAGTAACAAATTCATACCCACATGATACTAACCTCATAGATCTTCCAGGGCTATCCTACCCACTCAATTCCTTATAAAACTAGGAAATTTTTCATGTCATTCACCTGCATAAAAATATCATTCTTCCACAAGAATGATCTCTAATGACCCTATCCAACAGTGGTATCTATATATATATATATATATATATATATATATATATATATATATATATATATATATATATATATATATATATATATATATATATATATATATATATATATATATATATATATATAGATATATATATATTAGCATACTCATGATAGAAACATACTTACCAATGCTCATAAGGTTAAGGTTAAAAGAACTCCCGTTATCCAAGAAATGCATGCACAACACTGAGAACAAAATTTCCCAACATAGCTAAGGAATAGGATGCCTAAAACCTATTTACTTTACCTTTATAGTTACCTTTCTCTTGATTTTCCTACCACTGTCAATTTACCCCAATGGACCCAACCAGGCCAAGTAGCTATGTTATTCTTGCCTTTAGCTACCCTTTACTCATGCACCGGGCTTCATCCGAGTCTTTACATTACATGTTGGGTTCCACTTAGCTCTCCTCGAGCTCCATTAACTTTCCTATTTCCCAACCAATTCCCAAGACCCTCAAAATATAAAAGGTGAGAACAAAAGCAAAGATAAAGAAGGCATAGAAAACTAAACAATAATACAACACCACAAACAAATTGGCATGGCCATGCACCAGACAATCAAAACCGCCAATCAAGTGCAAAAAATTCATGAAATATCGAAAGCAAAAGACTCTCAAAAAACACCATGACTCAACCCCTATGGTTCCAAGCCTTCTTCAAGATCTAGGACAATCTCTTTTTCCATGCAATTCCCACATCATACTTCCATAAAGATATAATTTTGAGTGCATAAATAAATATAACAATATATCATTTACCTTACCTTGTTGTACCCAACACATTTCCGTGTAACTGAACTCCTACACATATCATTTCTCAAGGGATTCCAATTCCCTTGACTAATCCAAATGTAAATGGGAACTAGCTATTATGCCCGTGTCTAATAAAATTTCTATCATATAGCTTCCTCAACCCCAAAGTGCTTCCATGCACTTTAAATTTATCTATTACTCTATCCGAAATCATAATATTATTTCACTACAGGATGCATTGAGGCTCTGCCTGGAACTCTCCCTCTAGCTCCAATTCCACCTCAATGATGAATCCTTGATCAGCTACCTACCTATTATAAATTGTTGAATAGATCCAAGAAATGCTCTAACCTACATCCCCAACTATCCATGCCTGTTATGCATTGTATATCTGAGGTCTATCATGATACCACTGCAACACTCTGATACAAAGGGAAAACCTTCTTGCAATGATCTCCATCATAGTTTCAACACCATAATGATTCTTCACCATTTCCTTTACTTTTCTACTCCATGGGTTGAGAGCCATGTCCTATCCCTGTTGTATCAACTTTTTATGTGGAGCCACATTCTCCTTGTCACCCGCATCCTTCCAGTCATGATTGAACTCAGGCTTATGCTTGATTGCCATAACAATTCTTCATATTTCCAATGACTTCCTTCAATGACTGAGGCTCATTATACTCAATCTAATCTTTGAATGGTACTGAAGGCCTACTTATGAACCTTTGGATATTTTTTTATCATCCTTATTTCTAAAGAGTCTTTTAAACTCATCCCATACAACCATGCTTCTGAATATTTTGACTTAGTCAACTCACCATCAAAAGTAGAAGACTTGGATTCCTTGAACTCTTCTGGAAACTACTACTTCTCACTTATCTTACAATGATATTGGTGGTAATGGTGGTGATGTCTCTTAGATCCAGAGCAGAATAAATCCCATGAGTGCTAGCCCTCCTGTCAGGTGTATTTAAGGATCTACCACATCTCACTATATCATCCTTGTCCATCATGTATCTTCTCCAAGACCTACTACCATATGCCACATTAGTCTTTTCTTCTTTTCCATGATTGATCACTAGCCGTATTTGCTTCTGCAAATCTGTAAGGCTTTGAAGAATGACTGCATTAACCTCGACTTTATTTTCATGAGCTCTAGAAATATTTTCTTGTGCCTCAATCAACCTCTCATTGGTTACCTTGCAACTCACAATTTATGCCTTCAAGCTTCTCAATGTGTCTACCAAAACAAAAAAAAAATATTTAATTAATTAATTAATAATCTTTAAAGGAAACTGCATATTAAATTAAAACTAAAAAACTAAAATCATTAACATACTAAAACATAAATATAAATAAATTATAACATGAATTATATCATCATCAAACCTGTCGGTTATTTTCCCTTCCCAACCCTAACCTTTATTTATTAACCATATTGAGTTCTGACTTATTCATTCATGGATATAATCCTAATGATGAACCACAAAGGTTTGTTCGAAACGTTGATTCCGAAAAAACATGAATGCAATGACTCCGGAAGATAACACCACACAAAATATTGATCGCTGAAGCCTCAAATCAATAGTTCTTCTCCTTGTTACTCGACTAATCTCTCTCAACCTACCAATGTCTCTTCAGGCCTGTATGGGGAGTCATATGGATTGTACTCAACTATTATTCTCTTCATCCCTTGTCTTCTATTATCCTTCAACATACCATGTTAGATAAAACAAATAGAATACATAATCAAAACCATACCTCAGTGTATCTCAAGGGAGGCTATCACATTTACACAACTTATTCTAGATTAGCACAATATATATAAATATCAAGAACTCAACTGCAATTACAATAATCATCATGCATATGACTACAATGCATATAATAGCAAGTTAACTATTTTGCATGACTAACCGATGCACGTGCATATGCCCACACTAATGAAGTAGCATCTATCATGCATGTAACCAAAACAACCATAAAATGGGAGGAACACATATAATCGTGATGCATATAACAACCATTAACCATCATGCATGCATGCTACACATATAAACCTATATGATGAGCTTCTTTTACCCTGAGGTACAATGCTACAACTTGGCTTTGATGCCACCTTGTAACTAGCCCTCCCACATTTACCCACGTTGACAAGCTCTCCAGGGTAAACATTCGATGAGTGTCACTATGATATGACCCGACCTCCAAGTTCCAGTTATGGAAGAGGGGCCTGTAAACCGAAATTAAATTGATGTCCCTTGGGGACAAAAAATCACTAAGGAGCCTACCAACCACCCTAGGTGATCAATCCCTGAGCTGGAACTCTTTTTCACTAGGTTTACTCCCCAAATGCACCCTTCAAACACTATGCATGTGGTTATGAGGCTCTAACCTCACCCATAAGTCTGCCTCCATGTGGTTATGGCCCAAAATTACATGCTCTGTGCATGCCTCACAGGATCTATGCCACTTTTTCAGGCTAGCCTCTAGACCACTGCTCAAAACTACTTGTAACTTTCCAGAATCATGAAAATGATAATAACAATGATAAAGAAATAAAATCTTGAGAAATATCTTAACCAATACATGTCGAATGCAAGATAGAAATTCTGTCAAATAGATAGTAAACATATAAGCTACATGTAATGAATGCATATCTGATCATAAACTTTTGAACTTCATCTAAAAATCACCATGAAGGATCTATGCACTCTCTACCTAGATGCAATAACACTTGTTATTCCATTCATTCATTAACCATTCAATAACTTACCCAATCATGAGAGGGATCCATAGCTAGAGTGCATAATAGAAACATACATATAACCAGAATAGAAACCATGAAAAATCAGCCATAAGATCACCATAATAACTAGTACAAATGATCATAGATCACAATAGGAAAATAACTCATATTAACATATTCAAATGCCAACCAATCAAGGACTTCCATGTACCACCCTGCCATAGATTGAGTTGAACAAATCTCTATTTCAACCAATCACACCCACACCATATTTCGAGCATTAATGTGGGATCATAAGGGTTAAACCAAAACAAAACCAACCAGGGATTCAAGAGGCCAAGCCACCTCAACCCTCAATAAAAATGATCTCATCTATATAGTCCAAAAATTACTAACATAAATTACATTGGTCTCTACCCAAGTTTTCCAAGGCTCCAGGAACTAGTAACTTGGTCGATAGCCTCTAGGGAACCCAAGTTGTTACATGGATCCAGAGATCTCCCATCTCAACCCACATCCTCCAGGGAACCCAAGTTGTTTCAAGGATTTAGAGAATTTGTCCCAACCCATAGCCATAGGAAACATGGGGACCAATTAGAAAACCAAATTGGGAACCCACTACATCATGGTTATCTAGGAAATGGCAAGGAAAGACTAAAACCATTGTCAATCTAGGAAAATATTCATGCCAATGACAACACATAACCAAGGAACCACAAGCATATACCATGCATCCAAAAACTAGTAAGGAGATCACACATGCAACCTGTTACCTACAAAGTAAGCATGTTGTAATTTTTTATCGAATGATCACTTTGCGCTTCCTTTATTTCCTTTGATTGCTTTCTCCAAATCCAAGTGACTGCTAGAGTTCTCCAAGAATACTCTAAGTGTTCAAGAGTGTAAGAGAGCCACATTTTATGCTGAAAAAATCTAGCAACTGATTCTCTAATGCCTTTTTATCATTTGTGTCTCCTTTCCCTTCATTTTCCTTTATTTTTCCTTTGATTTCCCTTTCATGCGAATTTGTGTCTCTCCATCTTCCTATTCTCCTATTTTCCTTTATAATCACAATTAATGCCATTTATTGCCTCTTTTCCTTTGCCAATGCCTTTTCCAATTTCCATAGCCATTATTAAACAATAAGTGATACCCACTATAATTTTTTCCCATGATTAAGCTTGGAATATGTGTCCCATGACCTTGGTCTTATTTTATTTACATACAAAATCAACCAGGGTTGTTACAAGAAAGAATAGTTCAATTCTAGAGGAGTTCAAGAAACAAAGACTCCCTACCTTTGATGGGGAGGTAAAGAAGGCTAAAGAGGTAAAGGCTTGGAATTTGGGGATGAAAAAGTACTTCAAGTTACATGACTACTCTAAGAACATGAAGGCCAAAGTAGCTATTTTCACTTTGAAAGGAAAAGTTGATATATGGTGGGAAGACTAGAAGAATGTTAAAGACTTATACGAGAAAGAGTTGTCATGGAGATGGTTTGAGAAATAATTCTATGAGAAGTACTTATCTGAAAAGTACTGTGATATTAGGCCAAAGAATTCTATGAGTGAAAATTGGGATACTTGACTTTTGATGAGTATACAAGTACATTCTTGGAAATTTTGAGGTATGTGCCTTATATCACGAATGAGAATACAACATTCCAAATATATGTCAACATATTACCACAAAATAACCAGGATAGAATATGTAGAAATTTTGAATAATATGACACATATTCACAGAGATTATCCTGATCATACAATTATAAGCGGAACATGTATAATACATAATCTCCTCTACGTTGATCATCAATTTACAGAAGCAGAAACATTCACAGGCACATATAGAAGCATCAATCAAACTCATTAACACAGTATGTATCCCGGGGAAAGCATCTTGCTAAAAACCCCAACTATCTGTATATTATATTGATTGAATCATGTAACATTACAAAGTACAATGCTTATCACAAGCAATCCAGTACCAGCTCCACCTGTTACACACAATATAGCTCAGATTTGATCTCCAAATCTATCCCACTGCTTGCCTGCCTCCACTGCTCAATACCTGCTCAAGAACTGATGAGAATGGCTTCCCAAACTCGTATTTCACCTCAAAATAATCACTCACACTTTGTTGGACGTGAGAAAAGGCTACAATACTGGGCAAATACGTGAGCAAACTCATTGGCATACTCAATCCCTTGATTGTGCAAGATCTGGTGCACAACTATAGTCACAACTGATAGCAATCTGATTCTCTACCACCTGTCCCTGTTGAACTGAACATGCACTGACATGCAACTGAGTTAACTAATGTATTCATTAGTTGCATCATGAGTTAATAATTAGTTTAACAACTCATCATTAGTCTATCTACAGTTAGACTAACTACAACTAGTTTAACCAAGTCAAACTGAACACAACTCCATCAACTCCACAATCAACTCCACCAAACTCAACTGATTGAGTTCTTACTGAAGTCATGCATGCAACAACTCAACTGACTCATAAGAAAAGCGTATTTCCTTCTGACAGCTGCATGTGCCACCTCTGTAGCTCAAACTGAAGTGCTCCAAGAGAATAATTATAGTCCAAATATTATTATGAGACAATAATATTTGACTTTTCTATTTTTGATAGCCAGTCTAAAAAGAGACTTTGATCACTCACAATGTGATCACTCACACTTTCATCAAAAATAGAAGTCCATCTATTTTTCCCAACTTGACCAATCATCCATAAACAGCAACCTACAATCCATAGACATGATCCATATGTCTAAAAATAGACATAGTCTAAAAATAGACTTGCGCCAAAAATAGCCTGCAGGCCCACTTAGTGAAGGCGACTCTTTTCACTAAGCTCCATCATCTTGTTGCACTCTCAACAAGCATTTCTTGTTGCACACTTTTCAACACTCCCTCTCAACAAGAAAGGCTTCCTCTCAAACCCGATCCTGTAACTCTGGAATGTTCTCCATGCAACACATCTGGCCGGTCCACTTGCTCTGTCATCAAAGTCTCTGACTGCTATTGCCTCTGTCGACTGAAACTCTGCATCTCTGTGCTCTTCAGTATCTTACTGCTCTAGCCTCTGTCACTTTGATCTCTGACTGCATCCATGCTACTGCTGGTTCTATCTCCCAGCATTGCATCCACACTGCACCTCCCAACTGACCTCCCTGTTGGGATAGAAACACCCTCTGATGCTGAAGCTCTACCTGCTGCTGACAAGTGCTCCCTCTCTGACATCTGCGCTATTGCAACATCTCCATGCATCTCGCACCATTGCACACCTCTCTGTGCCACCTAGCACTGTGCAAAACACTTGTGCCTCTCGCATTGCTACAGCCTGCTAGCTATGCGCTGTCCTGGGATTCCCTGCACTGTCGCTCTCTCTGCCGCTCCATCCGCATCTGTCTCTACCCAATCAGTCAGTTCCTACTACTACACATCTGGGTCTCCCGTAGCAAGGTCTCATCCAAGAGGTTGGGTACCTCAAGGATCCTGCCCCTCCTCCTTGGGATGATCAATCCACATCACCCCACCTCCTACCTGGAGGTATGGCTGCATGCGATCCCTCAGCCCACCTGGCTTGAAGTTTCTCCCTACTGGAGGTCTCTAGATGAGTAGATGTCTCTACTCGATCTCCTCTCAGCTTCCCCTGTTGTGGCTCCTCCACAATCTCCTGAAGTTGCTGCACCAATTGTGGCTCCTCCACAATCGTTTGAGACTTCTTCTGGCTCTGCATGTTGAGAGGTAATATACGCTCCCTCTCAACCACCAAGTCTCCATCAGCTGCCTCGCTGCTCAAGGCTTTGCATGCATCTTGAACCTCAAGAGCATACAGGTTCTTGACCCGTGAACCAATCTGCTTCACTGGTCTAGTGATGATGTGTCTAAGGAAAACCTTTCCCTTACTAAAGACCACATCATAGCCTCTGTCTTCCAACATCGCGATCGACACCAAGTTTCTCTTCAGTCCTGGTACATACTTGACATCGGTCAAGGTAAGGCGAGCTCCATGCTCCCTCTGAAAAATAACCGTGCCTACACCTGAGACACTATACTTCTCATCATTACCCATCCCTATGAGTATCTGGAGATCTTTCTCCTCCAAAGTACTGAACAAACTTTTGTCACCGGTCATGTGGAAAGAAGCTCCACTGTCAAGAAACCAACCACTTCCCACCATGGATGAAACCATGCATGCGAAGAGTGTGAAGTCCAACTCAAACTGTGAAGCAAGTGAGGCTGCCTCACCTTCAGATCCTTCCCCGGATCCCTTCTTGGACTTCTTCTTTGGGCAATTAGTAGCATAATGACCCAACTCATGACAACGAAAGCATCTCACCTTCGCCTTGTCAACCTTCTTCCCATCATTGGAAGAACTGGATTCGGAAAGAGAAACCTTCCCCTTCCCCTTCTTCTCCTTACTCGCTAAGGCACAGTTCTCCTCATCCTGCATGGATGAAGAACCGTCTCTGGTGCTCTGTCTAATCTCCTCCTACATCAAATCCGACCATAGTCGTTCCCAATTTGGCAGTTTCTCCCTTCCATTCACCAAGTCCTGGTAGCTATGCCAACTCTTAGGAAGGTCAAGGAGTGCTAGACTCACCATTCTCATTCGACAGTCACCCCCACACTTCCCAGCTCATCCCGGAATTGGGTGAACTTCGTGAGATACTGGGGCATACTGTCTCCATTCTCACACTTAATGTTTCTGAGTTTTATCTCTTGCTTTGGAATTAAATTCGAATTCCACCAGCACAAAACTCAACCGCTTCCGATCTAGAATTCGTGAGAACAAAGTATTTCTTGTACAGAGATCGACTGTATGGGCATTCACCAGATATCTCACCTTCCAAGGGAAGGATGAATCCAGAGGCTACCTGGCCCGATTACAGACTCTGCCTAAAGAAATAGAATGTAAACACTTCCTGAATAGTAGATCTGATGATCAATCCTCGCTTGATATCCTGTAAAAATCTCTTCTACAAATCAAGCAGCTCCGATACCATGTAGAAATTTTGAATAATATGACACATATTCATAGAGATTATCCTAATCATACAATTATAAGAAGAAAATGTATAATACATAATCTCCTCTACGTTGATCATCAATTTACAGAAGCAGAAACATTCACAGGCACATATAGAAGCATCAATCAAACTCATTAACACAGTATGTATCCCGGGGAAAGCATCTCGCTAAAAACCCCAACTATCTGTATATTATATTGATTGAATCATGTAACATTACAAAGTACAATGCTTATCACAAGCAATCCAGTACCAGCTCCACCTGTTACACACAATACAGCTCAGATTTGATCTCCAAATATATCCCACTGCTTGCCTGCCTCCATTGCTCAATACCTGCTCAAGAACTGATGAGAATGGCTTCCCAAACTTGTATTTCACCTCAAAATAATCACTCACACTTTGTTGGACGTGAGAAAAGGCTACAATACTGGGCAAATATGTGAGCAAACTCATTGGCATACTCAATCCCTTGATTGTGCAAGATCTGGTGCACAACTATAGTCACAACTGATAGCAATCTTATTCTCTACCACCTGTCCCTGTTGAATTGAACTTGCACTGACATGCAACTGAGTTAACTGATGTATTCATTAGTTGCATCATGAGTTAATAATTAGTTTAACAACTCATCATTAGTCTATCTGCAGTTAGACTAACTACAACTAGTTTAACCAAGTCAAACTGAAAACAACTCCATCAACTCCACAATCAACTCCACCAAACTCAACTGATTGAGTTCTAACTGAAGTCATGCATGCAACAACTCAACTGACTCATAAGAAAAGCATATTTCCTTCTGACAGCTGCATGTGCCACCTTTGTAGCTCAAACTGAAGTGCTCCAAGAGAATAAGATCAAGTTTATAGTCCAAATATTATTATGAGACAATAATATTTGACTTTTCTATTTTTGATAGCCAGTCTAAAAATAGACTTTGATCACTCACACTGTGATCACTCACACTTTCATCAAAAATAGAAGTCCATCTATTTTTCCCAACTTGACCAATCATCCATAAACAGCAACCTACAATCCATAGACATGATCCATATGTCTAAAAATAGACATAGTCTAAAAATAGACTTGCGCCAAAAATAGCCTGCGGGCCCACTTAGTGAAGGCAACTCTTTTCACTAAGCTCCATCATCTTGTTGCACTCTCAACAAGCATTTCTTGTTGCACACTTTTCAACAGAATAGAGTTTGATGAATCAAAAACCCTATAGGACACCATCTAAAATATGAGACACCATTATGAACAATATAAACATAAGATTGAATCCCAAACAAATTGGAAGAAGAAAGGTAAGGTAAAATTAAAAGGAAAATGGTTGAAGTCTTCAAAATATAAACAAGGAGGGAAGAATGGGAAATTGAATACTTCTACCAGGAAGGAATATGAGCAAAATGGTGCAATGATTAACATAAATGAACCCTCAAAATCAATAAATGAAGAGGTTAATGGGTCCAAGAAATGGCTTGTACAATGTTAGACTTGTGGATAAAACCATATACAAAGGACCAATCCTCAACAACAACATACTGGAATGAAGTTATATAATGTAAGCGACGA
The DNA here is from genome assembly GCA_031772625.1 of Pinus tabuliformis. NCBI lineage: Eukaryota > Viridiplantae > Streptophyta > Pinopsida > Pinales > Pinaceae > Pinus > Pinus tabuliformis. The sequence continues at coordinate 1,368,381,676 of CM062819.1, forward strand.
AAAATGGTGAATGATGTGGCCTAAAAAATACCTCAAATTTTTGTTGCATTAGAAAAAAATAAGGCAAACCAATAAGCTGCAATAATCCAAATCGAAGGTATGGTCATTAACTAACCTGTTTCAGTTTTAATTGAACTGGGTTTTAATTTCAGTTATATTAACATGAAGAATGTAGAGAAATGTAAATTTCCAAAGAAAGATCATAAGGAATAATGGTTGTTTCAACTGACCATGGGTATAGGAAGGTGAGTGATAGACATATTTGAGTCATGGCTCATGGAGATTGGTGATATTACCACCACAAAAACTATAAATTTATTACCATTGGTATCATATGATGTCTCAATCGGCATGGACTAGTTGGAAGCAAATCAAACCAAGGTTGAATGATATAGAGAAGTATTGGAATGTCTTAGTGATGTTGGTGATAATATAGCCTATCAAGGTTAAATAGTGTAATTTCAATTAGGAAAATAACTACACTTCCAGTGAAGCGATGTAGCAAAAATGGTTGTGAATTGTATGTGATCAATGTGACCAAGAAACTAGAAGGTAGCATGGATCCATTTCAAAGCCATCCCATGTTAAAAAATCCAGTGATGTGTTTCCAGAAAAATTTCTTGGATTATGACCCAAAAGGGACATTGATTTTACAATTGAATTAATTTTGGGAATAATACTAGCAACAAACACACCATATCGTACGAGCATGCTTGAGCTCATTTAATTAAAATTGTAGCTAAAATAAACGTTATATAAGGTATACATTCAACCCAGTGTTTCACCCTATGGATCCCAAACATTATTTTCCAAAAAGAAGGTGTTAACAGTGTTGGACCTGCCAACATTAAAATGGTTTCCTGATATGTGGTCCCAATTATACCTCACACCATTTTGGATAGGAGCCCCATCTAGAATACGACCCGGTTACCATTTTATTAATTTTTTTCCTTGGCTCTAATTGTTAGCAAGAGGGAGGAGTGAATATGTTCCTTCAAAAAGTAAGTAAGTGTGCCTGGTGAGTGTTCAGTTGTAGGTGTGTCAAGGTTTTCCTACTGCAGAGGGAAAGAAGAAAGTGAGACATGAAGGGAGGGGTAATAGTACCACCCTAGAAGAGACACACATGAATAGGAAATATTAGTCCAACATCCAAGGGAATATTCCACAAATATGTGATGGTAATTGCAACCATTACAAAACATTCTCAATATGATAAGCACTAAAATAATCAAAATAGTTCAACTACTTTAGTACAGGTGAAAAAAAATATGAATCATAAAAATTCACAGAACAGTCTTACAAATATTCATAATCCATGCATGAAGAACGTGTTGGCCATCAGGCTTCATATATTAAGTGAAATTCCTAGGACACATGTATACAAAGAAGACCACTAGCTCCAATAGTGGAGCGTTGGAGCCACTACTTCCTCTCCAAAAGAACTAGCTTCTCTCTATGATGCCTTGCGGGACGAGCCAAGGTGAAAATTCCTTTTCTCATACAATGAGGGTGTATATATAACCATTAGGGTGATTCTTCACATTCCTTGTGACTCTTTGACTACCCTCATGACTTCTTGACTTCTTATGACTTTTAGACTTTACATGACTCTTCATATTTTTTACATGTCCTTTGGACTTCCACTTTACAATACATTTTTGAATAGGAATTTATATAATCCAAAAAATTGGTGTGGCATATGGTGACTCAGGACATGGAAATGTCAAGTCATTCTTGATGCTTCTTTCTTTGTTTCTTCTCGAGAATTTTATTTTTTCCATCTCCATATGGCTTAGAGATGAGGATGTTTCAGTGATATAAAATCTTGAGCAGTGGTAGAAAACTTATGTCACTTTTCTTTCTTTTGATTGATCCACTTGCATATTCAACTATAGAGGTGTCTTCTTGCATGTTCCCATACTCCATCTCCTTCTTCTTCATCATTTCATGGCATGATAGAGTACCTTTATCTGTAATTCACTCATGACAAGACGACATCAATTCGATAAAACCCTAGTCTAACATGTTGCATGATAATCCACTGATTGAGCGAGAACCAGGTGGTAAGATGAGGGTGAGGCTCAATGACTATGCAATTGCATCGCTCAAGTATTCAAGGGTCAGGCTTAAGCCTTGAGACTGTGTAAATTGTAGTTCAGGCTGGACTGAGTAAGTAGATTATGTAGTTGGGGAGCTGACGGAACTAGGATGAGGGCTTGAGGACTAATTATGCCTATTGTGTAGTTCTGGAAGCCAGAGAAGGCCAAGTGACTGTGCAATTGTGAAACTAAGGAGATCAAGGGTTGGGTTTGAGGACTGAGACTGCATAATGTGTAATTTAGACCTATCTAGAAGGTAGGGTTGCGTAGTTTTGGAGCGTAGGGTCAGGCTTGAGCATTGAGACTACGTAGTGCGCAGTCCTAGGAGGCAGGAACTAAACATTTCATAGTATCAAGAGGCAGGGTTTTTGCTATAGCATTGAGACTGCGTAATGTGTATTTCAAGAGGGATGGAGGAGGCTAAGTGTTAGGGTCCCACCCTAACCCCCTTATTTATGTCTTGGGATCACGTCATAGTCAAGAGTCAATAAAGCCCATATTAATATTTGTAAGTGGTTAACCCGCAATTAATGACGGGACCACAGTTAGTTGCAAATGGGCGGAAGTATTAGATAGATGGTAAATGGGCGGTAGTATTAGATAGATGGTATTAATAAAACCCACGATATTGGCCCGTGGTATTGCATGTATGAGTCATATATAAAGGATAGAGACTACCTGCGAGGAGCATCGTGTCTTGTCTTGTAATCGAGCTTTGCTCTATTGGAGGTTGCCCCCTCAAAGAGGCCTGTGAACATTTCTCTCTGAATAATAAAATCATTGCTATTCTGTGCTCTGGGTATATTTTCTTCGCATATTTTGTGTTCTCGGTATCTTTTCTTCGCAAATTCTATGTTTGGGTATTACTTTGTAGGTTAAGAGCATAACAAGTGGTATCAGAGCACTTTCCAGGGCTCGGTGGGATCTCCAAATTTTAGCAAAAATTTTTTTGGCTAGAGACGTGTTCCGGCGTCTTTAAACCACAGGATCTGTCGTTAAGCGCATAAACCTGCGGATTTGGGGAGGCATGCACGCAGGAAATACAAGAGGTGGTCACGTCTGTTGGACTCCCTTCTAACCCCTGTGGGTACCCCTTCGAGTAGTAGCGCATTAGACAGAACCGCGCATAGACTGTCTTCCACGTACCCTCTGGGTATATAGGAAGCCCCCTAGCTCCCTTGAAACCTCGCCATAGATAAACCTTCGGCTGTCTTGTGGCTACAGTACACCGATAACAGCACTCGGAGAGATTACTCGCTCGTACGATAGGGTAGTCGGGTTGTACGGCTAAGAGTACGGTCGATCCTCCTTAGTTAGAACCCTGAAACATTGGGCCGAGTACTACTGTCAGACCCTTATGTATATTGCGATCTGTAGCACCTGACACTCCTCAAGCCCATAGTTCCCTTTCTATTGGGGGATCACACATCACCTATTCCAGATCAGCAAGGGCAGCAGCAGCAGACATCAGTCCCGCAGCTCCATCAGATCAACAACAGTAGTTGTTCCACCATTCAGATCTCTCAGATCCACCAGATCGGAGTAGTTGTGAAGGGTTCCTGTCCCTAGATATAATTTTCGCAGGACTTTTGGCGGCATTGACATTCTGAGGATTTGGGGACTACAGTATTGATCAGGAAGGAGTAAAACTCCGTTAGGAGTTTTCCAAAAAAAAAAGTCTGAGATCTTCCGGGGCGCTTATTGGTGACCTAGCCCATCAGAATCAGAACGACGAGCTGAGCAAGGTGGTACCATTCAATTTCTTAGTAAAAAATTTTTAGGCGGTCCGAATTTTTGTCCTCAGGTTGGTGTATGGTAGAAACTCGCGCCCAAGTGATGGCCAATGAAAGGATCGACAAAATTGAAGAGCATGTGCACTCCCTCCAATCGGCGGTGAAGCTTATCGAACTTGAGCTTAAAGGAATAAGTAACCAGATACATGATGCACTCCCAAAGGGCAAGGAGCCAGCCCACGAGGAGGCTTATAATGGCCATGAATACCATGAGGGTGAGTCTAGCCACTCTCATCACGTCTGGCACACCCATCCACCACCTAGTCAGCGACCTCCCAAGTTGGATATGCATAAATTTGACGGTTCTCACACGTCCGCATGGCTAGCACAAATGGAGCAGTATTTCCAATTGAATCATATCATAGATGAGGGGACTAAGCTTATGGTGGGCACCATGTACTTGGACAATGAACGATGGCAATGGAAGGAATGGCATCAACGTTGCAATGGACAGTTTCGGGATTGGGCCCAATTTGCCAAAACTCTTCGCAGTCGCTTTGAACAGGAAGACTCTTTCTTGGGGCGTCTCACTAAGCTCCGACAGACGGGTACAGTGGAGGAATATATTACTGCTTTTGAAGCCTTAGCCTTCCGCACTAGGGGTCTCACAGATGAGTTCTACATGGAATGCTTTATCAGCGGTCTTAAAGAAGCCATCAAAGCTCAGGTTCTACTCCACCACCCTCCCACATGGACAGAGGCTTGCCAGGTAGCCCGTAAGGTGGAACGCGCATTAACAGCCCAATCCAGCTGCCCCAACTTCCCCACTAAAGGTCGTCCCTCACAGGCTCCCAATACGACTCAGACACTTAAGATTCAAAAGGTGTCACCTGCGGAAATGGCCGAAAGAAGGAAGCAAGGACTATGTTACTACTGTGATGAAAAATATTCCCCGGGTCATAAATGCAAAGAGCACAAGTTTTTTCAAATAGATGCCACTGACTACAGCTCCACCGAGGAAGATCCACCACTTGAGGAACCGGAGGAGATCGAAGAAGATAACCAAAAGGAAATTGTATCTGATGAACCAATTATTTCGCTAAATGTATTGGCAAGAATTTCTTCCCCTCAAACTCTCAAAATCAGGGGTTTTCTTAAACATCGCCCAGTAGTAGACTTGATTGATAGTGGAAGTACCCATAATTTCATCCATCAAAAGATCGCTGAAGCAGCACATTGTTTCTTCCGGGCAGTTTCTAACTTCCAAGTCCAGATTGCAGATGGGGGCACAATGAAATGTGAAGGTCGCTGTGAAAATGTCAAAATTCAAATGGGGGATTATCAATTGAAAACCCATATGTTTGCAATACACATGGGGGGTTGCGACATTGTCCTAGGCGCGGAATGGCTCCACACTCTTGGGCCAATCACAATGGATTTCCAGGAGTTATATATGAGTTTTAAGCAGAACAACTCCACACATACCCTCCGTGGACTACAGGCGGGAGCCCCCTCTATCATCAGCTCGCATAGGATGGAAAAATTTTAAAAAAGGGCCATCATGGAGTGGTATCTCAATTTAATGCCATCCAGGTAGTAGACACCATGTCTCCGCCAATTCATCCTGAGATGCAACAGATTTTAAATAAACATCAGACGGTCTTTGGCAAGCCTCATGAGCTTCCACCCTCGCGAGGGGAACATGATCATAGCATCACATTGGTTCCAGGGGCCCAAGCCCCAAATGTGCGGCCATACAGATATCCGTTCACCCAAAAGAATGAAATAGAAAAAATCATCAAGGAATTGTTGGAAGCAGGTGTCATTCATCCCAGCATTAGTCCTTATTCATCCCCAGTGGTCATGGTCCTCAAGAAAGATGGGGATTGGCGGATGTGTCCCGACTTCAGGGCCCTCAATAAGTTAACAGTCAAAGATAAATTTCCCATCCCAGTGGTTGACGATTTGCTGGACGAACTCAATGGGGCTCAATTCTTCACTAAGTTGGATCTTCGCTCAGGCTATCACCAAATTCGCATGAAGGAAGTCGACATTCCCAAGACAGCTTTCAGAACTCATGAAGGCCATTATGAGTTCCTCGTCATGCCATTTGGTCTCTGTAATGCCCCCTCTACTTTTCAGAGCCTTATGAATCACCTCCTCAAACCATATCTCAAAAAAATTGTCCTTGTCTTCTTCGATGACATCCTCATCTATAGTGGAACTTGGGCGGCACATCTTCAGCATGTAGATCTACTCTTGCAACTGCTCCGAACGCATAAATTATTTGTCAAGATGTCTAAGTGTTCATTTGGCATGGAAGAAGTTGAGTATTTGGGCCACATTGTGGGGCGTGAAGGTGTCAAGGTGGACCCCAAAAAGATCCAGGCAATGCAAGAATGGCCTCAACCTAAGACCTTGAAAAGCTTGAGAGGATTTTTGGGTCTCACAGGCTATTATCGTAAATTTGTCCACAACTATGGCCGCATAGCGAAGCCCCTAATGCAACTCCTAAAGAAAAATTCCTTCTTCTGGAACGAGGAAGCACAACAGGCATTTACCGCTCTCAAAACCGCCATGTGTTCCACTCCTGTCTTAGCACTACCGCACTTCACCAAATCATTTGTCATTGAATGTGATGCTTCGGGAACAGGTATTGGAGCGGTCTTAATGCAGGAAGGGCGACCATTGGCCTTCACCAGCCAACAACTAAGTGGGAAGAATCTGGGCCAATCTACCTACGAGAAGGAAATGATGGCCATCTTACATGCAGTCGAGACCTGGCGACCTTACTTGTTGGGGCGACGTTTCCAAATCCGCACAGATCATCACAGTCTTAAATATTTTTTGGAGCAACGCCTATCTTCCCCACAACAAAATAAATGGTTAGCCAAAATGCTGGGATATGATTATGAGATCATTTACAAGAAAGGGAAAGACAACAGGGTAGCAGATGCATTGTCGCACCAATTTGAGGAGGAAAGTACTCTGCTCGCAATTTCCCTCCCCATTCTTGACTGGATTGAAGAGGCTCGCAGGGAATGGTTTTCACATCCCGGGCTCTCCCAACTCATTTCTCAATTGCAGGTAGATCCTAATTCTAGAAAGGGCTACTCGTGGCAGAATGATATTCTTCGCTACAAGGACAGAGTCGTAATATCGCCAACATCCACCCTCAAAAGTCGCATTTTGGCAGAATTGCACTCATCTCCCATTGCAGGACATTCGGGCTTTCAGAAGACGTATGCTCGCACCAGAAGATCATTTTTTTGGGCTGGCATGAAACAGGACATCCTTACTTTCGTAGCAGAATGTGACGTCTGTCAACGCCGCAAAGGGGAAACCGTCAACACACCAGGCACATTACAACCATTGCCCATTCCGGCGTCAATTTGGACAGAGGTCTCCATGGATTTCATTACAGGTCTTCCAAAGTCTGGGAACAAGTCAGTCATCATGGTGGTTGTGGACCGACTGTCGAAGTATGCTCATTTCTGCGCCCTACCCCACCCATTTACACCAACCTTGGTTGCTCAAACTTTCATGGATCAGATCTTCAAATTGCATGGCATGCCCACTTCTATTGTGTCCGACCGTGACCCAATCTTCACCAGTAATTTTTGGCAGGAGCTCTTCAGAATACAAGGCACTCAACTCAAACTCAGCACTTCATATCATCCGCAAACAGATGGTCAAACCGAAGCCGTCAACAAATGTCTAGAAACCTACCTTAGGTGTTTCACTTCAGAAAAGCAACATCTTTGGGTACAGTGGTTACCTCTGGCGGAGTGGTGGTATAACACCAACTATCATACCACCACCAAAATGACTCCCTATGAAGCAGTCTATGGACAACTTCCGCCTTCCCCTACTTCTTATCTCACGGGGTGCTCCAAAGTACAAGCTGTGGATCAACTCCTACAACACCGCGCAACCATGCTTGCCCATCTGCGCGAGAATCTTCATCAAGCTCAGAATCATATGAAGCAACAGGCTAACCAACATCGCTCAGAGCGCCAATTTCAAGAAGGGGATCAGGTCTTTTTGAGGCTGCAACCATATAAGCAAACATCACTCAAAGACAAGGGTTGTCAAAAGCTCTCCCCAAAATTCTACGGACCATACCAAGTACTTCAGCGCATTGGAGAAGTGGCTTACAAGTTGGCTTTGCCACCTACAGCAAAAATCCACCCAGTTTTCCATGTATCGTGCCTCAAGAAAGTGATTGGGAACAATTGCCGAGTTCAAACCAGTCTACCTGAATTGGACGAAGAAGGGTCAATCTGGCTTCAACCTGAACAGGTTCTAGACACACGAGACAAGCACCTGTGCGGCCGCATGATTAAGGAGGTCCTCGTCAAATGGAAAGACACCTATCCGGAGGATGCAACTTGGGAACCAGCCACTATTCTTCAGCAGTTTCCGCAGCTTCAGCCTTGAGGACAAGGCTAGTCTTAAGGGGGAGGGCATGTTAGGGTCCCACCCTAACCCCCTTATTTATGTCTTGGGATCACGTCATAGTCAAGAGTCAATAAAGCCCATATTAATATTTGTAAGTGGTTAACCCGCAATTAATGACGGGACCACAGTTAGTTGCAAATGGGCAGAAGTATTAGATAGATGGTAAATGGGCGGTAGTATTAGATAGATGGTATTAATAAAACCCACGATATTGGCCCGTGGTATTGCATGTATGAGTCATATATAAAGGATAGAGACTCCCTGCGAGGAGCATCGTGTCTTGTTTTGTAATCGAGCTCTGCTCTATTGGAGGTTGCCCCCTCGAAGAGGCCTGTGAACATTTCTCTCTGAATAATAAAATCATTGTTATTCTATGCTATGGGTATATTTTCTTCGCATATTTTGTGTTCTCGGTATCTTTTCTTCGCAAATTCTATGTTTGGGTATTACTTTGCAGGTTAAGAGCATAACACTAAGCTTCTTGGTTTCGGAGTTTTCCGAATTTGGCTAAGTGTGGGATTAATGAAGCTTATGTGAATAGTGATAAGACATGACTATGATCACACACTTAGAACACTTTACGATGCAACATAGATCATCGAAGGCACATGAACAACATACTTCCCTAAATGCAACAATTATGCAATGACTTACGACAAGTGTGAAACCAAAGATACACTTTGCAACGACTGTGACGAGACTTGTGCGACAATGCTTAAAATTTTGGAAATGAGTGTGATGGATGTTTACATGGTAAGATCAACTTATTTACAAAAATATAGCCCCTTGAAACCACCAAAACAATCTTATGTACATCTTGCGACACTTAACATGTGAAAATACTATTGTAACAACCCTAGTGAAAATTTCATGTAAATAAAGTTAATAGAGGAAAAATAATAACCACAGCCATGAGACACTTATTCGAAGTTGAATGTTGGGAAAAACATCATAGTGTGGGTGTTCATTTGGTTTATTATGGTTAAGGAAATTAGCAAAGGAAATGGCAAAGGATTTGGAAAGGCATGAGGCATTAATTGGCATTTTATTTATGAAAATAATGGAAATTGGGAGAAAAGGAAGGCAAAAGGTCACAGGTTGCATGTGAGGAGGAAAATGAAGGAAAATAATGGAAAATTGAAGAAAATAGAGGACTCATTAATAAAAAGGACTCTAAGGATGAATTTGTAACCTTTTGTTAGTTTTACCTTTTTGTCATTTCATTTTTTGGAGCTCTCTCTATTCTCTCTATCTCACACTCTTGGACACTTAGATTTTCTTGGAGCACTTTAGCATCGGATCAATAAAAACAAATAAGGAAAGAGGAAGAAAATATCAAGCAAGGAAGAGCGGGATCAAGCATCTACAGCAGGATTATTTGCAGGTATCGATTCACATGTGTGATTTCCTTACTAGTTTTGGTATGTATGGTTTTGCATGTGTGTTTTTGGTTCTCATGTTGTCAATGGCATGGGTTTTGCTAGGTGTGATAGTGTTTTTCAGCCTTACATTTCCATTTTCGGATAACCATGGCTTGATGGGGTTATCATGTTTTTGGTTGAGCCAGATTGTTGGAAGGATTTAAAACTAAGTGAGGTGGTATCTAAAAGCAAGAACACATGGCATAGTGATCCCTGAATCAAATTGCGGATTGCAGTAAAGCCTTGGCCTAATTACCCTTTGAAATGGATTATGTGTTACGGTAAAGCCAAATTTTGTGTTACCTTGGTGGGCCTAGGAATCTTCGACCAACCCTTCATCAGGCCTAGGAATCCTTGCCTAGTGAATGGCAGGATATGCGGTAAATCCTAGAAGGTGGAGTCTCGATTAGGCCTATGGATCCTTGACCATTGTATGGTAGGATGTACAGTAAAGCCTAGAGACTAGGATATAAACAAATTCCTCACATGTAGGTGGATAAATCCGGTGGCATCCATTCTTTCTTAGGGCCTAGTGATCCAGTGGGGATTGTGGTAAAGCCTAATTCTATTGATGAGGGTGAGGTGGTTTAGCCTCAGGAAGCCCTAGTTGATTTTGTTTATGAGTCCCACATTCATTCTTGGAATATGGCACAAGGGTGATTGGCTAAAAGAAATATTTGGTTCAACCAAAATATGGTCGGGTGGTTTGTGGAAGTCACATATCTAGTTGGCTTATGCATTCATTAATGTTATTTCATGTGTAAATGTACTGGTTTATATGTGTATTTTATGGCTTTTGTATATTTGTTATTTCTATTGTTTATATACTTATTATGAGTATGTTTTATGACACTGATGATGTATGGCACAAATCATGTTTTGATTAGTAAATGAATGAAAAATGAATATATGACCTAATAGATGATAATGCAACCAATGTGATAAGGCATCAATGCTTCTTAGAAATTCTCAAATAACTATGAGACCCCTATGCTCAGATCTATTGTTATGACCTGTAGAATGCATATTTGTGACATGTTTGATGAAATGCTTGTCATTGCTAGCAGGGGTCCAATCAAGTATTTGTTCAAGTATTTTCACTAGTTTAATTGTTTCAATGTTATTTTCATTTCTGGAAGTTTCATGATTTTTTTTGCAGTGGCATGATTCATGGCCCTGAAAAAGTGGCACAGAATTCGGGGTCACAGTCTCAGAACTAGCTGAAAAAATCCTCGATCGCGTGGATTACCTTTCTCTGGGAGCGGCTGGAGGGTCCCAATCACATGCATTCCCATGTCATGGGAACGAATGAGGCTATAGGTTAGTAAAATTTTAAGTTACCTCAGGGGTTAGTCAACTAGAAGGGTTGGTTTGCTCTTAAAGGATTTGTAGCATGTGTAGAAGGCCAGTTTGGTTGTGTTTTGTCAATTCAACTTCCTTAATTATAATTTGGAATTTGAATCAAATCATGGTAGCCTCTCATCACATGTTTACCCCAATGGACCAGTTAACTTGGGTAAATGTGGGAGGAGGGTGTTACAGAGTGGTACGAAAGGATGGTTCACCCCTTGGACGATATGGGTGGTGTGTTGGTCATGCATTCATCTCGATTGCATATGTGTTCTCTATGCATGATGGTGTTTATGGCTGCCATGGTGTTGCCATGTGAAAGGTGATGGTGTTGACCTTGGATGTGTTTATCATGAGTATAGGTCAGTTATGCACTAGTAATGCATGTCAGTGTTTGTATGTATTGTGTATACATGCATGTCATACATATGTTCATTATGCATAAAAAGTTGGTGATAGTTTCCATGCATGAGGTCATGCATTGATAATGGTTGAAATGATTTTTATGTATTGTTATGATTATGTTTATACATGTATTGTGCTAATCTGGTTGATCTTGGTGACGAGATATCCTCCCCAGAACTATACTGAGGTATGTTGATTATATTATGTTCTAGTTTAGATGGCATGGTATACTTGCAGCAAAGAGATCAAAGATGACTAGAAAGATGGTAGACTATAGTTTATGAGACTCTCCCTATGGATCAGATGAGCGGCATGGTGTTGGGAACTCTTCTGACTTAGCAGATACATTGAGGATTTTGAAGGCATAAATAAGGAGTTGAAAGGAAGATAATGATAGGATCATGGAGGCACATGAGAAACAAGTAGAATTCAATGCAGTAATCCTTCATAGTTTGTCAGAGTTGCAGAGACAGGGAAAAATTTGGATCAGCCATGGGCAAGAGGATAGGACTAATGGGGCATATGGTAGTAGATCTTATGGTGGTCACAGGTCAAATAGGGATGACATAGTAAGAGATGGAAGGATATTGGATGCTTTGGATAGGAGAGGTGATGGACATAAGTACTATTCTAGTTCTGGTTCTAACAGGAAATATGATCATCATCATTATCATCCTTATAGGAGACGTGACAGGGGATATTTTGTAGATGAGTTCGAGAAAGATGCTAAAGCATGGCTACTTGGGATGAAGAATTTCTTTGAGTTGCATGAATACATAAAGAATATGAAGGCCATAATTGCTATCTTCAACCTCAAAGGGAAAGCAGACATTTGGTGGGAAAATGTAAAATGAGTAAGAGACATTAGAACCAAAGAGTTGAGTTGGCATGAATATAAGAGACATTTCAGGAAGAAATACTTGTCAGAAAGGTACTATGATAACAAAGCCAAGGAATTCTATGAACTTAAAATGGGATCAATGACATATGAGGAGTGTACGACTGATTTCCTAGAGCTATTGCGGTATGTACCATATCGTAAGGATGAGAAGGCTAAAGTTTAGATATTTTTCAGAGGATTGCCATTAGCATTTAGAGACCAAATTGAGTATGATGATCCTCATTCACTTCATGAAGTTATTCGGAAATTGAAACACTATTACGAGAATCCAAAGTTTAAGAATGAATCTCAGCAAGGATGGAAAGGGAAAGTTAAAGGTAAATCTAAATGGTAACCGAAAAGAACAAGGCCTCAGGATCCAAAATAGAAAGAGAATGTTGCACCATACAAGAAGTTCAACGTAGCTAGACAGCGACATGGTTCATAGAAGTAGAATAGAGGTGATGGTACAGGGTGGTTGGAGTGTTGGACATATGGTAAGGAACATCTTAAGAGGGATTGTCCGCAGAATTAGGGTGGTATACCTTAGATTTACAGTGCACAAGAGGTGCAGAATTTTGGGGATGTTTGGTAGAGCATTCCCCATATCTATGCATCAATTGATAATAGTCGGGTGCATCACTAGGCATCTATCATTTAGATGGATAGTAAGCTTTGTGATTTAGTTTTTTTCTATTTTGATTGATCATAGATCTAATATAGTTATGTTAACCCTAACTTGGGGATAAGTGTGGTTTGAATAAAGATGTGCATGTTGAATATTGGTTAGTGCAGTTGGCTACAGGTACAAAGAAGAGAGTTTGTCATTAGGTAAGAGCTTGTGCTTCTGAGTTGAATGGTAGGCCTACGTCAACACATTTGAATGTATTTTCATTCAGGCCATATAGTATGCTTTTGGGTATGGATTTGTTGTATATTCATAGAACCAAAGTGGACTGTTATGACAAGGCCATCGAATGCTTGGATGACAATGGAGAATGAAGAATCTTACAGGGTAAGAAGAAGGAAACATCAGTTAGAATGGTGACAACTATGCAGGAAAAGCGCAGTCACAGAAAAGGGTGTGTATTATATGTTGTGCATATTTATAGTGATAAAGGTAAGGATGTTGAGGATGCATAGGTATTGAGCAGGTACCCGATCTTGTAGTCATTTCATGTTGTGTAATAGAGGTTTCAAATTTTCTTCCTCATAGAGAAGTGGCCTTTTCCATTAAGTTGGTAGCAGGGGCAACAAAATCATCAAATGCACCATATAGGATGCATACTGTAGAGTTAGTAGAGCTAAAGTTACAGTTGAAGGAAATGTTTGACAAGGGATACATTAAGATAAGTGTATCACCATGGGGTGCACCAATATTGTTTTTTAAGAAGAAGGATGGTACCCTCAAGTTATGCATCGATTACAGGTAGCTAAAAAAAGTGACCATTAGTAACAAATATGAATTGCTGAGGATTGATGACTTGTTCAATCATTTGAAGGGAGCAACAATGTTCTCAAATATTGATCTAAGATCTGTATATCATTAGGTACACATTAAAGAAGAGGACATTTACAAGACATATTTTCAGACCAAGTTTGGGCATTATGAGTTTTTGGTAGTTCCATTTGGTTTGACTAATGCTCCAGCTACATTTATGTGCTTAATGAATAGCGTGTTGCGTCCTTATCTGGAAAAGTTTCTTATTGTATTCATTGATGACATCTTGATATATTCTAGAAATGAGGAAAAGCATGTCGAGCACTTAGCATCAGTGTTGAGATTGTTGAGAGAGCATTTGTTGTATGCTAAGCTTAGAAAATGGAGTTTCTTTCAGAAAAAGGTACATTATTTGGGGCATGTGGTCTCTAAGGAAGGTATAGCAGTGGATCCAAAGAAGGTAAGGGCTATCATGGAGTGGGAAACTCCTAGAAATGTGGACAGGGTAAGATAATTTATGTTGCTAACGGGATATTATAGGAGGTTCACCAAGAAATTCACTCAAATTGCATGTCCTATTATGTCATTGCAGAGGCAAGGTAAGAAATTTGAATGGATAGAGGAATGTGCAGCAAGTTTTGAGCAGTTAAGGAAGTTGTTGACAAATGCTCCAGTGTTAAAGATTTCATATCCGAACAAGGAGTTTGTGGTGTTTATAGATACTTGCAATAGAGGACTTGATCGAGCCTTAATGAAGGAAGGATCTATATTGTGCTATGAGTCATGGAAATTGAAAGAGAAAGAGAAGAATTACCCTACACATGATCTTAAGTTGGTAGCGATCATTCATGTGTTCAAGATGTGGAGAAACTATCTTCTTGGCAGGAGGCTTGTATTGATGAGTGATCATAGTGGCTTGAGATACTTGTTTGATCAACCGAATTTGAAATCCAAACAAGCTAGATGGTTAGCCACGATAAATGAGTTCGAATTTGAGATCAAGTACATCAAGTGTAAAGAGAACAGGGTTACATATGCTCTTAGCAAGAAGATATAGGTGAATCATATAGCAGCTATGGTTTCTTATGTGACAGACTTACAAGATCAGATCTTACAGGAAGGTCAGTAGGATGACAGGTACATGGAGCTTATACACAGATTACAAAAGAGTATAAGTGATCAGGATGTGGACTATCGTCTCATAGTATATGGATTGATTAGATTTAGGGACATGATATATTTGTTAGACAATAGTGAGCTCAAGAAGACTATCTTGAGTGAGTTTCATGTGAAACTATATTCAGGTCACCTAGGATATCAAAAGACATTGATAGTAGTGAAGAAGTTGTATTATTGGTCGAATATTAAAAATGATTGGGAAAGTTTGTGGCTAGATGCTTGGATTGTCGGAAGGTGAAGGAAGAATGAAAGCATCAGGTGGATTACTAAAACTGTTTCCAATTCCAGAGTGGAAGTGGCAGTTCGTTTCCATGGATTTCATTACAAGTTTGTCAAGGACATCTAGATAGTATGATTCCATCATGGTTGTGGTGGAAAAGTTGAAAAAGGTAGTGCACTTCATTCCAATGAAGTCTACTTATTCAACTAGTGATGTAACACATGTATTCATCAGAGATATGGTTAGATTGCATGGTGTTCCGAAGAATATTGTGTCAGACATGGATGCTAAGTTCACTTCCAAGTTTTGGAAGGAGTTTTTTGCACATTTGGGGACAGAGTTAGCCTTTAGTACAACTTATCATACGTAGACGAATAGACAGAGAGGGTCAACAAGATATTGGAGGACATGTTGAGGATGTGTGTGATGCATCAGTAGAGGAGATAAGAGGAGTACCTTCCATTGGCTGAATTCACTTACAACAATGATTATCAAGAGTCACTAAAAATGAGTTCATTTGAGGCACTATATGGTCAAAGTTGTAATACTCCCATTAGTTGGAGTGATCAAGTTAACCGGGTGTTGATTGGATCAGATATGTTGGAAGAGATGGAATAGGAAATTCAGGTAATCAAGAAGAAACTAGAGGCAACATAGGATAGGAAGAAAGTTTATGCATATTAGAACAGGTTGTTTAAGGATTTTCAAGTTGGGGAACATGTGTACTTGCGCATCAAGATGAAGAAGAGATCCTTGAGGATTGGATCGTGTGCTAATCTAGCACATCATTTTGTGTACACTTCAATATTCTTGAAAGGATTGGACCATGTTGTCTCAAGGGGCTTGGACCTAGGTTCAAAGTGTATTGCACACCAACAAAAACCTCAACCACTGGTCCTTTTAGTAACGACTTGCAAGAAGATCACAATCTCACTCGAAGTGGTTATGGGAGGTTGCAGAACGAAGTTTCTACAACCAAATGGATATTGTGCTATGGCACCAGTGTCTTTTATTATATTTTATATTGATCTATGACTATGCATACATAAAATACTTTGTGCTTATGATTTACTTTATATACTTGCACTTATTACATAAACAGATCAGAGAACAATATAGCATGTATTCTTTCGCATAAATAAGTAAAAAGCATGCATATCAGTACATATGGAAACAAATTAAGAATACAGATACACAAGACTTTGCAAAACTTCTTCTTCTTTATTAAGCTAGATCATTTCAATACATATAATCTCTTCAACCTACGCACCCAACTGCAGGTGGTCTATGTACTCAGCTGCAGATTCTTCCAAGGCCTCCACACACTCAGCTGTGGAGCCTTTCCTAAAGCCCAAAAGATAGACTAAAGATAAAAAGTATGATCAATTCATCTATGTGTCCTTTTGGCAAATCATTACATCTCCTTATATATTTAATTTCTACAAAACCATGGCCCACATACTATGGATTCGAAAAAATAATGAGCTAGCACCCTAATACCCGTTACAAAATTGTGGGATTTGACCCACCCCAAAGCCCCTAGACATTGTGTGGTGGATAGAAATTCGCGGACTCTGCATGCTCTGGTCCTCAAAATGTGGAGTCTTTGACCAAAAATGGACCACATTGGGACATGCCCAACAGGCCCTCAACTCACATGTGACTCGTCCCAAGTCACTCAACTCTTGTGCCCTGAATCTTTGCTGTGATGCTCATGTAGGTGACATTATTTTATTGATGTATTTTTTCTACCTACCTCTCCTCTCGGTGCACTTCTTCTGGCAATGCCTCTGTGGTTGGTCAAAAAGTCTTCTGCAAAACTTCTTTATCCCTTCATCCTAGCTCCATGAGCTTACTGTCCACTGCCTACGAGAGCTGGAAGACCTCATCCTGCCATGGTTCAGTCCTTTTTGTCAAAACATTCTGCTTTATTAGAAGGTCTTCAATCTACTTTTGAAGATTCTTTCCTTACGTGATCCTTGCGAACCTCTACGAGACTAGTAAGGTCTTCACAGTTGCCCAGATATTGTCCGACTACTTCTACTTCATTTGGAGCTCCTTGTCAATCCTCTGAATATTTGGATCCTCCTGGAGTGAGGTTCAAATATGCATAGTTTAATCTAGTAGTCTGGCACAGTCCTCCAATGTGTTAGCGATGCCTTTCAATGAAAAATTCAAATTATTTTCCCTATGCTCACATACTTCTCATGGCATGATTGGTTGCAACCTCATTTTCATCTTAGTAATATTGACTTCATACTCAAACTTCATCTTAGCGAGCTTATTCTTTGATTCTCTTATCGCGAGGGCAAGCTTCAAGACCTTCTTTGTTGGTGACTCCTCTTCATGGACCTTCACGTCCAGAACTATGCTACAAGTATCTGTAATGAAATTTTGCAACTATTGATGTTACTGGCATGCTCCATCCCTTTCCTTAATCAATTGATCAAGCTTATTCTTTAGCAAATCTCTGTGCTTCACCACCTGGATTCTTAATATTGACGTGTGTTGTTCTCGCTCCTTTATTTCATTTGTAATATTTTGATGGATTTCATGTAATAAATGAATCGGTAACGCGACAATGTTCATGTTGACACTGGCCCAAGATTTTTCTCATTCTCTATCCTCTAGTGATTCAAAATACAACGCTCTAGCTTGTACCTACAAAATCATTACTATGAACATTGTTTCTATTTGTCGCTCTGGTTGCAATAGCTAAACTATCTGTGCTAGTTGTCTATGCTAGTACCTTCAACTTCGTGAGGCCTTGCTGCACCTCTATCAAAATCATTTTGTAGTGATCATCGACCTTGTCCCAGGTCTCATCGGTTACTTCCTAGACCTTATCCGTAATCTAATCGATATCCCAATGAGTGAGGACAAGCGGTATCACGCCCTTACCTTTGCTCGCCTTCTACTTCTTCCTTGGGCTTGGTGTAGTTACTGTAGGTACCCTCATTTTTATGATGAATGGTGATTCCTCTATTGGATCTACATCACTGAGAGGGTATTGGATATCTTGTTCCATTTTTGGCTTTTTCTCTGGCTCTGGTTCCTCTGTTTCTCTTCCTTTGTCTATCCCACTTGGACCTGCATGTTGCACGATGCCCCCTACTACTTTAGTGTCGTCTATGGTTGGGGTCAACTATTCAACTAACCATTGTTGTATTATTGTGAACAAGTCATATTTAGTGACCAAGTATGGCAGAGGGTGCCATGTCTCCATTGGATCCTTTTGTGCCTTGATGTAGACTCTGTGAAAATCAACCTTGAATGTTGTGATGTTGCAATATTTCTCATACAAACTAGGTGATAACCTGGGATACTAGTTCACCACCATGTGAAAATCCATGCTCAATAGCACAAAAAAAATTATGTTCTCCTACATGCGCGTTGGGTTCTTAGTATGCCACAGTGAGGCATACCACGCGGCTTCACATACATCTATTTCAACAGGAGGAAATTGTGAGTCCTCCAACTCCTTCCATGCGATCAACACAATGATCAAGATCAACCATGCATAATGAAATGTTTTTCCTTCCTCCTGCACTTCCCGGCAATCCTCCAAAAACTCCCTGCATAAGTACCCGAACCAATTGAAAATAACCCTATCACTGCGCTGCACAGCCAAAGAAACTATGGTTGTGGGAACTTCATTCACTCTACACTTCCTCATTATTTTCCCTACTAATATATGTGTAGCGAAGCATAGCCCTTGGTCGCTGATAGAGTTGATATCATAACCACGTGACTTCTTGATAATCCTGAACTTTTCCTTCATGGTCTGTGCCATTGTCTTCTCTTGATTCTTACCAACGAAATCTTCAACGAGGTCATTTCCTTGGTGAGGTATCCTAGTAATCCTCTTGATCAACATTTCATTGATTGGGATCCTCGTCCCTAGCCAAAGGCTTCCATCATGCACCAATGCTAGTAATTGTCGCACACAGGTTGTGTTGGATGTGATTCTACTGAAGTGTGGCACATATAAAATGTTTAACAAGCATGATCTTTGCAATCATGTAGTCCATCAATGTGACTCCAACCTCATAACTCTTCTCTATAGATAATAGACCTGGTGTAGGTACTTGCTTGGTTCGAACTACGGATATTTGCTTCTGTCATTAAAGTCCCAATCCTCCATTTTTAGTTGCGGGATTTTCCCCAACACTTCGCCTTCAAATGTAACTTTCTCTGATAGAAACAGTGTGAATGTGTTGAACTTCGCATCTTTCACATATTTTAGAGCTTGGCTCTCAGTTTTCTCGATGGAAAATATGGTGGCAGTACAGAGGGAATTTCTACGCCCTTTGTCTCTATCTGAGGCATCTTGACTTCCTCCTCATTGTCATGGATTTCCTCTGGTTCTTCCTATTGTACTTGCTTCTTCACCTTCTCCTTGGGTTTCTTATCTTTCTTGGGCTTTATGTATTTCTCTTTTGATGTCTTCTTCCTTGGGCAAGTTCTGAGCTCTTCTCCTTCAGCTGGCCTCTTTTGAGGTATTTTCTTGGATTGTTCTCCTGTACCTACTTGTTTCCGTGGTGACCTTGCGCGCCTTGGGGATGTGGGTACATTCGCTGCTCCAGTTTGACCACCCTGGGCTTCCATGACTCCTTCCAGCCCTTTCTTTGCAAATTCTCTAGAAAAATCCTCAAAGCTTCTCTCAAACATACAACAACTCACTTCTCTTACACTTGGTTGAAAATTCTCAAACTGAATTCTCCATACAGCAAAGTATAAAATGTGATGTAGGACATGGCCTTTATAGCGAATTTGAATTTTGAATCATATGATTGGCTTAGATTTTTATCATTTAATGCAAGTATGGTGTTAAATTCAGCTAGTTGTGCTTCATAAAAGCATTTCACCCACACCTTTTAATGACAACTTTCTTTTAAGAGTAGCTTTTTTCTTCCAACGCTTTTCCATTTATCTTTGACAATCGCACAATAATCTACCCTCCATCGTGGTTCTTTAAAACTTCAACGTACTTCTAAGTATCCCACAGTAACTCTCCTTTAGCATGGTTCTTGAGGACTTCGACATACTTCTGAATATTTTGGCGAAGTTCCCTTCTGCAAAGTAGTTTATAGTCAATTTCCCACTTTCAACTGCAAGTGGCACTAAGACTCTTCTCCTTTCGTTCTTCATTGTGAAGCTCCATTAATAAATTTATCTGTGTATATCTTCAATCTTCTACCATTCACTTGTCTTAGGATGAGTTGACCATTTAAATTTGCGAGCTGAACTGTGCCACCATTATAGACATGTTTAATGATATACGGTCCTAGCCAATGTGTCTTAAATTTTCCTGGGAACTTCGCTAATTTTCTATCATATAAGAGTAAAATATCTCCTTCCTAAAATATCTTTTGTTTGATGTGTTTTTTATGCCAGTATTTCTCCCTTGCTTTTTGTACTTGTTGATGAAAACCTGCTATAAACATGTCCTCTTCCAAAACAAGCAATTATGCCATCCTCTCCTCCATTATATCATAATCTACCATGTTTGTGAAGGCTGCAATTCTTAAACTAGACATAATGTACTCCATAGGCATGATTGCTTCTTTTCCATATACCAACCTAAAAGGTGTCTGGCCTGTCAATTTCTTGCATGTTGTCCTGTATGCCCACAACACCGCTGGAATTCTTAGATCCCAGTCATTCATGTTCACATTTCACACCTTTGTGAGTGCATTCTCCAGAATTTTATTGAAAGCTTCGATTGTCCCATTCGCTTGAGGGTGATATGGGGTACTTTTCTGATGGTGTACTTGAAATTCCTCAGTTAATGCTTCAATGGTCTTATTCAAGAAGTGTGACCCTTGGTCACTCATCAATATCCTTGGACACCCAAATCTAGACAGAATGTATTCAAAAATGAACTTTGTGATGGTATCTGCATTACAATCCTTCACTGGTTGTGCCTCGAACCATCTCATTAAATAATCAGTTGTAGTGATTATGTATATTGTGATGGTGTTCTTTCCTGAAGGGTTAATAGGTCCAACAAATTCAATAGCCCACTTGTCAAATGCTTGCAATGTTACCTATGGATTTAATTCTCTTTTATATGGCCTTCCTGTTCTTTGACATATATCACATGTGTGAAAAAATTCCTTTGCATCCTTATGTGTCGTCGGCCACCATAACCCAACCCTCAATATTTTCTACGCAGTGGCCTTCCCTACATAATTTGCACTTGCGACTCCTCCATCAGCTTCTGCTAAAATAATCTACCTTTCATGTCCCATTTTGTACAAGTGCCCTATAATTAACGTTAAATCATCTACTTTTATCACCAACTCCTTTTGTTGTGTAGTGTACTATGTGGGCGCCATTGCTGTGGCCAGGAACTGAATAATATCCGTGAAGTGATCATCCACAACCCTGATTGTGAACAAATGTGGGTCGGTTAGGTTATCTTTGATATTAGTGGGTTCTTCTTCTGTCTCCAATATCAAAAGATGATCGAGCTTGACATTCAATCTTCCCGGCTTGACTACAACTTCAAAATAATACTCCTGGAACAACAACAACCATCGACATATTTTTCCTCCTAAAATAAGCTTATTCACCAAATATTTCAACGCGGAGTGATCAGTGAACATATTAAAATATGCTCCCAACAAGTAGTGCCTGAACTTCTGTAACACATAAACCATATCTAACCCTTCTCTTTCTATTGTATTATAGTTTGTTTTTGCGTTGGACAATTTTCTATTGGCAAAAGCTATGGGGTGATCAACTTCGCCTACGCCTGGTTGTGCCAGTACTATACCCAACGCTATGCAAGATGCAACGACATGTACATGAAATTCCTTATTCAAGTCCAGAAAAACTAAGATCAGACCAGTTGCCATGTTTGCACATAATATGCCCCAAGAGTATGCCACAAGGCACACAAAATATAGTCTTCTTCAAGTTAACTGAAATCTGATGTTGACTACATGTATCCAACATAATCCTTAAGCTCGCAATGTGCTTATTTAATAGCCTAAAGACTATCCAATCATCAAAGTAAACTTCCAAGAATTTATGTATGTAGTCCTTAAACGTTGTGACTACGACTTTAGAAAATATGGTAGATGCATTATTCAAGCCAAAGGCATCATCATGTACTGAAATGAGCTTCACTCTGTTGGAAATGTTGTCTTATGTCTATCTTCTGGCGTAATCTTGATCTGATGGTAACCCGCAAAGCCATCTGTGAAATAATAGGCCTCATGACATCCTACATTGTCCAATACTTCCTCTGTAAATGGTTCAGGGAAACAGTCATGCACACATGCATCATTTAGTTTCCTTAAATCAACAAATATTTTGATCTCTCCTTTAGTCTTCTTTTCTTGAACTATCATTTGACTTAACCATTCAGTGTCTTCAACATCTTCGACGATCCCTTCTTCTAGAATTTTGTCTAGTTCTTCCTTCTCTTTTTCCTTGTATTTCAAATTCAATCTATAGGGTATATGCTTCATAGGCTTCACATTTTCATATGGATCCTCATAAATCCTAGGTCCCCTAATATGCCCTTCATTTTTGAAAAATTTGTCGTGAATAGCTCCTGGTATTCATGTAGCAGCTCTTTGATTTTATTAATTTTATATGCTTCCCAATAGTCTCCAATCGTTGTGAACTTCAAGTCTTCCTCTGTCCCAATATTCACTTTTTATGTTTTTACTGATTGCATTATGTCTGGTATGTCTGGTTCTGGTCCAGCAACTTTGTGATGTCCATCCAATTTTGGTATATCAATATTGTGCAACCTAATCATTTTGCCATGTCAATAGAACTTCATTCTAAAAAATCTTTACTCTGATTTCTTGGAGAGTTGAGTCTATACATGGGAAATCATCATCAAAATTGAATGTGAGTACAAACCCTTCAAACAAATTTGTCCAATTTGTAGTTCCATGTCGCAGTTTTGTTTCAAGATACCAACTAATAGGAATCATGTCTAGTGTGTGGATAAATCCATGTACCCACTCTTGTTCTAGAATTTCTTTCCAATATGAAGTGTTGTGATGGATATTCTCCTAGAGATCAAACTTACCATCATACTTTACTTCAATTTATGTGTTGATTGAGCCAAACCTGATCCATAGTAATCTTCGACACTAATGTTAATCTACTATATTTGCTTTATTAGTACCTTACCATCTAGCATGTGTAGACCTTAGGGCTACATCCAAAGCTCGCAAACTCTATTCTTCTGGTATTTCTCTTTCATATTCTTCAAGAAACAAGCTTACTTCTCTAATTCCATCCTAATAAGGTATATTTCATAACTCGAAAGTTATGCAGCAAAGTGATTTTGTGGTAGAGACTTCATATAACATGTTCTACAGATTTTCCGATTCTTCCTAGGAATCTGAAGTACAATAATTGTCTTGATCCTAGTCCAATTTTCCATCTGTTGTAGGATTAATCCAATCCTCCTATTTAGATGTTATCTGATAAATGTTGTCGACATCTGCGTTGCATTTCTCATCCTGGGCAGGCTTTGTATAGCGCACTCCTTTTGAGGGTTCTAGAGAGATGATGACCCTCATATCATCTCTTTCGAACACCATTTGTCTCTTCTTCAAATTAATTATCACCAAATTATCGAAAGCCCAATCCAATCCAAGCAGCAGGGACTAACTATTGATAGCATCTACAATTTCGATCACTTCGAAGTCTACAATGGTTCGAACCTTGAATCTTTGATCCAACTCCCACACAAACTCAATAACCACTTGCTTGATTTCCTTCAACTCCATAATGCACTGTGATTCTGATTTCGGCTTCTTGAATTCTCATACCAACACTTTCTTAATATCATCTAATGAAGCAACCTAATTAGTCATAGAATACTTCATTTACCATGTCAGTTCTCTTTATCGCAACATCGTGATGAGTTGTTCCTTCTTTACATCTTCGTAGGTACTTTGTCTCGCTTTCCATATTGCATCAACTACAAACCAGAACTGGTCAGGATCCTCTTATCCAAGGCCTCTAAAGATGGAAAACTTAATATCATTGCCCATTTTTCTTCTTGGGGGTTAGGGGGAGCGGGAAGGGGTGATTAGGGGGAGGGGGAGAGGGCGTAGGTGAATTATGGGGAGGGGGATGGGGAGTAAGGGAAGTAGATGGATGGGGAATCCCAAAGATGCCCTGATTTTCTCAACTCCTAACTTCAGCACACCTTCAGGATGGTAGGGGGAATATTGCGGCATTACAAGGCTACTTCCTTCTTCTTCACTCCCAGACCCACCTAAAAAGGGACTATAATCAATCTCAATCAATTTCTTTGGTTCGTCCTCTACTCTATATTTCTTCCCACTTCGCTTAGACCTTGGTCCTAGTTCAGACTTATTCCCTCTTCGTCCAAACATTAATTTGACTGCATTCATAGTACACCATTTTCACATAAAAGTATTTTAATCCACAAATTCAAAGCATTTAGGTACTTACCTCGTGGACTGTTGAAAGATATTTGCTCAACTTCACTCTAAGAGATAGTCGTGTCTATTTAAAATTCAGTAATAAACCCTTCCAAGATATTGTCAATCCAAAAATCAACCTCTTAAGATATTATTGTTAGTATTCTTGAGTCACTGTATCAATTCAAGGCTCCAGGCGGTAGGCTCGTCATTTTTGAAACAATTCTTATGCTCGATCAACTTTGATACCCATTCATATTGTTCATTAGCAAACATCACGAAGAATATCTCATGTTTTTCTGTATATAGATACTTCTGCAAAAACGCTTCATTCCACAATCACGGATTTTTGTTTTCCTGAACTGCAAATTCTCGCTCTTTTTGTTCAACCCACACCTGGATTTCCTTCTTCAACAGACGCCAAAACATATCCATCAACAGATCCTGGTCTTGGAAACAGAATCATTTTCTAGCTCAAGGGGCTTGGACCCAGGTTCAAACTATATTTCACACCAACAAAACCATCAACCATTGGCCCTTTCGGCAATGACCTGCAAGTATATCGTAGTCTCACCCGAAGCGGTTATGGGAGGTTGTAGAACCAAGTTTCTGCAGCTAGAGGGATATTGCGTTGTGGCACTTGTGTGTTTTCTTATATTTTATACTGATCTATGACTTTTCATACATAAAATACTTCGCTCTTATGCTTTACTTTACAAATTTGTGCTTATTATATAAACATATCAGAGAACAATATAACATGTATTTTTTCGCATAAATACGTAAAGAGCATGCATATCAATAACTATGGACACAGATTAAGAATATAGATACACATGACTTCCCCAAAACTTCTTCTTCTTTATTAAGATAGATCTTTTTAGTACATATAATCTCTTCAACCTGCTCACCCAGCTGCAAGTGGTTTGCGCACTTAGATGCAGACTCTTCCAAGCCCTTCACACACTCAGCTGCGGAACATTTCCTAAAGCCCAAAAGATATACTAAAGATAGAAAATATGATCAATTCATCTATGTGTCCTTATTTCGACAAATCATTACATCTCCTTATATATATTTCATTGCTACAAAACCATGGTCCACATACTATGGATTCAACAAATCAATGAGCTAGAACCCCCATACCCGTTACAAAATGAGGGGCTTTGACCCACCCCAAAACCCCTAAACATTGCGTGGTGAATATAACTTCATGAACTCTACACGCTCCGTTCCTCAAAATGTGAAGTCTTTGACTAAAATTGGACCAACTTAGGTCACACCCATAGACCAATAGCCTGTCGACTTGCACTACCTCTGATAATGAAAGTCCGTGATTTTTTCCATGTTGCATTGCTTAAGAAGTATTTTAAATATGTTGATCATGTGATTGATTGGTCTATATTGCAGGTCGATCTAGATGGATAATTCTATTGGAACCTCAGTGTATATCGCAAAGAAAGATGCTCATGATTTAAAAATGAGAAATCAAGCAAGTTGATGTGCAATGGAAGCACTTTGGGCCCAATGAAGCTACATGGGCAATGGCGGATCAAATGTAGGTTATGTATCCTTCACTATTCACTGGTTGAGCAAATGTTTTTGGCATATGATTTGGTATGATGTGTTGATATATGTACATATGTATATGGATGTAAATACTGCCATGAGTTGTGTTATAATGATCTAATACGCAATATGGGTTTCCTGTCATTATGGTTTCCATGTTGTTATGTATTCATGTGGGTTGTTTCTTAGTAGGTTGATAATTGTAAATACTGAAACAAGCTAAGTTATAAAGCTCCATGAGAAGTATGTTTTTCTTACAACAATTTTGTTGGTAGTAGGTGTTGTTGAACACCGAGGACGATGTTCCCCCAAGGGGGAGGGTTCTGTAACAACCCTGGTGAAAATTTCATATAAACAAAGTTAATAAAGGAAAAATAATAACCACGATCATGGACCACTTATTCCAAGCTGAATGTTGAGAAAAACCTCCTAGTGTGGGTGTTCATTTAGTTGATTATGGCTAAGGAAATTGGCAAAGGAAATGACAAAGTCTTTGGAAAGGCATGAGGCATTAATTGGCATTTTATTACGAAAATAATGGAAATTAGGAGAAAAGGAACGTGAAAGGTTGTAGGTTGCATGTGAGGAGGAAAATAAAGGAAAATAATGGAAAATTGAATAAAATAGAGGCCTCATTAATAAAAAGTCTTATGAGGACCATTTTGTAACCTTTTTTCAGTTTTAAATTTTTGTTAGTTTAGATTTGGAGCTCTCTCTCTATTCTCTCTCTCTCACTCTTGGACACTTAGAGTTTTCTTGGAGCACTTTAGCATTGGATCAAGAAAAGAAAATAAGGCAAGAGGAAGCAAAGATAAAGCAGGAAAGAGTAGGATCAAGCATCTACAATGGGATTATTTGTAGGTATCGATTTAGATGTGTGATTTCCTTGCTAGTTTTGGCATGTATGGTTATGCATGTGTGTTTTTAGTTCTCTTTCTATCATTAGCATGGGTTTTTCTAGGTGTGACAATGTTATTTAAGCTTGCCTTGCCATTTCCGGATAGCCATGGTGTGATGGGGTTCTCATGTTTTTGGTTGAGATGGGTTACCGAAGGGATCAAAAACTGAGGTAGTCTCTGAAATAAAGAACATGTGGCCTAGTGATCCTTGAATTGGAATGTGGATTGTGGTAAAGCCTTAGCCTAGTAACCCTTGAACCAGACTGTTGGTTGCAGTAAAACCTGATTTTGTGTTACCTCAGTGGGCCTAGGAAACCTCAACTAGTGAATGGTGGGATATATGGGAAAGCCTAAAAGTGGGTGCCCTCCATCAGGCCTAGGAATCCTTAGATTGTGAATTACAATATATAGAGTAAATCCTAGAGGGTGGAGTCTCAATTATGCCTAGTGATCCTCGACCGTTGTATGGCACAATGTATGATAAATCCTACAAAATAGGATATAGGAAAATTCCTCATGGTGTAGGTGGAGAATCTAGTGGGGATTGAGGTAAAGCCTACTTCTATTGATGAGGGTGAGGTGATTTAGCCTCGAGAAGCCCTGGTTGATTTTGGTTATGAGTCCCACATTCATGCTTGGAATATGGAATGCGGGTGATTAGCTAAAATAAATTCCAGGTTCAACCAATTGTTGTAGTGACTACAACCACCCTCCAAAATATTGCCTTAGCCTATTTTGGAGCCTCCCTACCAACCTTGCACAACAATTTGTCCTGCTTCATCAAGTACTCAAGCTTCAGCATTTTCCTCGCACAAAGGCAGCTTTTCGATCACAGTTGATCCATTCCCCTCATAGACTTCTCACCTGGACTTGGTCCTGTTGTAGGCTAAGCAAATTCCCCTTGAAAATTGTGCATTTCTGGAGGGCAACCAGTCTTCCCTCTAAGAATTGCGTAATCCTCTCTAACAGCCTGTTGGGCTCCAAGATTGCACAATCCTACCTGCCAACCCTCCCAATAGGATTTGCGCAAATTTTCCTAGCAGCAGGCTATTTAGCCTAGGATTTGTGCAAATCTGGGTTGCAGTCATCTGCTCTGCCCAAAAATTGCACAAATCTCCTGGGCAGCCAACCTAGCTCCCAGCCCGAAATGTGCATTGTTCTCCAACAGTCGAGCAGTCTCTTGCATGTGCAGCTGAGTTGACCGTTCCCTTCGAGACTGAGAAAAATATACTTACATGAATGGGTTGTTTCTCCTAAGGTAGCATACAAAGGCATCCCTTGTTTTAGGGATCTATGTTTAGCAGTTGGAGGTTACATGCAAGGAGCAATTCTGAAACCTCCCACCAAGTGTCGCTTCCCCTAGATTTGTGGCATGCACGTCACAACCTCGATGTTATCAAAACTCATCAACCAGACATTACAGAGCTGATTCCTCACATTAACCTTATAGCTCTAACATCCCACATCACATCTAGGAGCATTCAGCACATTCAGCTCAGCGATTTTGGGGTAAGCCCGCTTCCCATGCCTAGTGCTGCATTCCTATCACTTTTTGTGTATTTGCTTGTGGGATTATTGTTTGCTTGATTTCTTTGAACGCTTGTTGTCGTTTACATGTATACTAGCTTGTCCTATCTCTATTTCAGTTTTTGTTGCTATCTCACTTCCATCGTATGGATGAAATTGTTTTGCACGAACGTTCGCCCAACCGGAAAAATATCTCACCCACATGCATGTTGATCTGTTTGTTGAATATTTAATTTATATTTTGCATGCATTGTTAATCACTTCTACTATCACTTAGTGTCTCCATCCATTCATTGACTTACTTGCTTTAAGTTTCCTGTCAACGACTCGGGCCAACCTTGGCCCGGGCTCTACCTTCACCAAGGTTGCATTGTGTAATCTGGGAAAGGAAGGCTCACCTTCCTCTCCAAATTTCCACATTCCTGCCCAGCATTGGCCTCCAGGACTATTTTATGCATTTCTAGAGGACAGTGGTTGCTTGGCCCAAGAAATTGCGCAAATCTATCCCTAGGCCAACAATCCTTCTGAGCTGGAATTGTGCATTGCGCAATCCCAGTAGTTAGCAGCCAGACTAGACTATGCAGTATGCGGTTCCAGCAGTCAAATAGTCTCCCAGCAGCCTAGACTGTGCCTTGTGTAGTCTTGGCAGTCGGTCTCTTGACCTCCCAGCTGAAATTACACAGCCTTCATGATCATGCACCCAGGTATGTTGCATGTCAGTTCTCATGTCCATTTTGGTTTTCGACTGACAGATTTCTTGTCGTGAGTGTTGCCATGTCTTTAGGTATCCCAGGTGTTCATCTGCCTCTTAGTAGTATAGGTACAATGGTTTCTAGGAGAGCAGAGATGAAGACATCATTAAGAGCACAATTGGAGATGCAGTCGATCAAGTGTCCATAGACTTGCCTACCCACAAAGACATCAAGTTGCTCGTAGACAAGGACACCAAGCAACAACATCATAGTGAGCAGCATCATGAACAATAGTTGAAGGCAGCATACCAAATGCAATGAACACAGTGAATGCAACAAATGCAAGAGGAAGTTTGTTGACAACACAAAGGCGGAACAAAGTTGCAATATCAAGCACATCCACTGATAATGAAAGAAACTTTGGACACTCAAGCTATGAAGTGATGGTGCAAAACGAAGATCATGCGAAGGCTGAAGATGGAACAAAGAAGGAATTACATGTGTTGAAGCAGAAACTTAGGAAGAACATAAAGCTACATAGACAGACGAATGAGTTGCGATAGGAACAGGAATAGTAGTGGGCGCAACATGCACTCACAGAGGAAACTTCACCCGTACAAGTTAAGGATGCATCCCAATAGCTGACACATAGCAGACATGTTGAGCAGTGTTGTTGATCACATGCAAGGGATTCAACAACATGCATATCTTTGAGTTCACGCATGCAATCCAACCCATTCAACACACTCACCAAGGCGAAGACAAGAAGCAAGTCCAACTAGGGTTGAACATGCACTTCGGCATGTTGATTCACATGACCACTAGCACACACTTGAAGATCAACAGACACTATGCATCAGTGTGTTTCCAGTTCAACCATACCCAAGAAGACCATGTGCTTGTTAGCAAACGAGTTGGATGAAGGGGTCGAACCAATGCACCGGTTGCAATGGATGCAAGAGTTCACTTCAGCAAGATGTCACCATGAGGTACATGCACACCATCACGGATGACCAAGCTTGGCATTAGCTCACAAGCTTCACCATCACAAGCATGTCAAAGTGTTGGTCTCGCCACAGCGGACCGAGCGTTAGTGATGTCTTATAAGGCTTGCTCAAGCCATGTTGTCTCACATGAGTACATGTGCATTGTAATGTTGAGTCATGTCAAGTGTAAGTCAAGTGTCAACAGTTGGATGTAATAGTCATAGAGTAGGTGAAGAGTCATGAGGGTAGTTGAACTATCACAAAGAGGGAATGTCAAGGGTCACCCCACCCTTTGCTATAAATAGTCCCTCATAACTCATTGTATAGGCTTTTGGTCAGCTAAGCTTCTACTAAGACTATCTTGAAGCAAGCTTGGACAGTATTGTAATTTGCCTTGGCTTCTCCACTGCACAGAGCTAGTACATCCCTTTGGAGGAGTAGGCAGATGTGGCTATAAAATTCCACTATTGGGGCTAGCAGGTTTACATGGATGTATTGTATGATTGTGACTTACACTTCTTTGTATGATAAGACCCAACACATTTTCATGCATATGTTGTTATTGTACTTGGACTGCTCCAATTTCCTGAATGAGGCAGAACAAAGTTGTAAGATCAAGCAGATCCATTGATAATGAAAGAAACTTTGGAGACTCAAGATACGAAGTGACGACGCAACATGAAGATCGCACGAAGGCAGAAGATGGAACAAAGAAGGAGTTGCATGTGTTGAAGCAGCAACTCGGGAAGAACATGAAGCTGCATAGACAGATGAATGAGTTGCAACAGGAACATGAACAACAGTGGGTACAACATGCACTCACGGAGGAAACTACACCCATACAAGTTAAGGATCCATCCCAACAGCTAACACAGAGCAGACATGGTGAGTAGTGTTGTTGATCACATGCAAGGGATTCAACAACATGTATATCGTTGAGCACACGCATGCAATCCTACCCATTCAACACACTCACCAAGGTGAAGACAAGAAGCAAGTCAACCTAGGGTTGAACATGCACTTCGACAAGTTGATGCGCATGACCATCAGCACACACTTGAAGATCAACACGAACACTATGCAGTAGTGTGTTTCCCGTTCAACCATACCCAAGAAGACCATGCGCATGTTAGCAGACGAGTTGGATGAAGGGGCCGAACCAATGCACCAGTTGCAACGGAGGCAAGAATTCACTTCAGTGACATGTCATTATGAGGTACATGCACACCATCACAGACGACCAAGCTTGGCATCAACTCACCAGCTTCACCATCATAAGCATGTCAAAGAGTTGGTCTCACCACAACGGACTAAGCGTCGATGATTTCTTGCAAGGCTTGCTCAAGCCATGTTTTCTCAGATGAGTACATGTGCATTGTAATTTTGAGTCATGTCAATTGTAAGTTGAGTGTCAACAATTGGATGTAATAGTCATAGAGTAGGTGAAGTGTAGAAAATATGCGATAGGTTAACCCGATAGTGCAATATAAATCAAAGCATAATACTATAACCTACTTCTACTATCAATTTGCGGAAGCTTAAATATCGAGCTGAACAATATAACTAGAAGAAGAAGAATCAATGGCACAATACACATGAAAATACTTTGGGGAAATCCTCAGATAAAAACCCCATACTATTGTATTATCATACATGGTGGAAATACATTGGAATTATACAAAGCCTTAGCTCTCACAGCTAGCCAACTCTCAGTGCAATCCTCACAGATGTTCACAGGAAACCTTGGATTCTCTCCATCCTTCCTCTCCGCCCTCCAAGCTCCTATTTCCTTGCATTGATCCTTGTGGATGATTTACCTATTACCAAGTGGAAAACTAATCCTTCAAAACTGCGCAATCCTCAAGGATGAATCCTTGACTGCATGCATGACTTTTCTCCATGAGAAAACACATGCAACTGATAGTACACTATCCTTGAACATTAATCTCAACTGGGTCTTTCTCAGAATAGACATGCATGAGTTTCTAATGAGGTAATCTTAAGTTAACTGGAGTAGCACTAGTTGAGTGCATTGCATCAACTGACTATTAACTGACTATTAGTTCCTCAAACAGTTTGGAACTAATTTAACTGGACTTAACTCAGTAAACTGAGTTAACTAATTAAAACTCACTATTACTCAATCTTATCTCCTTAATTTAAGGGATAACTCTTTCATGACTTCAAAAAGACTTCTAACTTGAATTTCTCTAACTAATTAACTTAAAATAAATTAATTAATTATTTCCAAGTAGTTGTTAAGACTAAATATGATTTTAATTCATAATTTAATTCAAGGACAAATTAAATTGGAATATTCTTGTTGCTATATTTCAACACTCCCTCTCAACGAAACAGGGATTATCCGCCACCCCGATCCTGTCTATGGAAATCCAATTTACACTTTGACAATGCCTTTGTCAAAATGTCAGCTTCTTGCTTCTCTGTCGAAATATACTACAGCAACGTGATCCTCTTGACCTATGAAAAGCCACGGGCAACAAATATTGCCTTATGCTTCTCCACACTACCATAAGCGTCTTGATTTACCTTGTAAAGCCAAGGGGAACTCACAACTAACTTGTTCTGCAGTCTCATAACCATGTCCCAAACACTGTTATGAACTATGGATTCATACTCCTCCACCATAGCATCAACCCAAATCGGCTGTTGCACTGCTCCCTCAAAGGAATATGGCTCGGTCTCAACACATTCCCCAGCAAGGGCCATGTATCCAGTGTAGCTCTCAGCTGACCTCGTCTGTCTGCGCTAAGAATATGGTTCTCCTACATTCTCTCTCACATCCTCCAACAATCTGTCAGCTTCTCTTATGCGCTTTCGTCCATCTCTGGAAGACTCTACTTGAGTGGATGTCTCCACTCCTAGAACCTCTGCATGCGGCTACTACGCATTAGTCTGAGGCTCCTCCTCCTTAGGAACCAATAGTTCCTCCACAGCCTGTAGTTTGAGCTCCCTCTCAAGGGAAACTCACATGGCCTTCTTCTCATCAAACTTGAGATCTTCATGAACCACTATCCTCCGACTGGTAGACAAGTACACCCAATAGTTGTGAGATGTATCAGTGTACCCCACAAATATCACCAACTTTGTTGTCAGCTCAAGCTTCTTCCATGCATCCTTTTTCACATGGCAATATACTGATGAGCCAAAGATCCTGAATTGACCTACATCTGGTCTCTTACTGGAGAAAGCTTCCTCTGGTGTCTTCATCCCAAGTATGCGATGCAAGCTTCTATTCTACAAATAGACCATTGTGTTGCATGCCTCAGCCCACAAGTGAAGTGGTAGGCCTTAGTCATGCAGCATTGCCTGTGTTGCCCCTACAATAGTTATGTTCTTCCTCTTGACCATCCCATTCTACTATGGGTTATGAGCTGCCGTCAACTCTCGTTTAATTCCTTCCACTACACAGAAGTCCTTAAACTCTTGAGAGACGTATTCTCCACCGTTGCTGCTTCTCAAGGCCTTGATCTTCTTCCCTGACTCTTTCTCGACCAAAGCTTTGAACTCACAAAACTTTGTGAAAGTTTGGTCCTTCTTCTGCATGAATAAATCCAACATTTACAAGAATAGTCATCAATGAAAATCACACAATACCTTTGCTTTGTTTTGGATTCCGTCAAGAATGGTCCACACAAATCAGTATGGACTCACTCTAAGGTAGCCTGTACTCGACTGTCTCAATCATGAAATGAAGACTTGGTGTACTTTCCCAAGGTACAACCTTTGCATGTGTCAACTTGCTCAAGTTTACCTTTGGGAAGTCATGTAGATATCTGTTGCATTATCTTCAAAGCCCCATGATGAAAATGGCCCAATTTCCTGTGCCACAACTCGCCAATGTCTTGGCTTTGCACCAATTCTTCTTTCATACTCAATGCTGCACAATCATCTACCTCTAGTTTATAGAGATTCTTCACCCGAATCCCGAACCTCTTGGTCAAACCCATGGCTATGTGTCTTAGGAACGCCTTTCCTTTACTGAAGACAACATCATATACTTTGTCCTCCAAC
This sequence comes from Pinus tabuliformis, assembly GCA_031772625.1. NCBI lineage: Eukaryota > Viridiplantae > Streptophyta > Pinopsida > Pinales > Pinaceae > Pinus > Pinus tabuliformis. The sequence goes on from CM062819.1 coordinate 1,368,416,001, forward strand.
ATCACGACCGATACCAAGTTCTTCTTCAGTCCAGGCACACACATCACATCTGTCAAGGTGAGAGGAGCTCCATGCTCCCTCTAAAAGGAAACAGTGCCCACTCCTGAAACACTATACCTTTCGTCGTCACCCATCTCTATGCACATCTTGAGGTCTTTCTCCTCCAAGGCACTAAATAAAATTTTATCACCGGTCATGTGGAATGAGGCTCCACTGTCAAGATACTAGACACAACCCGTCATCGATGACACCATGCATGTGATGAGGGTAAATTCCATTTCGAACTGAGAGGCTAATGCCTCACCTTCCGATCCTTTCGAGGATCCCTTCTTAGACTTCTTCGATGGGAAATTAGTTGCATAATGTCCCATCTTGTGACAATTAAAGAATCTTACTTTAGACATGTCACCCTTCTTCCCTCCATGAGTTGAATTTGATTTGAAATGGGAAGCCTTCCCCTTCCCTTTCCTTGTCTTACTTGCTAAGGCCAAATTTTCTTCATCATCATTCTTGGATGAAGAACCATCTCGTGTTCTCCTCCTGATCTCCTCCTGCATAAGATCTAACTATAGTCGTTCCCAATCCGGAAGTTTTTCTGATCTGAAAATGGGGCACTAAAGGCTTCTTGTCAAGCTTATAAGAACCTCTCCCACTTCCAAAGCTTAAATATTCCCAAGACCTTATGATTGACCAATTGCGGAAGTACTAATGCTTGAAATGGGTGTATGCTTATGTTTGTTTTTAGCTGTTAAGTGCTTTAAGTTCTGTTGCTTATGCTAATATTTAAATACATGTGATAGTAAATAATGCAGCAAATAAACAAACACACATAACAACAATATTAATATGGAGTTCACCCGAACCTCTTGGGCTACGTCTCCTTGAGCTCTAGTCAACTCAACTAGGCTCTCTAGGATTATTGTATAAGTTCTTTTACAAGCTCCACACTCAACTCCATTGGATTACGCAGAAACAATGGGCTTAGAACACCATCTTATCGCTGGCTCTAAAGCTCTCAGGCTTTCTGGCTTTGGCTCTAGCTCTAGCTCTCACTCTGGCTCTGGCTCTGGCTCTGGCTCTTGACTCTAGCTCTGGCTCTTGGCTCTGGCTCTGGCTCTGGCTCTCAGCTCTGCCTCTACCTCTGGCTCTGGTTCTCAGCTCTGGCTCTGGCTCTGGCTCTTCAGCTCTGGCTCTGGCTTTGGCTCTGGCTCTGGCTCTGGCTCTTCAGCTTTAGCTCTAGCTCTCGCTCTCGCTCTTCAGCTCTGGCTCTAGCTCTAGCTCTAGCTCTTGGCTCTGGCTCTGGCTCTTGGCTCTGAGCCTCTCTTGACCTCTATGTGCCTCTGTAGTTCGCTCGACCTCCAAGCGACTCTCGACAACCTTCCAGCGACCTCTTAAGCGACAACTTTCAGCAATTGTGCTCTCTGAAACAAGAACTAGTCTGCTTCGCTTGGCTCTATGGCCTTTGAGGAACCCTAGGCTCTGCGGCTTCCATTTGTTCCTCTATCCCCAAGCATGAGGAATCATTCCTCTTCACCTCTATGGCTCTTTGTGCTTCATAACGCACGGGTGTGATGGTTTTTTCCAATGGAAATGGACCGGTGGGCACAGAGAACCTGGTCGTTTGGCCTTCCTATGTAGAAATCCTAAAAATGGCCAAATTTCCAACACACAAAGAATATTCATGGAAATACACTATCGGGTGCGAAATATGGACTTCAAATATTATCGAATCACCCCTATAAACCCTATCGGGTCCACCTTTTATCAACATATTGCAATCACATAGGCAGGAGGTCAAAACCCCAAAAACAAAGGAATACATAGAAAATCCAAAAATACGGATCTAAAATTTTATGCAATCACATCTATAATCCTTATCGGGTCCAGGTCTAATCGCAACAACCTGGAGGTTCTTTCCATATACCATGGAACATTGTGATGCGATCTCATATCCCCAACATCGATCCACTGATCTGATCATCGCAATCGCAAGTCGACACTGTCACATATCAGCGCCATCGCTAATCGCATATCGACATATCACAGTGTTACGGGTCCTTCCCTTTTGGGTGTGCTAATCACCGATCCACCAATCGGCTGATCGCAATCGGCTCCGCCTGGGTCCTGATGTCGCATGTAGGCCTACCTCCAATCCGATATATCAGAGATCACTGATCGGGGGTCCGTCCGACCTTGGGTCTAAGTCCACCCTTTTAACCCTTTCCGATGCGATTTTATTTTATAAGGCCTTAAGCCTATTTTTGGAATAATTTTCCTCCTTTTCAAAGGACCATGGAAAACTTCTTTCTGCGATAACTTCTACATCCGAAGTCCATTTTAGCCCATTCAAATTGCAGTAGATTCAGAGTGAAAATATATATGCAATGGGACTATTTCCAGGAGCAGCCCTTGACTTCCATTTTCCTCTGTGAGGAACATTTTAGACTTAGAAGTCTATCCAAGGTCCATTTTGGATCACACCTTCCCACTAAAAGAACTTTTGGTCTCCAAAAGACTGACATACTGATCTAAATAGTAAATGAGAGCAACAACACCCTCTTCTTTCAACCTCCATACACTTGCCTTGCATAGTGCCTCTAAACCAAAGCCTTTGATTGCTCTCCTTCCTGGATGTGCTGGTCCTCTTGGGAAGAACTGTTTTCCTCCTTGACTTCATGCAGAACTCCTGCTGAGATGGTCACAGAAGGTAGTTTGAACTTCTCTGCCTTGATCATTAATCTAAGGTGGCTCAAAAAAATGTGAAGTTACATCTTCTTCACAAAATTTTCATTTGTAATTGTTTGACAAGCTGTCAACAACAACAGAAATACAAACAACAACTGGATGGCCTAAAAATCCTACTTCAACAAAAGAAACAGATCTCACATCTTCTGAACACCTCCATGTCTTACATCTGCATACAAATGATGGACTAGATACCAAGCCCACAAAACATGCATTTAAAATAAATGACCCTTCAAGTCAAGCATGTAGAAAACACCCCAAGGACTCTTTTCAGAAGATGGAACACTTCATCATTATCTCCATCTCGGAGACCAAATCAACTTTTCTCAAGTCAATATTACATGCATGTTTAAAACAAAGCAATCAACCCTTCAAGTTAATTACACATACATGTTCAAATACAAGGAAATCATCAACATCCCTATGTTCATGCATATCATGCTCATGCATGCATTTCATCCTTCAACTTTCACTTAAGCACACTGTACTTTCGAAGCTAAAATGAATATAATGTAGCAACAATAAAGTGAGTCTCCTACTCAAATTTTTCCATTCACCTTCTTGGTAAAAACCTGCAACTTGCATCCCATTAACAAAGAAATGCAAATAGATGCAAAAATACATGCAATCTTAATTGGATAAGAACTCTAATCATTCCTTACCAATACATTTCAAAGGTGCTACCTTTGTCTGCACATTAGCATCAACATGTGAATCATCCTGAAACACATCATTCATGGAATCTTCCTTTCCATTTCTGCCATTTTCTCTTTCCACCTTCTTCAAGTTTTGTGGATGCACTGTTGGATTCAGAGTCCAACATTTTGCAGCAACATGTCCTTGCTTATGGCAGTAAATGCAACACATGTGCATCTTCTTGACAGCATGATTTTCCTTGTCCAATGGACCTTTGGCTTCTTGCTTCCTTTCCTTCAACAGTTTCTTGTATGTGGCCATTCTCTTCCAACATCTAGAAACATTATGGTTAACCAAACCACAAAAGGAACATGCAATCATTTTCCCATACTTATATGGAAATTTACCATGTTGAACATAATCAAAAGAAGTATGATTAGAACCAGATTTATACCTTTCTTTTTCAGATTTATTGCCTTCATGAGGAGGTGAACTGAATGAATAAGTAGCTCCCTTTGGAACATCATCAACCTCTTCAAGGCTGTCAGAGTTTCCACAACTCTCTGGTTCAAGTGTATGCTGATATACACCTTCTTTCTACAAGGTATGCTCCACACCATTGCATTCCCCAAGAATACAATTTTCAAAATCTTGAGGTAGAAGATCTGAAAAGAAACTCCTTCTTGGAACTGTTTCAATGGCCTTCATGGCAGCTTTGGAACTTTCTCCATAAGCTTGTCCGTAGCCAAGACCCAAATACTTAGGCCTTTCCTCAACCATTATTGGCTCAACAATACCCTGTGCATGTTTGCCCAAGCCTTTTTCTTCATAGCCCATCTTGGACATTAACTTGGAACCTATGCCTCTGGTATGTTTTTCAAAAGAACCAATATAATCATGCTTAGAGGAATCGAAGACAAATAGGAATTGTTTACCTCTTCTTCAAGATGATACTTGACCAAGGCTTCTTTGGCAACAAAGAGTTGTGTCTCCAACTCATGCATCCTTTTTAGGTTCATATTTGCAATATGAAGTTGCCTCTCCATTTCCTGCAATTTGTCAGAAATCAATTGCTTCTCTTCCTCCACAGAATTCAACTGCTCTCTAAGAATTTTGCTCTTCCTTCCATCCTCATATATTTCTCTCACCATATCCATCATGGTAGACAAGTCTTGCCTCATGTCTTCATTAAAGACTCTTGTGAAGAAAGAAGAATTTGAGGATTCACTTGTAGAAGTTGTCATTATTAATAAACAGCTTATTCAAGCAACCTTTTGCAACAAACCTCTTGTGCTTCAAGAATTACCTTAAGATCCTTTGGGATAAGAAGAATTCCATCATCCCTTCTTCCTTTTTGTCCTCTTCTGGACTGAGCTATCAATAGCTTTCCCTTCACCTCTGTAAACTCAAACAATAGTTAGTCTGCAAACAAGCATACAATCAACCTCTGACTATTTAAACACCTTTCAGACAAGCAATCCTTGCTCTGTCAATCAAGCATTCTGATTTGATACCACTTGCTCTAGTATAACCAGCTTTGATATCACCTTCTTTGAAGGTGGGGTTAATCAAACTTAAGCTCTAATACCACTTGATCTGAAAATGGGGCACTAGAGGCTTCTTGTCAAGCATACAAGAACCTCTCCCACTTCCAAAGCTTAAATATTCCCAAGACCTTATGATTGACTGATTGTGGAATTAATAATGCTTGAAATGGGTGTATTCTTATGTTTTTTTTAGCTATTAAGTGCTTTAAGTTCTGTTGCTTATGCTGATATTTAAATACATGTGACAGTAAATAATGCAGTAAAGAAACAAACACACATAACAGCAATATTAATATGGAGTTCACCCAAACCTCCTAGGCTACGTCTCCTTGAGCTCTAGTCAACTCAACTAGCCTCTTTGGGATTATGGTATAAGTTCTTTTACAAGCTCCACGCTCAACTCCATTAGAATACATAGAAACAATGGGCTTATAACACCATCTTATCTCTGGCTCTCAGGCTTTCTGGCTCTGGCTTTGGCTCTAGCTCTCGGCTCTGGCTCTGGTTCTAGCTCTTGGCTTTGGCTCTTGGCTCTCGCTCTCGCTCTAGCTCTTGACTCTGGCTCTGTCTCTAGCTTTGGCTCTCACTCTGGCTCTTCAGCTCTGGCTCTCGCTATTGGCTTTGGCTCTGGCTCTGGCTCTGGCTCTGGCTCTTCAGCTCTGGCTCTGGCTCTTGGCTCTGAGATTATCTTGGTCTTTATGTGCCTCTATAGTTCGCTCGACCTCCAAGCGACTCTCGGCAACCTTCCAACAACCTCTTAAGCGACAACTTTCAGCATTTGTGCTCTCCAAAAAAAGAACTAGTTTGCTTCACTTGGCTCTATGGCCTTTGAGGAACCCTCGGCTCTGCGGCTTCCATCCGTTCCTCTGTCCCCAATCATGAGGAATCATTCCCTTTCGCCTCTGTGGCTCTTTGTGCTTCATAATGCACAGGTGTGATGGTTGTTTCCAATGGAAATGGACCGGCGGGCACGGAGAACCTGGTCGTTTGGCCTTCCTATGCAGAAATCCCGAAAATGGCCAAATTTCCAATACACAGAGAATATGCGTGGAAATACACTATTGGGCATGAAATACAAACTTCAAATATTATCTAATCGCCCCTATAAACCCTATCAGGTCCGCCTTTTATCAACATATCGCAATCGCATAGGCGGGAGGTCAAAACCCCAAATACAAAGGAATACATAGAAAATCTGAAAATACAGATCTCAAATTTTATGCAATCGCATCTATAATCTTTATCGGGTCCAGGTCTGGTCACATATCACAATCGCAACGGCCTGGGGGTTCTTTCCATATACCATGGAACATTGCGATGTGAACTCATATCACTAATGCTGATCTGCTGATCCGATCATCGCAATCGCAAGTCAGCACTATCACATATCGGCGCCATCGTTGATCGCATATCAGCATATCAAAGTGCTACGGGTCCTTCCCTTTCGGGTGTGCCAATCGTCGATCCGTCAATCCGTCAATCACAATCACAATTGCTCATCACAATCGGCTCCGCCTGGGTCACAATGTCGCATGTAGGCCTACCTCCGATCCGATATATCGGAGATCGCTGATCGAGGGTCCATCCGGTCTAGGTGTAAGTCTACCCTTTTAACCCTTTCCAATGCAATTTTCTTTTATAAGGCCTTAAGCCCATTTTTTGAAGAATTTGCCTCCTTTTAAAAGGACCATGGCAAACTTCTTTCTGCGATAACTTCTACATCCAAAGTCTGTTTTAACCCATTCAAATTGCAGTAGATTCAAAGTGAAAAGATCTACGCAATGGGACTATTTGTAGGAGCAGCCCTTGACTTTCATTTTCCTCTGTAAGGAACACTTTAGACTTAGAAGTCTATCCAAGATCCATTTTGGATCATTCTCCCTTCCATTCACAGAGTCCTGGTAGCTATTCCAACTCTTTGGAAGGCCAAGGAGAGAGAGGCTCACCATATCATCATCAGTAGTAGTTATTCCCACACTACCAAGCTCATCTCTGCAGGTGGTGAGCTTGTTCAGATATGTGGAGATAGTATCGCCCTTCTCCATCTTTATTCTTCGAAGCTTATCCTTGAGCACCAATTTCCTCTGGTCGCTACTATTCTGGTAGAGGTCCTTCAATGACTTCTGCATTGAAAATGGAGTATACTTCCTATGGAGAATCGAGACAATATGGTCTCGAACTCCCTCAAGGATGATCAGTCTCACCTTCGCCACACACTTCTTCCACTCAGCCAACTCTTGTGCATTAGTTGAAGCTGGCTTTGGGATTTCTTGATCAATGAATTCCTTCAAGCCATTGTCTTCTAATACAACCTCCATTCTATCATTCCATGTTATGTAATTTGAGTTACCTTCCAAGGCATACTCGAGTCTCAAGCCATAGAACACCATTGGCTAACCTTGAAGTATGATACGAATTCGATTTTCACCTACTACCCCAAACTTCAAAATTCAAATTCTCTTCTCAGTATACTATTCACAGCTTTGATACCATGTAGAAAATCTATGATAGGTTAACCCAATAATGAAATATAAATCAAAGTAGAATACTATAACCTACTTCTACTATCAATTTACGGAAGCTTAAAGATCAAACTAAACAATATGACTAGAAGAAGAAAATCAATGGCACAATACACATGAAAATACTTTGGGGAAAGCCTCAAATAAAAATCCCACACTATTGTATTGTCATACATGGTGGAAATACATAGGAATTATACAAAGCCTTAGCTCTCACAGCTAGCCAGCTCTCAGTAAAATCCTCACGGATGCTCACAAGCAATCTTGGCTTCTCTCCAGTGTTCCTCTTTGCCCTTCAAGCTCCTATTTCCTTGCGTTGTTCCTTGTGGATGATTTTCCTATTACTAAGTGGAAAACTAATCCTTCAAAACTATGCAATCCTCAAGGATGAATCCTTGAATGCATGCATGAGTTTTCTCCATGAGAAAACACATGCAACTAATAGTACACTGTCCTTGAACATTAATCTCAACTGGGTCTTTCTCAGAATAGACATGCATGAGTTTCTGATGAGGGAATCTTCATTGAACTGGAGTAGCACTAGTTGAGTGCATTAATGCATCAACTGACTGTTAACTCACTATTAGTTCCTCAAATAGTTTGGAACTAATTTAACTAGACTTAACTCAGTAAACTGTGTTAACTAATTACAACTCAAATATAACTCAATCTTAGCTCCTTAATTTAAGGGATAACTCTTGCATGACCTCAGAAATACTTCTAACTTGAATTTATCCAACTAATTAATTTAAAATAAATTAATTAATTATTTCCAAGTAGCTGTTAAGACTAAATTCGATTTTAATTCACAATTTAATTTAAGGGAAAATTAAATTGGCATATTCTTGTTGCCATATTTCAACATGAAGGGTCATGAGGGTAGTTGAACTGTCACAAAGGGGGAATGTCAAGGGTCACCCTGCCCTTTGCTATAAATAGTCCCTCATAACTCATTGTATAGGCTTTTGGTAAGTCAAGCTTCTACTAAGACTATCTTGAAGAAGGCTTAGACAGTGTTGTAACACGCCTTGGCTTCTCCACTGCACGAAGCTAGTACATCACTTTGGAGGAACAGGGGGATGTGGTTGTAACATTCCATTGTTGGGGCTAGCAGGTTTACATGGATGTATTGTATGATTTTGACTTACACTTATTTATATAATAAGAGAAAACACATTTTCATGCATATGTTGTTATTGTAGTTGTATTGCTTTAGTTTTCTTAATGATATATGTTGTTTAACTTATGTACTTTTGTATGAACAGATTCACATGCAATTATATGAATCTTGTTGTTAATGTGTTGATATGTTGTTAATGTTGTCACCGTCCGTGTCAACTACTCTGCCGAACATCAGACGGACCTTTCACATCAACCTTGTTGTAACAACCGTCCCACTCGTCTCGGACTGATCTGTGAGTGTTGTACGTGTTATCTTACCTTATATGATGTGATTTCCGCATCCGAGTGGACTGCTCCACCGGAATTTGTGCATGTCCTTTTGTGTTGTGTGTTCCTAGCCAAGTTGGGATTGATCCCTTTCAACTTGGAACTCACCTTCACCTCCTTCCCCCTTCGAAGTGTTAGAACCTCTCATACACCTTCCTTGACTAACTACATTAGTCACACCCTTGCTACTAACATATTTATCTTACTTACCTCTGTGCAACATCGCGGTCAAGGCATTACCTTACGACCCACTGCAGGGACTCCTACACCAAACGATTTGAGGTCTAATTTGGACTTCTTAGTAGGGAGATCCCCTTGACATGTAGGCAGGTCTAGCACCGTCAACACCAATCTATGGTTAGGTGATTCCTGGAAGTCCCATACCTAGTTGGCTTATGCATTAATTTATATCAATTTCTTTGACTTGCTATTTCATGTGTAAATGTATTGGCTTATATGTGGATTTTATGGTTTTTGTATCCTTTTTATTTATGTTTTTTATATACTGGTTATGAGTAAGCTTTATGATAGTGATGATGTATGGCTCACATCATGTTTTTATTTCTAAATGAATAAAAAATGAAAATATTACCTAATAGATGATCATGCAACTAATGTGACAAGGCATTGATGCTTCTTTGCAATTCTCAAATAAGTATGAGACCCCTATGCTCAGATTTGTTCATATGACCTGTACAATGCATATTTGTGACATGTTTGACGAAATTCCTGTCATGGATAATAGGTTTCAATTCAAGTATTTGTATTATTATCATTGTTTCGATGTTACTTTTCATTTATGGAAGTAGCATGAAGTTCTGGAGAGTGGCATGAGTCCTAGCCCTAAAAAAGTGGCACAAAATCTGAGGTCACAGGCTCAAAACTACCTAAACAGATCCACATTTTCATGGATACCCTTGTTGTGGGGGTGACTGGTGGGTACTGTTAGCCTTCTTGGCATGTGGCCCAAAATGGGTCCAAATATGCTCTTTAAGTCTTAAAAATACAACAAAATCCTGCCAAAGATCAAAACTAGTGCACAAGAACCCTTAGCATGGTGGAAAATCACTATCGAAAGGCAGAAAAGCAGAGAAAATAATGGAAAACCAAGTATCGGAGGCATAAATAGTCAAACACACAGAAACCATCCAATCTGGCTAATCAATGGTCTAGATCTGATCGACGGGTCGCAATCGGCGGTCACAGTCAGCAGTCACAATCGGCGGAGGAAGTCGGTGGATTAAGGGCAAACTGTGTGGAACTTGCGATGGCGATCAACAATGCAACATGGACCGTTGATTAAGCACGCAGATCAACAGCCCACTTTGCATTGCAGGATCACTATCAGAGATTAATAAAGAGCGCTAGCAATGGCCCGGGGCATGAGCGATATGCGATTGCGATTACATCGCATCGCTATATCGCATCGGACAAACACCATGGAGTGGGGCCTTTACACATATATGTGTGCGACCTGATGAACTGGACCTGATGGTATTCTAAATATTATTTCGTAATATTTGAGGTCCGTAAAAAGGCCATTTTCAATGCATTTTTGTAGTTTGACGTATTTTCTAAAATACAAAGGGAAGACTGGGAACATGCCACTGGTGACATGCGATAGCGAACTAGAGGGCAGACCTGATAGAGGAATAGATAGGGTTTGAGGACTTTTGAAGTCTGGAATAAATAGAGATGGGTGGGATTTTACAGTGTTGCAGCATTTTCTGTGTAAAACAAAAAATAGTCATTATAAACATTTAAAAGGATTACAAAGGCTCAAAGACCCATTCCATCACAAAACAGAGGCCGGGAAACAGTCGTTGGGAGATATAGGTCGGAAAGGGAAAAAGGGGGCCACAAAACGATGTATCCTAAAACAGAAGTGATCATGGAGCATCGACAGCACAGCTCATCCAAACCAACAAACGATCATGGAGCATCACTTGCACAAGCGAGCTCCCAGACAGCACAGTGAACTACTAGAATGCAGTTATCTTGTTGTTAGAGAAAGAGGCCTCCGAGCTCCTGCATGTCTGATCATGGCATCAAGTCGTTAAACAAAGGACAGAGAGGATAAATTAAGACCTCTCGAGCCTCAGAAGGCTCAAGAGCATTGTAAAGGGCCTATAAATATTTGTAAGTTTAGAGTAATGAAGGGTTCAACTTCTGGACACTATGGATACTCTGTTCCTTGCAGCATCTCATCTTCATTCTAGTAATACAAGCTTCTTTTGTTGTTACATGTTCAATTCCCATTTTTTCCTCTATCCTAAGCTTGCACTTGGATAGTCTATTCATGATTTCTTCTGTGTCTAACGCCAGATAACTATCATCTTATCTCTGCATTGATAAATTAAATTTGCAATTGAATAGGCTATTCATGTTTTCTTCTACGTCTAATGCCAGATAACTGTCATCTTATCTCTGTGTTGATAAATTATATTTGCAAGCTTCATTTACTTCCTGTAGCTAGCCATTCATATATGTTTATGTATGCATCTGCCGATACAGTTAGTATTCTCCATCTATCCATTGAATCTATAAACTATTGAGCATTAGTTGTCTAAAGCCTTGTCAAGCTAAGGGTGTTCATGCATGTCTGGAGTGAAAACAGAGTTGAAACGATTATCTAGCTTGATCCAAACCTTCATCCATTCCAATAGTTCCGAGAACAATATTGAAGATTATATGTTACCAGGCATCTCTGAGTTACAACCTAGGAGAGTTTCCTGGAGTGATAACATAATTGACACCATTGCTGGGGAGAGGAGACTGAAGCCCAGCTTCCTTGGGAGATGAAATAGATCCAGCTTTGATGATGGAGAAATCGTCAGAAGCCACAAGCTGACCCAGTACCTGACCCTGAGAAAATCATCAAAGAAAGAAAGGTATTGCAGAAAGGAGCATCAGGTTTAGGTAAATCTAAACAATATTCTATATCTCTTCAAGAAAATCTTGCAATATAACAAATACCTGTTGAGAGTATAGCATCTAATACTAGTAGTGAAGAAAAACTCTGAGAGAATTATAAAGCTCCTTATTCTTTAGGTTCTCCTTTTGTTGTAAGCCCAAAGGAAACCTCACCTCTTATCCATCATACTCTTTTAGTCCTATCAATCACTCCTCAACCCTCTATCATTCAAACTTCTAGCACCCTTATAGCCACCATAGCTATGGCAGGCCCACAAGCACCTACCAAAATGGAAAGAATCATAGCTGCTAGGTATGGACCTCTAGCACTTCCCACTTCTTTGAATGCCATGCCTACTGGAGAATATCAGAAGTATATGCCTAAGTTCACTGGGACTAAAGGTGTTACAATTGAAGAACATCTTGAATCATTCTATAGCTATGCTGATAAACTGGACATTAGTGAAGATGATGTCTAGATGAGAGTCTTTGTCCAAAGCCTAGATGGAGAGGCTAGAAAATGGTTCAGAGAACTGACCCCAAGATCTATAGCAAATATTGAGGCTTTGGATGATGCATTCCTAAAGCATTAGGGGGATAAGAAGGATTACTCTACTACCACACCGAGTTTGGAAACTTAAAGAGCGAAAATGGTGAGTTGTTGTCCGATTTTAATAACAGGTTTAACCTCATGTACAGCGAGATACCAGCTAAAGTGAAACCCACCACTACCTCTGCTAGACTCATCTATGCCAGTGCCTTTGATTTTGACTTCTATTTACTATTGATGGAGAGGCGATGTTCTACTTTGGTTGATATGCAGGATGCAATCATGGAAGTAGAATCAAACATCATGGCTGCAGAGAAGCTCAAGGGGAATGTTGATAGAAGGAGATAGAGGGGCGAGTCTTCATCATCTTCAGATCCCAAGATAGATAAAATGACCAAGATGATAGAGTAATTAGCCTCTGAAATCTCCAAATTAAAGTTTGAGAAGCACCCAAGGAAAGGAAGAGTTCCTGATACATTTGCTCCTAGAAATCCAAATTCATATAGAAGAGCTAATGAGCAGTTGCAGATTTTGCAAAGAAGCAAAGATGCCCATGAAGACCAAAGGGTGAAGACCCCTTTCCAGAATGTAGTCATGGAAGAGGAGTAGTTTGATGAAGATGATGAGATCCATTGTATGGAAGATAAAGGCAGTGCCCCTTTTTTGACCTTAGCTGCCTATGAAAAGTCATTATTCAATGACCAGATCAGCCAAGAGTGGGACAGTGAAGCTGTTCTACAAACTGAAGATCGACACAGATATAAGTTGAGGTCAAAGATGAATAATGCCAAGGAAACTCCTATTCAAAGAGATGTTATCCCTAAAGTACAACAAGCTAATAAGTAGAAGTGATCAGCAGTTGATCCTGTTATCACTCAGGATGGCAACTCCACTGGGGAACATCCTCAGATAATTTCACAAATCAAGGTGGAAAGCTCCACTGGGAAGGAACCAGACCTTCAAAAGTTTCTTTCCAACCCTTATATTCTTGGAAAAATCCCCAAAAAACAGGCTAGAAGCTGGCTCCCAAAAAGAATTCACGTTATACAAGGTCCAAATCCCCCAGCAGCTTTTGAAAATCCTAATATAATCCCAAGGAACCTGAGGAAGCTAGAGCGAAGAGAGGATTTTGCTGATAATAGTCCTGAAGTAGTTCACCCACGCTGTGGCCCAACCCCTATCAAAGTTTTATTTCGTTCAACCCCTAGTTCCCCTTGTTCTTCATCCACCTCTCAAAGCACTCCTTCCACACCTCCATTCACTGCACATACTACCACTACTACTCCTATTATCCCAGTTGTTCCTATTGTCCCTCTTATCCCTGTGAATATGGCTAACAGATATGCACCTTTACAGCTGCCTACAAATCCAGGGGCTATGCCTCAGGATTACCAAACTAAAATCGCATATTTTGATGGCACAAGTGCTTGCACAACCCTTCAGCATACAAAGAAAATGCAGGATTACTTTGAAAGCTATGAGATTGACGATGATGGTGTGAGAATGAAGATTTTTGTCCAAAGTTTGACAGGCGATGTCAGGACTTGGTTTAGAGCACTCCCAGCCAATTCCATAGCAGACCCAGAAGCATTATACCAGTCATTTATCAACAAATGGGAGAAAAAGAAAGATCCCTTGCACATACTAGTTGAATACGATACAATCAAAAGAGGTCCACAAGAAACAGTCTTGGACTATTGTGCAAGGTTCAATAGCGTTTATAATGCTATCCCAAAAACTTAAGGCCCCCACCTGACCTTGCCTTATATAAATTCCCTGATGGATTCGACCCAGATATGGCCTACCAATTAAAAGAAAGAGCCCCTAACAGCCTTGCAGACATGCAAAACGTGGCTGTCACTGTGGAGGCAAATTTAATTGCCAAAAGAAACAGAGCTAGAACTGAGAGAAGAACCACCTTCAAGGAAGAGCCCTCAGCCTTAGATCAAAAGCTAGATGCTATTATCAATGGCATGCATAGGCTGGGAGACAGAGTAGAGAGTGTTGAGAGGAAATCATCATGGGATGGGCAGCAAGCTAACACTGTCAGGAACCCGAATTTCAGGAAAAATCAAAATCCAAACGCTGGTAGGTCTAGCCCAGACCATGATATAAGACCTCCTTTTCAAGAAAACTACGCAGAGGCATCCACTTCTAATGAACCCATAGAAGACACTCACATGAACTTGGTGGATTTGAAGGGTGAGCAACAAATTTTCCTAACTCAACAAGACCAAGATGACCATGAGATAAATCAATTTCAGACTAACTCTAGTGAGTATTTTGACTTTAAACAAGGTTATGATTCAGCTATTTATGAAGTCCACAAATAGTATAAGCTGAGGACAAGAACCATAGATGTGCCCGAAAAAGTTAAACCAAAGGAGGGCAAACAGCCCAACCAGATTAGAGGCAAGGCTATTATAACATAAACAGCTGATATAACTATCCCAAACCCGCACCAAGTGACTGTAGAGGACATAACAGACATACAGCCTTCTGTTGATCAGCCTCTGCCACCTTCTTCCTCGAAAGAGAACTTGAACAGCACTCCTAAAAGCCTTCCCAAAATAGAAATACCGCAAGGTATCACTCACCATAACACTGGTAATCAAGAGGAAAACGCAGAAAATACACTTGAAAAGGGGAAATCTACTATTGCCAACACAAAGATTCCATTGGAGAAACCATTCAACTTAGAAGCAGAAATAAGCAAACTTAAGATTTCCATCCCTTTATCTGAACTTGCAAAGCATGATGTGTATAGGCAACAAATCCAAAGATCACTGCAAGCAAATGCCAGAGGTCAGGGATGATGTGAATGTTTTAGATGATACACCTGAGTTGCTTTTTGGTCCAGAAGTTGATGGCAAATCAGCACATGGAGCTGTTCTACCCTTTTATGTCAGTTTGCACATTCATTACAAAGTCTTGCACAACGCTATGTTTGACTCAGGTGCCTCACACAATCTTATTCCCAAAGCTGTAATGGAGAAACTAAACCTTGACATCACAAGACCCTACAAAGATCTATTCTCCTTTGACTCAAGTCAGGTCAAGTGTTTAGGCTTAATCAAAGACTTATGTGTCTCCTTAGTCCAATTTCCCAACAAGACAATCCTAATGGACGTGGTGGTTGCTGACATTCCACCAAAGTATGGCATGCTGTTGTCAAGATCTTGGGGGGAAAAACTCCAAGGATCTCTCCAATTAGACCTCTCCTATGCCACTATTTCAGTCTTTGGGCAACCAAAGAGACTGTATAGAGAAACACTGATGAAGTATGTGGTAAGTAGTGAGGAAAAGCCCCAGAATTTCCCTATCTATTCAATCCATTCTGATATGGATTCCTTTATTTTGTTTAATGATGAAACAAGTCCTCCAACTAATCAGAGGCCTTTGCCTTTAGAACAAGAAACATGCATCAATCAAGATTCGGTTGCTCATACCCAGGAAACTGTCAAAACAGTCAGCGCAACCAGCATACAAGAAGAACCACATGAAGCACAAAACCTATGTCTGCCCAATCCTAAAATGACTGAAACTCTTAATGTCAACCACAAGCAAGAAATCACATGGTATTTAGAGTTTGATGATTCTGTTAATAAGCTAGGAGCAAGGGCAGGAATATGGATTCAAAATACACATAATAGCCATGCAGAGGGTCATGCTTACAGACTTAACTTCAGATGTACCAACAACATGGCAGAGTATGAAGCTCTCCTTTTAGGCCTTAAACTGCTCAAAGCTCTAGGGGCTGCAAAGGTGTCCATTCTAGGTGACTCTGATTTAACCATACAACAAATGAAGGGCAACTTTGTTACCAATGATAGAAGGCTAAGAGCTTATAGGATTGCTGCCACTGCAATACTTGATACCTTCACTGAATCCAAACTTGCTAAGATTTCTAGAAGCAATAACATGCATGCTCACAGCCTAGCTACTTTTGCTAGCTTGCAAGCTTCCTTTTGAGTCCAATCACCACTTTACTGCTGAGATAAAGCACAGGCCTGCTGTCCCTAACAATGTTAAAGATTGGCAAGTGTTTGAGGATGATGCTCAAATCAACAATTTTCTTACCTTACAGCATGATTTTCAGGCCTAAACATTGATATGGATGCTATGGATGATCCACTGCAAGAAATAAACCAAATCCAGCAAACTGTAACAGCTGAAACAGCTAGAAAATTGCTACAGCCAACCACCTTTGATGAAGAAAACATAGAAGAGCTGAAACATATGCATTTGGAGTAAATAGCCAAAACAGAGGCCGAAATCATTGATCTAAAGGACAATTTTCTCCCGGTTGGCCTCACTCCACTAGAAGACATGTTTGATGCAAATGATGTCCCCAAAAAACCAAAATTGCAACCCATAAACACTGAGATAGAAGAACATAACATTGGGATAGCAGAGAACCCGAAAATGATCAAACTGTCCAAAAATTTACCAGCTGATCAAAAGCCCAAGTACGTGGATTTGTTCAAAGAATTCCAAGATGTATTTGCTTGGAGTTATGAGGACTTGAAGTCCTATGACACCTCAATTATTCAACATACCATTCCCTTAAAGCCAAATCAAAAGCCCTTCAAACAGATACTGAGGAGAATCAATCCTGTGCTTCTCCCTTTGATTGAGACAGAAGTGCAAAGAATGTTTGAAGCAGGTATCATAGCACCCATTAGATTTTCTGAATGGGTATCCAATCTTGTTCCCACAAGAAAGAAAACAGGTGAGATTAGGCTTTGTGTAGATTTGAGAAACTTAAACCAAGTCTCCCTTAAAGACCACTACCCATTGCCCAAAATGGACCACATCCTACAAAGAGTAGTGCGGTCATCTAGAATCTCTTTGCTAGATGGCTTTTCATGTTTTAATTAAATACTGGTTCACCTGGATGACCAAGACAAGATAGCCTTTACCACACCGTGGGGAACATTTAAGTATGTTAAAATTCCTTTCGGCCTAAAGAATGCAGGTGCCACCTTTCAAAGAGCCATGGACATTGCATTTGCCAAGGAAATCCATGATTTCTTGGTTGTCTATCTTGATGATCTTACCCCTTTCTCCAAATCTGATCAAGAGCACCTAAGACATTTGAGACAAGTGTTCCTAACTTGTAGGAAATATTGCATTTCCTTGAACCCCAAGAAGTCTTTATTTGGCCTTGAAGAAGGAAAATTACTTAGACATATCATTTCAAAAGACGGGATTAGAATTGATCCGCAAAGGATCCAAGCCATTCTCCAAATCCCATATCCAAGAAACATAAAAGAGTTGCAAGCATTCCTAGGAAAGATCAATTTCCTAAGGAGATTTATCCCAAATCTAGCCGAGCTGATAAGACTGTTGAGCAACATGTTAAAGAAGGATGACCAAGGAAATGAAAATCCAATTGCTTTTTTTCAGCCGAGCCTTAAGAGATGCACCCCTGAAGTACCAAATCATGGAGAAGCAGGCCTATGCCCTTGTTAAAGCAATCAAAGACTTCAGAATTTACATTTTATATTCACACGTGATTGCCTATGTCCCAAATGTTGTTGTAAAAGACATATTAACCCAAGAAGGATTAGAAGGCAAAAGAGGCAAGTGGATTGCTAACATTCTTGAGTATGACATAGAAATAAAACCAACCAAGCTAATAAAGGGACAAGGTTTAGCCAAACTGATGTCCGAAACAAACTTTCAAGCCTTAGACATCAACCAACTGGACAATGAACAGGAGCTGGCGACTCCACAGATCAGTGACACCTTTTTGCAATCCCCATGGTATGCTGATATTTGCTTTGTATTGTTAAACATGTGTGCTCCCCCACGATTGTCCAGGACCAAGAAGAGATTTTTAAGAATGAAGGCTTTGAAATTTTTTGTCTTAGATGGTGCTTTATTTTGGAAGAATCATGAAGGCATATTGCTTAATTGTTTGACCATGAATGAAACTAATAAAGTCATGAAAGAATTCCATGCAGGGGATTGTGGAGGACATCTATATTGGAAGTCCACTGCTGATAAAATTTTAAGGGTTGGTTTCTATTGGCCCTCTTTGTTTGCAGATGTAAAGAAGTTTGCTATCTCATGTCACAAATGCCAAATCTTTGAGGGCAAAAGAAAGCTACTCCCCTTGCCTCTGAAACCCATCTCAACCGAAAAGCCTTTTCAACAGTGGGGTCTTGACTTCATTGGAGAAATCCATCCCTCTTCCTCAGGCCAGCATAAGTGGATTCTAACTGCCACCGACTATTTCACCAAGTGGATTGAAGCCATTCCATGCAGGCAGGCCAATGACACCACCATTATCCAATTCCTTGAGTGCAATATCCTTTCTAGATTTGGCTACCCTGAGAAGATCATCACTGACAATGCCGCTGCTTTCAAATCCAAAAAGATGATCAATTTTTGCCATAAATTCCATATCACTTTAGGCCATTCCACATCCTATTACCCTCAAGGTAATGGCTTAGTCGAGTCATCTAACAAGAGCCTGATCAGTATTATCAAGAAGATCTTAGAAGAAAACAAGAAGAACTGGCATAGAAAGCTCACAAATGCCCTATGGGCAGACAGATTGTCAACCAAGAAATCCATTGGGATGAGCCCTTATGAGCTAGTATATGGCATGGAGGCCAGATTTCCTTCATCACTGGGCATTCCTATTATCAAGCTGCTGCAAGAGATTCAAGCTGAGCCAAATGATATACAAAGGAGGATAAACCAAACAATTCATTTGCAGCAGACAAGAGAGCAAGTCTATGACAGAGCTCGAATTATGCAAGAGAAGCTCAAAAGGATGTTTGATAAGAGGACTAAGGCTGAGAATTTCTGTGTTGGCAACAAAGTTCTAAGGTGGGACTCACGAAGAGAAGACAAGGGAAAACATGCAAAATTTGATTTCCTTTGGAGAGGGCCATTCGTTATTTCTGTTGTTCAGGGAAATAACACATATTTCCTCAAATCTGTAGAGGGCAGCACTGCTGAAGAAGGCCCTGTAAATGGCCATATGCTGAAGCATTATCATGATCCCTTTTGTTGAACATAACGCAGCTTTGTAAATATCTCTTTGTACATTGATATTTGTATATATCAGCACTTTTGTTTTTATTTTGTATAAACAGTCCGATTGTTAGAGGAGCAGCAACAAAGTTTGTGAAGACACAGCCGATGCAAGTCCTCTATTTTTAATCTCTGTCTCTGCAGTAATCTCAGCAAAACAGCAAGAGCAGTGCTATCATATCACAGTGATTTATGTTAAAGAGAAGTTGTTTGCAGCTTGTAGTCTTCAAGTCAACAGTATCAAAAAGAAAGGAGGATTTGCAGTTTATTTCAGCACCCTTTCAAAGACAAGAAAAGAAGAGCTCCAGTTTTATTCTCTTTTTTGTGTTTATTTCACAAGGCAGTGCTCAAGCAAAAGTGTATGTAATATCAAGCACGCAGAAGAAAGCAGGTGATGCTTTATTTTTCATAGTGTTTCAGATAAGGAGGAGTGCTGCATTCAGAAGTTAAAGTTCTAGTCATTCAGCAATTAGCACAGAAGAAATTTTCAATTAACAGCAACTACAGAGAATCAAGGCATTCTGACCTGCTGTTCTTGGCTTGTCACAAGGAAAAGCCATCCCCAAGTGGAGCCACTGTTAGCCTCCTGCTACAGCAGGTTAATCATCTTTCATGATCGACATTTTTACATGCCAAATATGTCATACTTTGCTTGCTGCAATGCTCCATATTTGCTACAGATGGCCAGAGAAGTATCCATGAGAGTGTGCTAGTCTAAATGCCACTGCTGTGTATCATTTTTGATGAGTTGATCCATTTTTGATGAGTTTTTCAGCTAAGGGAGGTCCAAACAGCTTAATCTTGGTCTCCCTAGGTTTCAATTTCCTGTTGTAGAATATAGAGAATGAACATCTATCCAAACAGCTTAATCTTGGCAGATTTGTAGATAGGTAGAGAAACAAGGGTGCTCAACAGCTTAATCTGAGCCCCTGGATGCAATAAGTATAGAGTTAGATAGGAGGACAACAAGAAGAAAAGAACAAAAAGCTGGGTATGCTAGTTCAAGTGCACCCAAACCAAAAAGAAGAGAAAATGCTAGGTGAATAGGCCGGGTAGGTAGCTTTGTGGTTGCAGAATCATGACTTGTGATCCATTTCAGATTTTCAAGTGTCATATCTATTCATATCACAAGTTTGAGGCAGTTTTCCATTTGAAGGACTTCAAGCGAGGCATGTCTGACTTCCCCTTCCTCCTCTGTCCCAAAGTCACTCACTAACTTCCCCTAAAGAGGTCAAGATCTGCTTGATACCTTTTAGATTCATCATGTTCCATATCATCTGCCTTGGTGAAGATCTGCTTCACTAAAGGAATGTTCACACTTCTTCTATCAGTCATTTTCCCCCATTGATAGCCTAAGACTTCATTCTTAGCGCTTTTTCTCATCATTATCATATTAACTACTAACTTTATTATGTAACTCCCTATCTCTTTTCCCTTCCCCTACTAAAACCATCTCTATAACTCCCCTATACACTTATCCCCTCCCCTTGGTTGAAAAATAACCATATACATCCTTGGGAATTGCTAAGTTTATCTGAAACTCAGCAAGAACCCTCATTGACCCCTCTGACCATCTTCCAAATGCATAAGGACTCATTCCTTTGCATAGTTTCCCTTCATATGTATAAAAATCATCTCTTTGGCCTTGGTTTGCCTTTATAAGGCATGAAACCCTCTTTGGCCACTAAACCCCTCTCAAAACCACATCACTTTACCCCTAAGTGCCTTGGGACTCCTTCCAAGGCATAAGAAGACAAAAACCATGCAAAAACCATGAAAAACCTTCAAAAAAGGATAAAATCCTCCCTTTTTTGGCTATCGGACCCCTTCCGAAGCCTTAGAATCCATGCCAAACTATAAAGGAACCCCTCCGAATTCATTTGCCTTGCCTTTTCATAAAAAGCGTGCTCCGATGAGATAAAGGTCTGTTTGATCCCCCTCTGGTGCGATATCGCTATCGGGAGGGGGCAGTGGCATATATAAGCGAAAATGGCTAAGTCTCAAGGCATGGGGTATAATTCTGATGGGCCGGACCCGAAAACATATAAAGTGGACCGGTAATAGAATATCTGGTCCGCGCAGTTCGGCGATTCCATATGTGCTGCTCTCTAGTCCCTCCGACTGCCGATTCGCCGACGGATCCAGGACCGTTGGATCGGGCCCCAGATCTGACGGCCCAGATCTTGTCACGTGGCCCCCCACTTCGCATCGCCCCATATACTGCTCCGATTTGGCGGAGCCGATGAGTTATCAAATGCAGTGTTAAAGGGTTTTCGGGTCCGCGAACCCATTCCACTGTTAAAACCGCCGATTTGGGTTCTGCCGATGGGTCGGACCCGAAATAAAATAAAGAGGGCCTGTATAACTTATCGGGTCCAATGGGTTTCGGCGTTTATTTGTGGCAACCCCATGACCCCGCCGATAGCGAATTGCCGAGTTAATCTCAGCCGCCCATTCAGGCCCACAGATCAACGGCCCATATTTAATCGCATCACTCCTATATGGCTCCGACCAGCGGAGCCGAAAAGTAATAAAGCGCGGCATAAAGGCATATCGGGTCCGAAAGGGTCCGCGCTGTGTGCTCCTATATCCCGGAGCCGAAAAATATTAAAGGGCAGTTTTAAAGGTTTTCGGGTCCGCATATTGATTTTGTTAAAATCCGCCGATATGAAATCGCCGACGGACCGGACCCGATCTCCATAAAGAAAGGGCATATAAGCATTTCGGGTCCGCCAGGTTCATCGCTATTCGGAGGTTTTATGTGTTGGGACCAATGGTCCGCCCCGATGCGAGTTAGCGCCAGCCGTTGGATCTGCCTTCGCGCGATCCAACGGCCAGGATTTAATCTCCGCTACAGTGCCGCTCCCGCCTATGTTTTTCACGAATTTTACATAGAAATTGGTCTTTTTTCTGTGTAAAAGAAAAGGCGGCATTTGTTCATATTTTCACATATATGCCTGCGCCCGACTCCCAATAGCGCAATTCATGCATCCCTAAGCTTTCTGAGATCGCTCCAAGGCCCAGTTTTGCTTCAGATAGCCAGTCTCGGCCTCGGCACAGTTGGCAACACTTTTTCCTCCTGTTTGCACCATTTTTCAAAAAGTTTAAGGCTAGTTTTGATCGGCCAAGCGCCGATTGCACCCAAAGGCCACGGAGGACATTAGCAGCAGTTATTTTTGCATTAAAAGGTAGAAAGGGGGTGATGGGACAGTCTAAAGAGTATCAGCGGTGAGAAAAGGCCCAGATTCAGTGCCAAAGTGTATCAGGATGTGGCAAAGAGTATCAGTCCATTTTTTCAAAGCAGATGAAAGCAAAGCAAGCCCAGCAAAGTCAACAAAGCATCATTCGGCCATTAAGGCTCACCAACACTTCTTTTGTTGCTTTAAATCCACCTAAAGGCATAGATGAAGGCTTTCAAGGCAGAGTTATTGCAGAGACATTGTTCCCAGTCATGTTTTTTGAGCAGCGCTGCTTCCTTAAATGCACAGTTATCACACAGAGGACAGCGCGTGGCTCAAGGAACTCTTTTGATCCATTTTTGAGGCAGCTGCCCCAGTGCAACACTTAGATAAATGTTTTAAGCATTTACTTCAAGATAAAATAGATTAAAGCACTCATTTTCCTCAGATATGCCTAAGATCTGCTGTAATAGATATTTTGAGATGCCAGTTACCCCAGCGCAGCTGTTAGATAGATATTTCTGCCATTTACTTCTGTAAAAATTAGGTTAAAGGCATTTATTTAAGGAGATCTATCCCAGATCTGATGTTTGTAAATATTTTCTATTTAAACCACCCTCTGCACTGTTTTAAGGGTTGGTTGGTCGATAACTTCCTCTAGACTTGCATTGTTTTTTCTGAGAGTCTCTATAATCAAATATCGATGGAATGTTTGGGAGATGAACTGACTGTTGTGTTTTAATGTCTGAAGAGTGACTATGGAATCCTAACGCTTCTACATAGCCCAATAAGTGTTTCTTATCTCTGTTTACAGTTTATATGTTTTATGCCATCATGGTTTCACTATCTAAATAGCAGAAAGAAAGAATAGTTCAGAGCTCACTTAGTTGTATTCTGTTCTCAATTTCTGTGATTTATCTATGTTTTCCTCTGAATTAGTCCTGAATATGAATACTGATTTGCTCATATTTACACTAGTTCCTTCATATATGAATGTTGTTTAGGAATCCTTGATTGCTCCTATATAAATGTTCATTCACCTTCCCTCTGTTAGCATAATGAGAGCTACTTAGTTGCCTTTCATTCACTGACCTTCGTTCCATCTTTATTCTAGCTAGATATTGTTTTATGTGTAGCTATCCTGCTTTGTATTCCTCTTGTGACCAAGAAAACGCAACAGCAAGCCTAATCCACGACTCCATGCCCAATGGTTTGAACTTCTCACACTATGCATCCCAACTTTGTTTGAAATAATCCTCCATCCCACCAAAATCAAAACAAAACCCAAAAAAATCATAACTAGCCTAAAATCAACCCAAAACAAAGCTAAATTATAAAGAGAGAGCCCTCTCTGATTGCAGGTAGGCTAGGACCTGCAGTCCCAAGATTGGTTTGTGGTTACCTTGGCCGTATCCTTTAAGGAGCTTTAAGGACAACCTGAGTGATAACAGATCCTATCATCCTCAAAGCTCCAACCCACGAGGTAAGAGGTCCTGACAAGTCTCCTTCTTCTTTCATTTTGCAATCAAAAATTTACAAGCTAAGAATACCTATACCTTTGATCAAACTAGTGAAAAATGAATCCTTCAAAATATCCATCCTCGAGGCACTTGAGCCTAATGCCATCCAAGCCTCCACCGACTATGTAAATCTACAAAATGACAAACTAGTTGTTACTCTCAACCCAATGATTGAAAATTATGAGGACAGCTCCCCATCATTCTATGTCTCTCTGGCTATTCATGATAAAATCCTTCACAACTGCCTTCTGGACACTGGAACCAGCCATAATCTAATGCCCAAGGCTGACATGGATGAGTTGGGTCTTGACATTACAAAGCCTTATCATGACCCGTTTTCTTTTGACTCTAGAAAAGTGAAATGCCAGGGATTAATCAAGGACCTATCCATCACTTTGTCTTAGCTACCCATGAAGAGCATGATGATGGATATTGTATAGAAGATGTACCCCCCAAGTTTGGTAAGTTTCTTTCTAGAGGCTGGATCAAGAGATTAGGTGGAACATCGCAAAATGATCTATCCTACGCTACTGTCCTAGTTTTTGGAGGTGAGAGCAGGAGATTATACAGAGAAGCTCAGTTGGCTTATATCATCAGTGATGAGAAGAATCCCACTAATCATCCCATCTATGTTGTCGACTCTACTTTTGGAGCCTGTATTCTTCAAATTGAAGAATCTCAGTTGGCCTCCATGCAGTTTAGGAAACCAGTTTGCCATATCACAGAGGAAGAAGGCCTACAAATTTGGGACATGTTCTTTGATGGAGCTTGCTCTAAGGAAGCTGTAGGGGTAGGTGTAGTCCTTGTGTCCCCCACACAGGAATGCATTCATTCATCTTTCAAATTAACTTTTCAGGTCACAAATAACATAGCAGAGTACGAAGCCTTGATATTGGGCTTAAACGCTGCTAAAGAAATGGGCATCAAAGGCCTGAGAGTGTTTGGAGATGCAGACCTTATCATTCAGCAGGTCAACAAAAATTTCCAAGAAAAGCATCCAAGGCTGAAAGCATACAGAGATGAGGTGAAATATAGACCATCTCTGCCTGACAATGTCAAATACTGGAAAGTTTTTGAAGAGGATGATGAAATTAATAGGCTTTTACAAGTCTTTGATGAATTTGCTGAAATGCACATTGACCAAGAAAAAGAAACCTTTGATAGAAAGGCAAAAAGGGAAAATTTTTAGTTTGGTGACTGGGTTCTCAAATGGGATGCGTTGAAAGAAAAGAAGGGCAACCATGGTAAATTTGATGCCTTATGGATAGGTCTGTTTGTCACCGTTCAAATTCAAATGAGCAACATTTTCATTCTGCACAATTTAGAGGGGGAAGGTGTTTTTGGTAGCCTAGTCAATGGGTGATTCTTGAAACTTTATTTCATTTAAGGCTTTAAAGCCTTGGTATTGTAAATATGTTTTTTCAGTTTTTATTTTGTTGCAAAATAGACTCCATGCCCAATGGAACACTAGGAGGAAGATTTGATTTTGGTTTTACAGGAAAGGCATTGTTCTGTAGTTCTTGAAACCTCACAAGGAGGTTTTCATCCCCAGAAGGAGCCAGTGTTAGCCTTGTTGGAATGTGGCCCAAAATGGGTCCAAATATGCTCTTTAAGTCTTCAAAAGGCAACAAAATCCTGCCAAAGATCAAAACCAGTGTAGGAGAATAACCCTTAGCCTGGCGGAAAAGCACTATCGGAAGGCAGAAAACCAGAGAAAGCAATGAAAAACCAAGTATCGAAGGCATAAATAGTCAAACGCACAGCAGCCATCCGATATAGCCGATCAATGGTCCAGATCTGATCGGCAAGTTGCAATCAGCGGTCACAGTCAGCAGTCGCAATCGGCGGAGGAAGCCGGCGGATTAAGGGCAAACTATGTGGAACTTGCGATGGCAATCAACGATGCAACGTGGACCGTTGATCAAGCGCGCAGATCGAAGGCCCACATCGCATCACAGGATCACTAGCAGAGATTAACAAAGAGCGCTATCAATGGCCTGGGGCATGAGCAATATGCGATTGTGATCAGATCGCATTGCTATATCGCATCGAAGCAACACCATGGAGCGGTGCCTTTACACATATATGCGTGCGACCCGATGAACCAGACCCGAAGGTATTCTAAATATTATTTCATAATATTTGAGGTCCGCAGAAAGGCCATTTTCAATGCATTTTCGTAGTTTGACCTATTTTCTAAAATACAAATGGAAGACTAGGAACAAGCCACTTGCGACATGCGATAGCGACCCAGAGGGCGGACCTGATAGAGGAATAGACGAGGTTTGAGGACTTTTGAAGTCCATAATAAATAGAGATGGGTGGGATTTTACAGTGTCGCAGCGTTTTCTGTGTAAAACAAAAAAAATCATTATAAACATTTAAAAGGATTACAAAGGCCCAAAGACCCATTCCATCACAAAACAGAGGCCGGGAAACAGTTACCAGGAGACAGAGGTCGGAAAGGGAAAAAGGGGGCCACAACATGATGTAGCCCGAAACAAAAGCGATCATGGAGCATCGACAACATAACTCATCCAAACCAACAAACGGTCATGGAGAATCGCTTACACGAGCGAGCTCCCAGACAACATAGTGAACTACCAAAATGCAGTTATCCTGCTATTAGAGAAAGAGGCCTCCAAGCTACTGCATGTCTGATCGTGGCATCAAGTCATTAAACAAAGGACAGAGAGGATAGATTAAGACCTCTCGAGCCTTAGAAGGCTCAAGAGCATTGTAAAGGGCCTAAATATTTGTAAGTTCAGAGTAACAAGGGTTCAACTTCTGGAGACTGTGGATACTTTGTTCCTTGCAATGTCTCATATTCATTCCAGTAATACAAGCTTCTTTTGTTGTTACATGTTCAATTCCCATTTTCTCCTCTGTCCTAAGCTTGCACTTGGATAGTCTATTCATGATTTCTTCTGTGTCTAATGCCAGATAACTGTCATCTTATCTCTGCATTGATAAATTGGATTTGCAATTGAATAGGTTATTCATGTTTTCTTTTTTTGTCTAATGCCAGATAACTGTCATCTTATCTCTGCTTGATAAATTAGATTTGCAAGCTTCATTTACTTCGTGTAGCTAGCCATTCACATATATTTATGTATGCATCTACCATTATAGTCAGCATTCTCCATCTATCCATTAAATCTATAAACTATTTAGCATCAGTGGTCTAAAGCCTTGTCAAGCTGAGGGTATTCATGCATTTCTGGAGTGAAAACAGAGTTGAAACAGTTATCTGACTTGATCCAAACCTTCATCCATTCCAATAGTTCTGAGAACAATATTGAAGATTATATGTTACTAGGCATCTCCGAGCTACAACCTAAGAGAGTTTCCTGGAGTGATAACAGGTACCATTCGCATGCATGCCCATGTCATGGGAGAAATTGAGGCTCTAGGTCAGTAAAATGTCAAGTTACCTTAGGGGTTGGTCACTTGAAAGGGTTGGTTGCATCTTGAAGGTTTTGTAGCATG
Source organism: Pinus tabuliformis (assembly GCA_031772625.1). Classification (NCBI taxonomy): domain Eukaryota; kingdom Viridiplantae; phylum Streptophyta; class Pinopsida; order Pinales; family Pinaceae; genus Pinus; species Pinus tabuliformis. Next base: position 1,368,443,601 of record CM062819.1, read on the forward strand.
TGCGGAAGGTCGATTGGTTGTGCTTTGTCACTTCACTTCCTTAACTATACATGGGGAGTTGAACCAAATCATTGTAGCCTCTTGTCACATGTTTACCTTAGTGAACTGGTTAACTTGGGTAAATGTGGGAGGAGGGTGTTACAATGACATTTTGATTTTCTTGCAAATGGGACCAAAACACTTAGAGAAAACACATGCAATGAGTCTCAATTTTTGTGATGACAGAATGCAAGATCAAGGTAGGCTCCGAAATTTGGGTGTAGGCTAAAATTTTGGAGTGTGTTGTAACAACGACATACTTGACGACACATTTGTAGAATTCCAACTTCTTTGTATTGGTTGATTATTTTTTGAAGTTTCTTAGTTCTTCAGGGAGTATTCATTCATCATGCACATCACTTTTTCTTCCCCAATTTCCCCGTGATTAAACATGGCCCCCTTTGTTCCATCTTGGTTGAACAAAAACATAATATCAGAAATATCGCAATGTTTCGGATCGGAAAGGGTAGTATAGTTCCTGAGCTTTGTATTTTCAAAGTATAGTTTTTTCATCTCTTTTGTTGCTCCATTTCTAGTAGGCCTAGATATTACCTCGACGGAGTCACAATAGGAACACAAACATTTGTCTACTAGCAGCGAGCCTGGAAAGTGCCTCGACAAAGTTACTTTCTTCACCTCTTTGTGTAAGAAGCCTTTCTCTTAGTTTACCTTTATTTATATATTTATATAAGACTATGCATTCGCACTTATTCATTTCATGGGTGGAAGAGGGATCCTGACTTATTGAGAGCAGGAGAGGTTGTTCATTTAGAGAAGAATATAGAGACCTCTAATTTAGGTTTTCTCATTTGGGTCTTTCCCATATTCCTCCTCTACTAATTGGATAAGCGTGAAAACACCAAAACATAAGAAAGTGAGTGTGGGCATAAGGTTTCCAAATAGACATAGGTATGATGGTTTCACACAAAACTCTCCTTATGGATGGATCATATTCTCCATCAGAAAATCATTTACTGAAAGATGTAACCAACACAAATAAGGAGGACTAAAGGTTAGCCAAATTTCGTAGTGTCAGAAGACTCTTTTTAATGCATCAACACACAAAGAAGCCAGAAAACATGTTCACACATGACGCTTATTTAGACAAAGTAAACCAAAACGCAAGACCAAACAAACAGGAAAACAGGAATATAAACTATGTACGTAGGGAAGGGCACAACCCCAGATCATCATTGAAAATATTATTTTAAATCTTGGCCATTAATGGGGAGATATTCAATCTTCTCGTTTAGATATTGAAGATGATATGTGTGTTGGCCAAGATTTCCATGCACAGTGAATGGTCCGACCCAGAAGGATTGGAACTTAGTATTATTTCCCTTGTCCTCGTGAGATTTATCCCACTTTAAGACTAGGTCACCCACACTTAATTCATTTTTCCCTGCAAACTTCTTATTGAACAACCTCTTGATACGACTATGGTGAAGAGGAAAAAATTATTTTTCTTTCTGTATTTCTTCTTGTAACTTGTGCAGGGTGTCTATCTTACTCTGAACCAATAAGAACGGATTGCCTTGGGATTATTTTGAAAGTTGAAAGGAAGGAAACTATATATTTGGGGGTAGGATGGCTTATTTTCCATACACCAGAAAGTAAGGAGGCGTATTCATAGAAGTTTTAAACATGCCTATGTCAACCCGTAAGGCATTCACCAAAGTGGAGTGCTAGTTCCTTTATTCAGAAAAAATAGTCTTCTTGAAAATGAACATAAGTTTCTTATTAGTGGACTCAGCAAAACCATTTCCCAGCGGATAGTAATTAACAAAATGTTTCAATACAATACCATTTTCCAATGAAAAATCATATAATCTCTACGATGCGTAGTATGTTTCATTATAAAAAACAAGTGAAGTTGAATGCCAAACTTGGAAATGATATTCTACTTAAGTAAGTTGATGACTTCTTGATCATTCACTTTCTTGAGTGGAACTAATTATTCCCACCACATGAAGTAATTTGTGGTAGTGAGGAAATAGTGGTGCTTCTTTGATGAGTGGGGGAAAATATAACCAATGACATCTAGACCCCATTGTTGAAATGGTTCTTTGACTGTGATAGGTTGTAATGGGGAAGATGACTTCTTTCCTCGCTTGACACACTTATAACAAACTGAAAACTTCTGGGAATATGCATGAGGATATTTGAATAATGTGAGCCAATAAAAACTGGCCCACATAACTTTTTGCATCACTGTGTCACCTACAAAGTGTCCTCCGGCTGGTCCATCATGGATATCATGCAACACTTTCTCTGAATCATGTGCTTCCAAGAATCTAAGCAATACTCCATTATGGTGCTTTTTGAAAAGCACCCCATGAACCAACTGCTAATATAATGCTTTTAATCTAACTACCCTTTTATGTTGTGTGGATAAGTGAGAGGGAAATGTACCATGCTTGCGATATTGGTGCACATCTCCATACCAAGAGTTTTTGATAATGTTGGGGGAAGCTCGCTTGACATTATATATCTCTATTTCCTTCTCTCATCTAAATGGATCATCTTCTTTTGCATCCACTACTTTTGCTACTAGATGACATAGACCATGGCCCTTGATAGTGTGACTTGGTTTGAATTCTAATTGATACTCTTGCAGACCAGTCATCCAGTTCACTCTTCTCTCACCTAGCTCTTGTTGGACAAATAGTGATCTGACTGTTGGGTGTGGAACAAAGATAATACAATGATTCTTCAAGAGGTAGGGTTGGAAGCGCTTTACCTCCTTATAGAATGCATGTGCTTTTTTATTAATGGTGGGATAATTATGTTCATATCTTTGTAGGCTGACACTCATAAAGGATATTGGCTGCTCATTTTTTTGAGCATCTTTCTACATAAGCACATCGACGAGAGAAGTATCTGAAGAGAAGGTGTAGAGAAGAAAATATTTGTTGAAATCTGGGTTGTATAAGGTTGGCTCTTCTACGATAACTTGCTTAATATGGGAAAATGCATCCTTTTCCCTTTTATCTCACTTTTATATCGTATCCTTCTTTACCATCTATTGTATAAGTTTAACAATTTGAGTGTAATTGGAGATGAACTTGCAAAGAAAATTAATTTTTCCCAGGAAGGATTACATGGCATTCTTGTTCACTGGGAAGGTAATCTGCATAATATCTCTTACGCTTTCAGGGTCCACTTAATCCCACTTTTCGCGATGATATGGTCCAAGATGCTTCCCTCGACCACTGCAAAAATACTCTTCTTGGGATTAAGAGATTTCACGTATTTTTGACATCTCTTGAAGATTTGGATCAAGTGGCCTAGGTGGTCGGATATATTCTTTGAAAACATTATGACATCATCAAGATAAACCACAACGCTCTGTCTAATCATTCTGTGAAATGTGATGTCCATCACACGTTGAAAGGTCACACTGGCATTAACTAGCCCAAAAGGAATTCTTCTAAATGCGAAGATACCCCACTTTCTTAGGAAGGTAGCCTTAAGTTTGTCAGGTTCCAAGACTAGAACCTCATTGTATCCAGAATAACGATCAAGCAAAGAGAACATTTTTGACCCCAATATTGTCTACAATATTTGTTCCAGAGATAGCACAGGGCAGTTGTCTTTGTCTGAGGCATGATTGAGGATTCAGAAAATCTTAGCACAAGCGTTGGCTTAAGGGGGCCTCACCTAGGTTAAGAGTTCTTCCCACCAACCAAAACAAACCTAATTGTTGGCCTTTTCTCCAGCAACCCGCATAGCATAGGCTGCAGTCTCACCCAAAGCAGTATCGGGGGACGTTAGAACCAGGTTTATGCATCCAGAGACTGTGTGATGTGTATTCCTACTCCCTTGCAGCCCAGATCTGCCTTCGCGCAGATCCATACCGTCCTAAGGTCTACTACTGCATCTCTATCTAGATAATGTCTAGGTCTTCGCGAAGGGATGTGATCATGCTTATTAGACCTAAAAGAGGAAGATTCATAACTTTCACTTAATCACTAACAAACCTAGATTTTCCTTAGCGCAAATCTACCCAATTCGAACAGTTAGTAATAGATGTACTTCAATATCTTCGTGAAAATAGTTCATCACACTTTTTATGCATGAATATAAAATATTTAACAGATTCGCGCAGAGAATACGCTTTATTTCATAGAAAATATATCATTAAGTGACGATGCATAAACTTAAACAGAAATAGGAACAAGGAACATATGCAATATATTTGGTCCAAAAGCAGTCTTTATTAGATTCATCATTCAAATTACAGACTCTTCCACCCTGCACACCCAACTACAGGGGCCCACGCTCATAGCTGCGGACTTGCCAATGTCTCTGTGCACTCAGCTGCAGGAGCCTTCCCCTTTTGCCTAAGTACAGGAAACAGATCTTTCCTTCCTTAGCACTTTTCCCTTACACTTGTTCTTCACCAAAAATTGTCCTCCTATACTCACTATGACTCAAATATTTATAGCCTTTCTATTACAATACCATGGCCCGCAACCTATGGGTGAGTCTCAAAACCATCCTATCACTTACCCATACAAGGGGCTAAAACCCCTTTGACTCTTACTTAGTTTTGCGCTCTGCTTCCACATTTCACGAACACTTTACATTCTTTACAAAATTATACTCAAAAATTGATTAAACTAACCCAAAAATGACCCTAGGGACCCTATCCCAACATGCCACCAACACAAATATGGTGACTCGCCCTCAAGTCACTCAGTTGGCTTCTCTAATTCGTGGCAGAGCTCACTAAAATCCTGCTTCAATGCTTTTAGTTCTGCGATGACTTGTATTGCACCTTGCTTCACCTCTTCGACAACTTTTTTGTAGTTGGTCCCTCTGCCACAAGCTACATGGTCATATGAGTTTGTTGCAAAGCTTTCAGTTTCTCCCGAATAGTCTGAGAAATCTGGCTGGAATCCTCTGTCCAAGGTTGAATCCAAGCCTTTAACACTTATTCTTTTTGCTTCAATTCCTGTACTTGTGCCTATAGCGGGTTCCCTTCCTACAGGCACGTGAAGTGCTATAATGGTGCCAACGTGTGCGCAGTCACCCTGATCTCATCATATTTCTTGTTGGGCTTCCCTGATTTTTGTACTTAACCTTTGCAAGTTTGGGTCCTCCTGAAAAGTATCCCATAACTCCATGGCATTTTTAAAAAGGAAATCGCATCCTTTGACTACATTCTCTAGAGTAGTCATGTTCCCTTTTATAGTTGCGCCACGCTACTCCCTGACCTCTGGTGGAGTAGTTGATTGTAGCTTAAACTGTAATTCTGATATCTTCATCTGGAAGTCAAATGTGACTCCACCTATCTCATCTTTTGATTCGCAAACTGTAGTAGCCAATTTCCTAATCTTCATTGTAGCTACAGTGTCTTCTAGAATATGTAATTTTGGGATGGAATTACATGCCTGTGTAATTGCTGCTTCCAGGCTCCGACTCTATGCTTCTATATCTTCATGTTCTTTCAGGGCTTGAGCCTTCTCGGTGAATATTTGTTCATTTTTACCTTAACCTCACTTATTACTACAAGTGTGTGTTGCTCTCTTATTCGAAGCTCGTCCGAGACCCTTTGATGTAGTGCATGGAGGGTCTGAAGTGGCAGCGCAACTAAGTCTACCCCTATGTCTTTAATCATGCCTAGTAGAGCATGGTCTTCCTGATCTATTTCTGCACGGACTGGTCCTTCTGGTAAGGAGATGACTCTAAGGTCCATAGTCCTTTCTGTCTTTAATACGCTTTCACTCCCTTGTACCAGGCTTGCTTGCACCCCACTCTCTTGCCCTACGCTTGCTTTAATCCTTCTTGTTTGGATCTACAACTCACGCAAATCCTTCTGGATTCTCCCTAGCGTCTGCATGTATTTTTTCCACAACTCTATTGTGGTGTCTATGACTTCTTCCCCAATTTCATTGAGGTCCCCTTCTGGGAGTACCATTGGGTCAATGCACACTTTCTTGTCTGATTTGTGCTTCTTCCTTGGCCAGACAGTTATCTACTTACTGCACTTCTTCAATGTGAAGGGAGTATTCTACTCCTCCCCTCCGTCTCCACCCTGCTCAGAAATTTCCTGCTCCTCAGTATGTTGGGAAGCTGATGCTTCGAATTCCACTATGTCAGTGTGCTCTTAGCATGCTCTTTCTCAGCGTGCTCTTTTTCAACAACTTCCTTAGAAGCAGCTTCTTTCCTTCTCTGCTCAGCTAATGCCCACACCGCTGCATGTGCTGCTTCTTTTTGTTTCTACGCAGCTATTGTCTGTGCAGCATAACATTCTTTACCTTAAATGGTACCTATGCCAATATATGTGGGTTTTAGCCACTGTCTTGGCCAACTCCCCACAATTTCCTGCACATCTGTCTCTTAGACTAGGTATGGCAACTTGTGCTAGATATGCTTAGGGTCTCGCCTCACCCTGATTGATATTATGGAAGTTGGTCTTAAACTCATCGAAGGCCCATAGTTTCTTAAACAATGTTGGAGACAACCTTGGCCATTGACTTATCACTTTATGTAGGTCCATCTCAACCAGTATCCAAAGATCCTTTGGCTCCATGATTCACTCCGGATCCTTCATCAACCACAGTGAAGCAAACTTCGTTGCCTCTGGTAAATCTTCTTCCTACAATGGAAATTGACTATCCTTTGGCAGTCTCTATGCTACTAATACAATTAGCAACAGGAACCAGCCATAGTGAAATGCCTTGCTCTCCTCCTGTGCTTCACAGCAGTTTGCTAGGAATTGTTTACATAAGTACTACGCCCAGTTGTACTACACCTCCTTCACTCATTGTGCAACCAATAAAACTACTGGCACCAGAACTTTGTCTGCATGACAATTCCTCATTATCTTCTTGGCTAGAATTTGGGCAACAAACCGCACCATCTGGTCTTGAATTGAGCAGATAGAACATTCACGTGACTTTTTAATCATCCCAAACTCCGTCTTCATTTTATCCGCCATCTCCTTTTCTCTGGTTTTTCCTCTAAACTCCTTGGCAGGGTCCGCCCCTTTATAAGGCATCTTTGTAATTCTATGAATGAGCATATTAGTTATAAGGATGGGTTCACCGAGCCATAAGCACCCATCATGCACCAGTGTGAGTAGCTAGCACACACAAACAGTGTTGATGATTGACCGGTGGAAGTGTGGCACACAAAGCATATGTAGTAATCCAGCCTGCTCAACGCCTTTGACCCATTTCATGGGTTCCAGCCTCATGACCCCAGTTTCTTCGTAATAAATCTTTGTCATGTACTTATTGGTAGCTAGGTGAGGGAATTTCTCATGGTCGACAAGATCCCAATCCTCGATCTTCAATATTGGGGTGTGCGCTAAGAGCGCACCTTCAAAAACTACCTCCTCTGGTAACAGTGGGGTAGAGATCGTGAACTTGTCTGAATCATGGTCCTTGGGCATCTTGGCTTTCCCTCTCTATGGAGGGATATATGTCAGGAGACATGTGATAGGCTTGCCTTCCTCAACATCCAACTCCTCAACTCCATCGCAGAGTTCCTCTGCCTCCAAGTCCACTAGTTTCTCTAGCTGCTTCGCCTTATCCTTCTTTTCTTTTTGTCGAACCTCCGAGTTCTTCCTCGGTGACTACATCACTAGGACAAGTTTCGTCTGCTTCTCCTTAGTAGTTGATTTCTTCAGCCTAGGTGACCTCGAATTCATAGGAACTGAGGGCATAACTTCCATGGACACGACTTCAGGGCCTTCCGCTTGAGACACAATGGCTTCGGAACTGACTAGCGTGGATATTTTTTCAAGGATGATCTCTTGGTTCCACTCAGGCAAGGTTGCAAATATCGGGATTGAAGCTAAATCCTCCAAAACTTGCCACTCATATAGCGGGAACAAGAGGGCTTATACACAATTGTCAAAATGCAAAGTTTTTTTCAGCAGACCAACATGCCTGATTTATAGGCGATTTTGAATTCAAATCCAACCATTCCCTCCATTTTCTGATCATAAATGCATCTTTCGCAGCAAATCTCCAAATATATTCGCCTTAAATGTCACCTACCCACTCCTCCTAATGGGATTTTTTCCATCCAATCATGAATAGTGACTCAAACAACAATTTTTGGACCTAGTTGCGCAACACCACCCCTTATGGTGTACCTCACCCATGGCAACTCCATATGTCACAACTTCATCTATCGTAGTGTTATCAGTGGTACCTTTTCCATCCATCGTGCAACCCATTTTCTATATTTATTTCTTCTTTGGGCAGTGTAGTTTACAGTCCTGCTCCCCCTTGCAACTGCTTGGAGCGCTAAGACTTTCCTACAACCGTATAGTCATTGCATGGGGCTAGGATCCCAGGTATACAGTTTCAACCTACTTCCATTCACTTTCCTAAGGAATGGCTCCCCATTCAGCTTCATGAGCTTAACAGCACCACCATCCGTGATTTCCTTAATAACATATCGCCCTAACCTGTGCATTTGAAATTTCCCCGAAAACTTCGTGAATTTGCTGTCATATAGCAGCACTAAATCATCCACCTTGAAAGTGTGCAGCTTAATATGCTGATCATGCCATGATTTTTCTTGTTCCTTTTGTACTTGCTGGCGAAATCTAGCAAGAAAATTGTCCTCTTCCAACTCCATCAGCTGTGCAAGCCGTTCCTCCAAGGTCTCGCGATCCGCAATTTTTGTGAAAGATGCAATACATAGACTTGGCATAATATATTCCATAGGCATCACTGCTTCAATCCCATAGACCAACCTAAACGGTGTTTGGGTTGTCAAATTCTTGCAAGTCATCCTATATCCCCATAGAACTGTGGGTACGTGCACATCCCAATCATTCCTCTACACGTTACAGACCTTTATCAACATGTTCTCTGAGATTTTGTTAAACGCTTCCACTATTCCATTTGCAAGTGGGTGATAGGGTGTGCTCTTTTGGTGGTATACCTGGAATTATTCAAGCATTGCGCTGATCATTTCATTCCAGAAACATGTATCTCGATCACTCGTCAACACCTTAGGGTAGCTAAACCATGTTAAGACACATTCAAACAAAAACTTCCCAGTGATGACAGTTGTACAATCCTTCACTTGCTGCCCTTCCACTCATCTGGTTAAATATTCTATTGTAGTAATAATATACCACGTGCCCATCTTCTTTCCTGGTGCTTGTATTGGACCTATGAAATCAATAGCCCACTTATCAAATACTTGCAATGAAACCTGAGGATTTAAGGGCTATTCATCTCTTCGTGAAGGCTTCCCTATCCTCTGGCAAGCATTGCATGCCTTACAGTACGCCTTGGAATTCTTATGTAATGTCAGCCACCATAACCTTGCGCGCAAAATCTTCTGCGCATTCACTTTCCTTGCGTAGTGTCATCCTGTTGCTCCTCCATGTGCTTTGGTGAGGATGCTAGCACATTCAAATTCTAGAACATACCTTCACAGTATTTCATTTGTTCCCATCTTATATAAGTGACTTGAAATCTCAGAAAAATTTGTAGATCGAACTACTAATTCCTTCTTCTGCTTAGTGGAATATACTTCTCGAGTTGTACCTGTGGTTACAAATTGAATGATATAAAAAAAATGGTCATCCGTGATGCACACCACAAAGGGTTGTGCATCTGGTAGTCCTTCCTCCAAACTATTTGGTTCTTCGCTGGTTTCAATCCCTGACAGATGATCTAGTCCTACATTCAACCTTCCAGGCTTCACAATCACTTCAAATTCATATTCTTGAAACAAAAATAACCATCGGAATATTCCCCCCTCCAACACAGGCTTATTGACCAAGTACTTTAGCACGGAGTGATCTGTATACATTTTAAAATGTCCACCCAACAAATAATGCCGAAACATTTACTGTGCGTAGACCATCACCAACCCTTCACGATTTGTAGTGGAATAATTCTTCTCAACTATTGATAACTTTCTTCTCGCGAAGGCTATCGGATGATCAATTTATCCTTCTCCTGCCTATGTTAATACTACACCGAACGCAATACAAGAAGCATCTACATGGACATGGAATTCTTTCTTCTAGTCTAGAAACACCAAAATGCGCGCAGTCACCATATTTTCCTTTAGCACATCTAGACTACATTGACATTCTTCATCCCAACAAAATATCGCATCTTTCTTCAATAATTTTTCCATTGGCACAGTTATCTGAGCATACGCCTTGATAAATTTTCTATAATACCTAGTGTGCCCCAAGGTCACTCACAACTATTATACATTCCTGGGCTCTTCCAAATTCATAATCACAACGATCTTTGTAGGGTCCAACATCAATCCCTACTTATATACTACATGGTTGAGAAAAAGTCCAAAGGGCACACAGAATATGTTATATCTCTAACCCAGAAATATATGATAAAAGAAATAAACCCAAGAAATAAGAATATTTGAATAGATAGAAATGCTTCTCTATTGATCAAAACCCTTAAGGTAGGGCAACACCATACATTCACTCCTTAAGGAAGGAGAGCACTCTAGAAGCCATATGCTTGTTCATACAATATTCCTTGACACCTCTCAATGGGGAGTCTCTAGCCTCTATATAGGCCTCATACATATAATACCATGGGTCATTACGATGGTTCCCTCAATACCATCTATCTAATACCATGGGCTTGTTACATTATTGTTAACTACTTGTGGTCCCTTACATGATATGGGTTAACCACCTTATTTATTACTATGGCCCATCCCATTATTACATTATTCCCTTGGCTACCTCCCTTTGTACCCCATATTATCCCCCCTAGGTATACCACATTCCACCCCCCTTAACATGTTTCGTCCCCGAAACATGGGAGGAACACAAATAATAGGATCTACTCAAAAGAGTAGTCCACTAGTACCATGCACATGCATCTAGCCATCCCAGAGAAAGGTGAACCATCGATCTAGCTGGTGCCTCGCTCGCTTGAGATGGAAGCTGACTGTCACGGCTCTTCTGTGTGGATCGTCGCTCCTCTCTATCTGTCATGTCGGGGTTGTTGTCCTTGTGGCTAATTTGTTGCCATCTTGTTGGTTGTTTTCTTGCGGGGTGATGTGGGTGGTGATATGCTGAAGTTTTAACCCACAGTGTCTTTTTGTTTAATTCACCACCTAATGGAGCCTGATTGGTAGCTGGTACATGTTGTGGCGTATTTTGTTGTTGCTTATCTTCCAATATTACTTCAACCACTAATCCTCATCTGATGTATCTGTACCTGTAACATTTTTTACTTCAGCCTCCTTGGACTCTACCTGTACCTGGTTTGATGTTTGTGTTTGGTTGTCGACCATCAAGGGCTCATCATCTGATGTGTCAGTCCCTAGAACATCTTCTACTTGGGTCTTAATGGAAATATCCTGCAATGTAATTTTCTTCTCTTTATACCAGAGCTTCAGGAATTTCTTCTTGCACATTAATATTGAAAGTACCCATAGATTCCATCCAAGGATATCCCGAAACAACATCCATGTTATCCATATCTGAAGTATAAAAGTCACAATGCAACACATGCTTATCCATATAAAGCTTCAAATCTTTATAAACTTGAACATCCCCATTATCAACCTGTGTGTTTTCAATGTGTTTTGCTAGAACTTGCAATTTTTTTGCCAAATTAACATTGATAAAATTATGCTTGCAACTAGGATTTATAGACATAATGATCTTCTCCTTCTGAATCAATCCATGAACTTGCAATAAGGAGATACTAGCAGAAAATAACCCTTTAGGTTGCTTGGTTTCCTTCTTTCTCGCAAAAATAAAATCTTTGCTAGGTTTATTGATTTCCTCCTTTCTAGTATGAGACCATTTGTCCAAAAGTAGTTCTTCAATTTCGTCAGCACGACATAACTTCAGAATCTCACTGTCAAGTTATTTCCACCATAAAATAGCCTCATCTTTCAAATAATACCTTATTTTGTCCTTCCAACACCCTAGGAAGTCAAACTTAAGATGTGCCATAAAATTTTCAATAGAAGACCCATTATTTTTCCTGTAAAAAACTTACTGTTATAAGCCATCAAGAGGGTTTTTGAAAACAAATCATTTACTTAGCGAAAATTTGAAATGGCCACAATTCAGTCAATGTTTCTCAAAATCCCTATTATGACCTGTTTCGGAAATGGAACAACCATTTTGAATATTCCCATGTGATATAAATCCCGATCTAGGCACTGGAATTTCCTATTCGCGCTGCAACTGTCCCGCTGTCACAAAAAATTGCTGAAAAATAGCTGATTTTAAATCAGCGATATCTCCCTCATCTGGACTCCAATTCGACTGATTTTTTTTTGGAAATTAGGTATATTTTCACAAGTAATCCAGATCTACAATTAAATTCTACATTTTTTTGCACCAAAACGTATAGATCTGTGTCGCAAACTCGCTGCCCCAAACAATGTCTACAATAGCATTGATTTTTAAATCAGCGAGATCTTTCATCCGGACTCCGATTCGACTGATTTTTTTTTTAAATGGAGTACTTTTTTATCAGAAACCCAAATCTGCAATTATATTTTTCAGATTTTGCCCCAAATCATACATATCTGATCTGCAAATTCACTGCCTCGAAAAATGTCTACAACACCACTGATTTTTAGATCAGTGATATCTCCTTCATCCGGACTCTGATTTCGCCGATTGTTTTTTGAATTTGGGTATTTTTTCACAAATAATCCATATATATGATTATATTTTGCATATTTTTCCCCAAAACGTACAAATCTGATCTACAAACTCACCGCCCCAGAAAGTTCTTGCAAAAAAATTAAAAAAAATCTCCACTTTTGCCCAAGAAAGTGATCTGATACCACTTGTTATAGCTCTAACCCAGAAATATATGATAAAAGAAATAAACCCAAGAAATAACAAGATTTGAATAGATATAAATGCTTATCTATTGATCAAAACCCTTAAGGTAGGGCAACACCATACATTCACTCCTTAAGGAAGGAGAGCACTCCAAAAGCCATATGTTTGTTCATACAATATTCCTTGACACCTCTCAACAGGGAGTCTCTAGCCTCTATATATGCCTCATACATACAATACCATGGGTCATTACCATGGTTCCCTCAATACCATCTATCTAATACCATGGGCTTATTACATTATTGTTGACTGCTTGTGGTCCCTTACATGATATGGGTTAACCACCTTATTTATTACTATGGCCCATCCCATTATTACATTATTCCCTTGGGTACCTCCCGTTGTACCCCATATTATCCCCCCTAGGTATACTACAGAATATGCACTTCTTCAAATTCAGTGTGATCTGATACCTTCGACATGTATCTAGCATAAGGCATAGACTTGCAACATGGCGCTTCACCAACCCAAACATAGTCCAGTCATCAAAATAAACCTCCAAAAATTTATGAATAAATTCCTTGAATGTCGAGATTACCACCCAGGAGAATATTGCAGGCGTGTTATTCAATCTGAATGGCGTTACTGTATATTGAAAGCAACCCCACTCCATCGCGAAGGTTTTCTTGCTTCAGTCTTCCGACGCGATCTTGATTTCATGGTATCCTAAGAACCCATTAGTAAATGAATAGGCCTCCTGTCTGCCAACATTCTCTAATACTTCATTTGTAAATGGTGTTGGAAATGGATCGTGCACACATGCATCATTCAACTTTCTTAAATCTACGCATATCCTGATTTCTCCTTTCTATTTCTTCTCTTGGACAACCATTGGGCTTACCCAATCATATTCTTCTACTGGTTCAATAATACCAACATCCAGCATCTTATCAATCTCTTAGCGCACCTTTTCTTTATACTTCAGATTTAGACGATAAGGTCTCTACTTAACGGGCTTCGCGTTCTGTTTCAACGTAATCCTCATAACACCCAAATCTCCAATGATCCCCTTTAGATCTAGAAACGTTGTTGGAAATAGGTCTTGGTATTCACACAGCAATTTGGCCACCTTATCGATTGTATCTTCATCTCAATAGTCCCTTATCTTTGTGAACTTAAGCTCTGCTTTAGATCCAATATTTACTTGTTTAGTTTTCAAAGACTCCGATATATCCGGGTTTTCTGCTTTTGGTCCTTCAACTTTGCACTGTCCTTTTGTATCTAGAATGTTAATATTCTGCAGGTTTTCTTCTTCCTCTTTAGCAGTCACATTGTAACATTCCAGCGCATGGCGCAGCTGTGTACTCCAATCCGGTTGATCCCTTTCGACCAGTTCCTTAGGCGTTCTGAATATAGTTTCTTTTATCTCCTGGAGTGCTTCATTAATGCATTCAAACCCATCCTCAAATATGAAAGTCAATAAGAAACTCTCTCTTAAGATATCCCATTCAGTTGTCCCATGGCGAAGCTCCGTTTCCAAATACCAGTTCATTGGGATTGTATCTAAGGTATGACAAAAATGTGCACTCATTTTGGTTGTGGTTTTGTTCTTAGGCCTTACTCCATCGTGCCAAATGATTGCACGGATCATCCTTTCCACTGTACTTTTCTATCATCCAGGTATTAGTATACCCAAACTTTAATATCATCATTCTTATATATTCCTTTCATCCAACGAAACTCTCCTTGTGCGTACCCCACCAACGGGCAGGCGTAGCACGGAGTGCTAACTTGACTGCTTGGAAGTGATGTTATTCAGGTACTTCCCTTTCAAATTTATCTAAAAACAGATCCACATCAGTCAAACCATCATAATGTGGAAGCCTCCTTACCTCAGTTGAGACACACCGCAGTGATTTGGTCATCATATTGCAACATAGCATAGATACTTCATGCAACTGATTCTACCAGTGTTCATGCTCTTCGTCTGAGTCTGAGGTGCAGGAACTATCCCTGTCCCACACAATTCGTCCATCGGCAATAGGATTGATCCAATCTTCATTTCGCACTATGATATTGTATATCTGATCCAGATCATCATCATCTTCCACAAAGTCGTGAAAAATTTCTATAGAATGCGCTCCCTCAGGAGGGTCTAGTGGCACAACAACCCTGAATGCCTTCCTTTCAAAAGTCATTTTCCACTTCTTCAAGATGATTACCGCGTCCATATCAAAATCCCAGTCAATCCCCAGAAGTATGGGGTATGGGTTACTATCATCCACTATTTCAAAGTCATCCAACATGCTTACGCATTCAATGTCTACCGTTACACCATATAAGCATCCCATCGGAATAACCTTTTGTTGATTTTCCATTCGTATCTAAATAGGAGACCACTGTAGCATAGGTCTCCCCATCCTTTCCCACATCTTCTTGGGCAGTACATTCACATCATAACCCAAATCTAGGATGACTTGGCCCATTTCATATTCGCCTATCATCATAGTCAACCTCATCTCGTGCCCCGTTCGCTTCTTACTCTTACCAAATTTTCTTACAATGCGTTATTCAAGAGGGTTCTTTTCTTTATTTGTGCACTTGTCGATTATCTCTTGTAGCCCTTCTACTGCTTTCTTATCATGCAAAAACTTCATACAGGTCTTTAGAAAAGTAGCTAATACCGAAGGATCTACCTCTTGTGTCATACTAGATTCCGGCATTTTCTCCTAGCTTCCTGAGGTGGAAGCCTCAGCGAAGTTCTTCTCTACTTCCATGAAGGCCTCTTTGGCTCGATTAAGATCAAATTATATTTCTTTCTCGATAGCCTTGCGCACACACCCATCAGTATTAGGTTGCTTGCCCTTATCTGCACCGATAGCCATACCACTTCTTGTTACTATATTTATGATATGATCTTCTTCGCGGGGCTCCGCTCTCAGCATCTGGATGTTCTGTGTAGGTTGTTGGGGATGCGTCTTCTTTTCTTGCATTTTTGATATAAGGATCGAACATTCCTCTATGACATGGTCAAACTATCTGCAATACTAACATGAAGGATGCGTGGGGTTTGGGTAATCTCATGCAAAGTGTCCTACTTCGCCACAGTTATAGCAAATTATCTACCCCCATCCTCTACTAGCTCCACCCCCTCTTCCTCATCCTCAACCCTGGAATCCTTCGTGTGCTGCTTGTCCACCTGATCTTGAGGCTAGTTTTCTGCCTACATTTGGTAGGTAGGGGTTCTATCCATCATTAGCTCATAACTTATACAATGGTGTTCATCGTGTCCTACAAATTTACAGAAATTGCAAAACAACTATTGGGGGGTTTGTACAAACTTCTGTAGTAAATGGAAATTATCAGTTGTATGTTATCCTGTAACCTGATAGATAGTGCACCACGACACAGCTCCCATGCTTGACCCAATGGTATTCTCCTATTTCAGGGGAACAAGCCCTCCCCCAATAAGATAATTATGATAGATCGGGAAATGGTCCTTATCGTGCCCATAGCTCCTACATTTCAAGCACCAGACTTCAGCGTGCACCTCTAACTCGTCTTCCTTTCCTTTCTTCAGGCTCTACAACTCCAAGTACAAGCTTTCCAGCTGTGAGTGAATTTGTTGCACTCCAAGGTTTGTATCCTATATGGGTGAGGCTTCCAGCCTCATCACGATTTCTAAGGATTCTGCTTACATTGCTATCTTTTGTTGTGACAGCGAAAATATTAAGTGTGGTAAGAGCGACGCGATATACCAATCTCAATGTTGGGAATCTGTAATCACCATATTGGCCTACCTAATCAGGAATTTCAACCTTTGATCAAAATCCTAGGGTGAGTCATCTATCTTTTTCTAAATTTCCTTAAACTCAGTCATCAACTGCGCCTCTAACTTAGGCTTCCTAAACTCCTTGTTTAGAGCTTGCTGGGTTTCTTCCAATGTCACAGTGGAGTTGTCAGTGTAGTACTTGATGTACCATGTCAATGCTCGATCCTGTAAGGCTGTGACCAGCTACACTTTCTTGATGTTATCATCTATAATCTATTGTGCCATCCATACAATGCCTACAATAAAGCAGAATTGTTCGGGGTCTTTGCTCCCTATCCCTTTAAAAATCGGCATATTCATCGTGTTTGCCGTTGAATGGTGGAAGTGGAGGTGGAGGTGGAGGTGAAGGTGTTAGTGTATGAGGTGGAGGTGGAGGTGGAGGTGGAGTGGATGGATGAGGTATCCTTGGGATACCCTGTTTAATCAACTATACTCCACTTCACATTGTAGTCAACACGTCCCTTCATCATCACTCGATGGGGATTCGATCAACGGACTATATTTAGAGTTCGTTCCTTCGCTTCTTTTGAAGAATTTACCACTTCGTGTAACTCCAAAGATCAAGGTAATTGCATAACCCTCTTTTCACATAACAACATTTTAATCCAAGTTTTCAATGGTTTTAGATACTTACCTCGCAATCCCTTGAAGAGCCTACGTTTTGCTTCGCTATATCTAGGTGTTCAATCAACCGCGAACTCAATCATAAAAATTCCAAGCGTGTGATCAATCCAATGATCCATGGCCCACACGATATTACTTTCTGATGCTTCCACACATCACACCAGTTCTGGATTCCATGCTATAGGGTCGTCGAGCCTCCACGTCCCTTGACTATCTGCCAATTTATACAACAATTCGTGTAGCTCGTCAGGGAAGAAATAAAAGAATGCTTCAATCTCATCTGTGTACAAATATCTCTGCAACCATTGCTCTATGGATAATTTAGGGCTTCTATTGGGAACGGGATTCCCCAAGGATAGTTTTGAGTCTAAAAGCCCATGTTTTGGGTCAAATTTTGTAATAAAGTTGTAAAGTATCCGCATTTGGAGGTCGCGGAGCGCAGATGTGTCATGAGTCATAAAGGGTTGTCCGCCCTTATTTTTGTAATGTAAAGTCGGCTGTAAAAGATCTACCCATGGTTCGCGGACCATGGGATTTTATAAAAAGAGCTAAGTAAGTAAGCTCTAAGTAGTTTTTCAGAGTTAGATAGTCTTAACGAGTCATGAATTGTAGTAAGAATTCTTGAGCGATAAGGAGAGAAGTCTAAGTTTTGGGTCGTAGAATAGGTAGAGGCTCTACAGCTGAATGTGCAGAGTCCTAGGGTAGAAGTCCACAGCTGAGTGCGCAGAACCCTATAGTTGTGTGCACAGGGAAGATAGAGTTTGTAATCATCTGAAGATATCAATAAAGAGAAGCATTCTGTGAATTCTGTGTCTTTGTTTCCTATTAAGGCATCTTAACATGCTATGTATGAATTTCAATTATAATGCTTATATGATGCACGAATATATGTAATTACGTTGGTTAAGTGAATGCAAGTAAGAACATTTGTTTACGCGGTGCTAACTATGATTGTTTGATAAGATAAGTAAGGCACTTAAACTAGTTTGGGAATCTGCACCTAAGCCGCAGGTTACAGCTGTGCGAAGGTCAATCGTACCTTTTCACGGAGGTATTGAAGGGTGGAATAAAGGGCTAGTCTGGCAAGCCCTAGAACTAAGTGACCTGCGCAAAAATAGGAGTAGAAGGAATAAACCAACATCATGACCATCTCAAGGTGCAAAAACTTGGTTCCATCATCCCCCCATACTGCTTCAGGTGAGACTTCAGTTAGAGCTCCGCGAGCTGATGTCAAAAGGGCCAGTAGTGTAGGGATTTTTTTGGCTAAATAATGTTGAGCCTGGGTCAGGCCCCTCCAAGCCAACAAATGGTTCTGTTTCTGGGACCAAAATCTGCATAAGGGACGTGTGATGTCGTATCACTAGAATCCAACTAAGAAAGAGATCAAAGACTAGTTGGATAGGAAGATCCACAAATTCGTGGCGCGGGAGAACAGAAACATGCGACTGACAAAGGAACAGTGGCTGGACAGCTACCTATATACAAAGATCCATGAGATATTTTTCTGTTCCTTTCTAGTTGAGCTATACGAGTGGATCGTGAAGCTAGCAGATAGCCAAGGAAGGTGGAGACTTGATGGTCCTATTTTTTGGACCCCGAAACTAGTATAGAAATTGGAAGCATCTGACGATAAGATCGCCCACATTTTCGTTCATTGGCTTGGTTGCGTCATAGGAGGATTTGTAACTGAATTCACAATCGACACCTCAGTCAGCTATAGCAAGGTAGAGTGGCGTTTTTTTGAAGGTCCGCGAGGTAAGTACTTGAAGTCTTTGAATACTTGGATTAAAATTTTACTATGCAAAAAACGGGTTATGCAACTACCTTGATGTTCGGAGCTACGCGAAGTGGAAAAACTCACAAGAACGAAGGAAGAAAGGGTCCTGAATATAGTACATTAATTTCACCTCCACGAGGTGATGAAGAGGGAGTAGCGCATGCTCCTCCGCAAAGTGCTATTCAGTTAATAAGACAAGGATTCCCGCGAACCACCTCCAACTTCACCACCATCACCTACGACTTCACCCGTACCACCTCCACCTCCACCGTGGTTCAACATGGCAAATTCAGTGAAGTTGCCTCTGTTTAAAGGCTTGGGAAATGAGGACTCAGACCAGTTCTGGTTCATGGTAAAAGCTGTATGGGAAGCTCAGGGCGTTACAGATGATCACATGAAGAAGGCAACACTGGTTAGTGCTCTGCAGGATTGTGCGCTAACATGGCACATCAAGTACTCTAATGATAACACAAATGCTGGAGTGGCAAACATTCAGACTGCGTGAAAAAAGAGTTCAGTAGGCCTAAATCTGAGGCACAGTCAATTGTGGGGTTCAAGGAAATCGTGATGCAACCAAGTGAGACCCCTTCGAAACTATATCAAAGGTTGAACTATAAAATCCGTGAATCTGATATGAACGTAACAGATGGACAGCACTGTGAATGGTTCGTTGCTTCGCTCCTGCCACACCTAAGGGTTGCATTATCACAACAGAAGATAACAACTTAGGCAAAGGCCTTGGAGATTGCAATGAGACTGCATGAAACACCGATGCAAGATCCAAATCTGGGGGTTCAGCAAATCCCTGCGCAGTTGAAAAATCTATGCCTGGAGATGTAGATTTTGAAGCAGGACAGAAGAGTTCAACCAGAGGTGCGTGAAGAGGTATGATGCTTGAAATGCAAGCATTAGGGGCATGACAAAGACCATTTCCCAGTCTTGGCGAACTATATTGCAAGAGGAGGACCGATGCCTTTGAGGCCAGAAGCTCAAGCAGGACCAAGCGCAGGGCCTGTGTTATGGTGTGCTATATGTCAAGTAGTAGGAAAACATGCCACGAATAATTTTCATTCACTGTAGAAGTTTGTACACACATCGCAGCAACTGTTCTACAACGTTTTTAGTTCGTTAGAGAATGATGAGTGAATTGCAGAAGATATGAATTGATGATGCACAGAACATCCAACTATAGGGTATATGCAGAAACACGGCCCCCTGACCAGAGCACAGGGATGGTGTGGATAGGATTTCAGGGGCATGGATGAGGTTGAGGTGAAGGAGGACCTGGCAGAGGTTAGGGATAGCTCATCTGTTACAATTGCGGAGGACCAGGACACTATGCCCGTGATTTCACTAACCCAACACGTCCGTCGTTCAAACATTGCACCCTGTTTGATCATGAAACGGAGGACTGTCCTACACTGATAGCAAGGATACATGACAAAGGGGCACTACCACCGCAGCCAACTCAAAACTTGCAAATGATGAGGTTTGAGCCATGCAAAGAAGATCTGAACGTGAATATAGTGCTCCGAAGTGGAATCACAACAGGAGATGAGAAGGGGAAACAGCCCAAAGACAGCACATGGGTTTGCAAAGCTCCAGTGAAGGATGCCAAGTTTGATTTGGAGTGCGTACACAAAACATTCTTGGAAGCAAAGAAGAGCTTTGCTGAGGCCTCCACCTCAGGGAGCAAGGATAAGCCTGATCAGGAGATGGACCCCTCTATGCTTACAACCTTCCTGGAGACCTACATGAAGTTACTGCGTGATAGCAAGGCTGTGAAGGGGTTACATGAGCTCATAAATAGATGCACTGGAAACACTCCAGGTGAGTCGCGCGTAGTACAAAATATTGGTAAGCATAAAACAAGGACGAGACAGGAGATGAGGCTGACCAAGTAGATAAGAGAGTATGAAATGGATCAGGTTATTTTGGACCTACGGTCAGATGAACGAATGGGAAGACTTGCAGACCAAAGCAGACTTGGGAATGTATGGGAAGACTTGCACTGTAGTGGTCTTAAATTTAGCTAAGGATGGTGAATCAACAGAAGATCATCCCCATTGGTCAACTGCAGGGGGTGACTAAAAATATTGAAGGCAGGAGCACGCTAACTGACTTTGAAGTAATAGAAATTGTGGATCATAGCAACCCCTACCCTGCACTCCTTGGCATTGATTGGGCTACTGATATGAACGGGGTAATCAACTTAAAGAAGCAAAAGACGATATTTGAGAAGAAAATGCTTTACGTAATAGTACCCCTAGATCTTGTTGAAGGATCACGCTATACTGAACCTGTCCGTGATTATGAGAGCAATGACAATCTGGACTGTATCTATAAGATAACAGTGCGAGACCAAGATTGTTTGAATCCAACAGCGGATGGATGAATTACATGGGATCACGAGAGTTCCTACACCTCGGACTCTTATGAAGAACTAAAGCACTGGTAGAATCGGTTACATGAAGTAACCACACTGAGTTGTAACATGATGACCTGGTCACTGCGTTGTGTGTCATCAGAGGTAAGAAATCTGCCCACTTATGATGGCCTGAATGATGTAGATATATTTTTGGATGCATTTGAGAGGGAGGTACTAGAGAAGCAGTGCTTCCAAGCTTTGGACTAGGCACTGCGCGCTACGCCCGCAAGGTCATGGGGTATGCATAAGGGTAGCTTTGATGATTGGCATGAACGTAGGAGGATGACGAGAACACACTTTGGGAAGATGAAGATATGACTGACAGACAAATATGGTGGGCAAGATGATCTGTGAGCGCACTTGGCCAAATGGGCTCAAGCTTATGGAGAGAAGCCCTACTGTAGTGTTCTAGCTAGGGTACTAGACTAGACTATATTTATTATCGACCAGGATGCGTAAGCTTAGAGGCATGCGTCTAAAGTATATAGACATAAAGGATTGTTGGCTAAGTGGTTATGATGTAGGTCACAGGGCTTCTTTACGGAAGACTGGGGTGTGTCACCTATCATCCAAACACTCAGGTCACTCTGCTAATATACCTGATTACAATACTATCATTAAATGCATTTACCAAATTACACATTGAAACTAAACACTGTGTATCACTGCAACAATGATCACAATCTCCTTACAAAGACATTACACATAAAACCCTTGTTCAGTAAACACCCAGCATTCACTAATATTTATACAATATCAAAATATATAGAGATCATAAATGGATTTTGAAATGAAAACAAAGTTCATGACAGTGCTTTTAAAAGACAACACAGGGATCGAATCCCTTACAGGACGCACTTCAAGATCTCAGTGATGACTGTTCAGGCATTACCACAAACGCAAACCATATACATTCGATGGAAATCAAGAGCTATTGAAATCGAAACCCAATTAATTGTAACTGCTGTGCAAATCAAATAATACCTATTGAAATCGAAATCCAATCAATCGTAACTACTGTGCAAACCATATGATAACCTAAGTGCAAATAAAATGAAAAGAACAGTATACCGGTTGAACGCATGGGCCCATCCGCGTTCCAGAGGTACACTGGACTATATTCGACCGACTATCAAATCAATGCACGAGACACAAGTCGTAACTGTAACTGGATTCTTAGTATTAAGTTCAAAAACTCTGTTTCAGAATGATACAACGATTAACCATCGTCCATTACATTGAACTGTATTTACATATATCTATTACAACCATGTCATTTCGAAAATGAATGTACATTCGGAATATGGCTGTTGCCGCTTTTACTACATCGAGATTTTCAAAATGTTTCTATCCTAACTGATTTCAAAAAGAACAAAAACTAAATCAAATTAGAATGAGCTGCTGTTTCTGCCTTTGTCGCCAGTGTGCCATGCTTTGACCTGAGTTGACCGCGCATGTAGGAGGGTCGATTCGGCTGTAGGATAGGTGTTTGTCCATGCTTGGACATTCTACTTTTCATCCATGCCTTTCGTTCTAGCCCAGCTGTTGTGCCACATGTCAAACAATGAGCTAATTACAGGATGTTGGAACTTCCTGTAACCATTTCACCAAAAACTTCTAATTCTTCAACATAAAATTCCTAAATCAATTTCAATGCATTTTAATAACTATAAGACTATTAACTAACCAATTTCCAAGGATTCTAAGGGATATATGATGAAAAGGAATGGGTAAATGATATGTTTTAGGAGGAAAAAGGGGTCTTGGGATGATACCAACATCTCTCCCCGACTTAAGGAATTAGCATGTCCTCATGCTATCCCTGAAGTGCTTCCCTTGAACTCTGTCCCTGCCTGGATCTCTGCTGCCTTGAGCAATGTGTCCACATTCTTTTTCACCTGGTTATCTTTCTGACCCTTGAGCTCCTGCTTTAACCTTTTGTATTTTTCTTTGAGGGTCTTCTTCTGATTGTACCACTTAGTGGCCCAGTTAGAAATCTCCATTTGCTCAGCCTCTAGTTCACTGATTCTCTCCCTTAACTTTTCATTCTTCTTCTGAGTTTCTTTACTCTGCGCCCGGAGCATTTCATTTTCTCTCTTGATAACTTTTTCTAGCATATTAGCCTCCATGAGCTCTTCCTTTAATTCTTCAATTTGTTTTTCCAATTTCTTTTGTCTCTTAATGGGAGGTGGTGAACATTTTTCCTGCTTGTTATTGCTTTCTACCTCTATATCAACTTCTGATCCTGGTAGTGAGTGGTCACCACTCTCAACATCCATTTGTGCAGGTGCATTGGATTCAAGCTGGTCTTCTTGTAACTAGGCTTTTGGTGTCCTCCTTGTTCTTCGTGAGTAAGTGGTGAAAATTTTATCTTTTTCGGCCCTCTTAGCATCTTCCTTTCTCATGTTCCTAGTCTTTATGCTGCCCACAGGTAGAGGTGCCTTGCTGGCTTTGGATACTGGGATTTCTTCATCAATATCCTTCATGAACCCTGAGTCCTCTTGCACTTCTTCTTTATCTTCCTCATCTCTAATTTGATTAGCAGCTAGAAATTCTTTCCATGATTTCCCTCTTCTCTGCAATTCATGCTCAATAAGAATTTTAATTAAGCCAAAGTGATATAGGCTCTTGTCTTCATTCCCCTTCTGCTTCTGGATAGTCTTGGACATCTTGGTTAAGCTTTGTAATAGAAAATATGGTACACTGATAACACATTGTTTCTTCAAGTGGAGCAATAGTTTAATATGGTATAGATAGACAATACTGTAACGGCCTTCACAGGTTATGAATTTTTGAAGGATGTAGACCATCTCATCCCAGGGATGCATCAACCAACTTCTTGGAACACCCTTCTTCCAGTTCACTGATGAGACTCTGGATCTAGACATAAACTGCATCCACGATTTCTCTTTAAATTGTTTTGTTTTAAAATACTTCTCCCCTTCTGGACTAATCCCTATTGCCTGAGCTATAGTATCCTCTGAAACCCTGAATGAGAAGTTACCTATCAGGGCTTTTTCTCCATTGAAGGTGAAAGAAAATTGCTTGGTAACCTCCTCATTGCTTCCATGAAATTTCTCTAGAAATGGTAACCACTGTATCTCTCTGAGAATTTCAATGCAATCTTCATGATATTGTGAACTGTCGAACACACTCGGCTCGACCCTATTAGTCATAGTGGTAGAAGGTCGTGCTCTAACCCTTCTCTGTTTATGTTTCTACAATTTCAACGAAGAAATTTCAAATTTGTTACCTGGTGTATCGCTTCCCTTAATCTTCAATATGATGCTCGGTCGGTCGATTGTCTCATGAATGTGGTGGGAGTCAAAACAGAGTGGTTATATTTCCCTTTCTCGGCGTTCACTGCTTCCAATCCTCACTGTGTAAGTCGAACCCAAATGGTAATACTTCTTTCGGCGCTCACTGCTTCTGATTCTACTTTGAAAGTCACGGGAAATCAAATGCGAAAATGATGGTGGGATAACCGGCTGTACTCACTTCACAGCGTATTCATTCATTTTAGAACAGAGGAGTGTTGTACGCTTACATAGATGTCACCACAAGAGCGCTGGGAGCGTATATATATAATGTTGGGTATGGTTTTGGGGAGTCCCTTGAATCATTGGGTACGTCGGGTGGTGGAGTCATGATTTGGCTGTGTGGAATAAAATGAATAGGCCGCTTTACATTTGTCTCTTTCCCTTGTATTTAAAAACACAATCCGCCACGTGTCCTATTTCAGTTGGCATTCGGTCGGATGGAGGATGTTGGTATGGCTGTAGGATGTATTTAGCATGACAAGGTTAATGTGTTGGTAATGGGTTTAGAAGTATGAATAGGTTGAAGAAATGATAAGAATCGGTGGAATAAGGGATGATAGGAAATGTAGGTGTCCTTGAAATCGATCATAACAATTCACAGTCATCAAAGTTACATTAAAAGTCAATCTAAGAAATTAAATGTTTAATAACAAAAAACATATTACTCTTTTGTTGGTCGTTGTTGTATTGACATGCTGAGTAGGACTAGTCCCTTTTGACTGTTCTTTTGCTTGTTGTAACAGGTCCTCTAAGAAAGATTGAATGCACAGGTCCTTTGAGAAAAATTTGAAGATGTAACAGGTCCCTTGAGAAAAATTTGAAAATGTTCATGCAGCTCCTTATATTGATACAGGTTCACTGAGCTTGGGCATTTGATGGAGTCTTGGTGCCCAAATCCTTGTAGAAACTTGATGAAACTTTGTTGAAGTAGCCCTTGGTGTCAATTTCTTTAACAGGTCCCTTCTGAATGTCTTAAACAGGTCCCATTACTGCTAGTGTTGGTAGCATAGTTGTCTGGACAGAACAGGTCCCCCTGCATAATGTTTATAACCAGGTCCCTCTGAGATAAAACAATGACAAAACAGATTATTTATTGAAGTCTTGAATGCTGGAACAAGCTGCTTTGGAAATTTACAGTGAAGATATAGGATAAGAAATCTTTAAGAATTTACAATGGAGAGATAAAAGAACAAAGTGCTGATGCCTCTCTCCCCGACTAAAATTTTGACTTGTCCTCAAGTCATGATTCAGTTGATAAATCAAACAGTGAACAAAAGAAAGAGAATTCTTACCCACCAACGAGTTGGTTTTCAAGTAGGAATTCGAGGTTAGAGTGTTCCAGAGACTGGTTTTCACATCTAACCCATTATTTTTTATTTTGTTTTTTTTTATATATATATTTTTTTTTAGTTTTTGTTTTATATTAATTTTTTTTATTATTTTTTTTTTTATTTTTTTTTTTTTGACTCTGAAATTGAAAGGAAATGAAACTAAGGCAGTGATACTGTAGCTGAGGGCTGCAGTGCCTCAACCTCTCTTTGCTGAGATAGTGTATAGAGAAAATCTTGCTTGTTGATGGGCTTGGTGTATAGTTTCAGGCGATGACCATTGACTGTGAAGGAGTGACCTTCTCCATCAATAGTTTTGAGCTTGACTGAACCATTGTCATAAGCCTGAACAATTTCATAGGGGCCCATCCAATGGGTGGTGAACTTGGCTTTATGATCTCTAAATTTTGAGTCAAAAAGTAAAGCCCAGTCACCTTCCTTGAACTGCTTCTTCTTAATATGTGCATCATGCCACTGCTTCCTTTGTTTTTGCATGAGGATTGTGGTTTCCTCTACTTGCTGCCTCATCTCATCCAGCTGGTTCAACTGCTGAATTCTTTCTTTTTGTGTTTGGTCCAAATCAATTTGTAAATCTGCAGCCAGTTTAAAAGTATGTATTTGGAACTCAATAGGAAGCATTACCTCTTTGCCGTACACCAACTGATATGGAGTAAATCCTGTAGTATCTTTCCAGGTAATCCTGTAAGCCCAGAGTGCATCTTTGAGCTTCTCTTCCCAGTTTTTCCTGTTCATTGCAACAGTTTTAGTAATGATGCCTTCCAAGGTTTTGTTTGTTGATTCCACCTGCCCATTGGCCTGTGGATGGTAAGGGGTACCTTTCCTATGCTTGATTTGGTATTTGTCTGTGATGTCCTTCACTAACTTTGAGGTGAATTGAGTACCTTGATCAGTCACAATTTCCCTTGGTACTCCATACCTCACAAAAATCTCCTCAAAAAGGAAATTGACTACTGTGTGTTCGGTTGCTCTAACCAGTGCTTTTGCTTCAACCCACTTTGTGACGTAATCAGTACATACTAAGATGTACTTCTTACCATTGGAGGTTGGGTTAATGGGTCCTATAAAGTCTAGAGCCCACTTATCAAATGGCTCTAAGTGAACTTGGGGCTGAAGGGGCATCTCATCGGTAGCTGTTGGTCTGCCCATTCGTTGGCAGCTGTCACAACTCTTTACATACTTCTTGGCATCCTTAAAAATGGATGGCCAGTAGTATCCAAGAGTAAGAAATTTGAATGTTGTCCGCTTCGCTGCAAAATGCCCACCACACGGTTCATCATGGCAAGATTTTAAAATATCAATTACCTCATCATTTCTTACACATCTCCTAATAATCATATCATAACCGGTGTAAAATAAATCGCCATTAAGCCATGAATATCTAGCACTTTGTTTGACTAGTCTCTTCCTTTCCTTTTCAGTAAAGTGTGGAGGTGTCCTTCCTGTAGACAAATAATTGGCCAAATCAGCATACCAAGGAGTTACTATGGAAGTTGCAAATAAGTTTTCATCTGGAAAAGAATCTTCAACTGGAACAACCTCACCTGGATTTTGCAGTCTAGAGAGAAAATCTGCCACCTGATTCTCTTTGCCTGGTCTATCTAACACTGTGATGTTAAATTCCTGTAACAATAGTAACCATCTGGTAACTCTGCCACTAGTTATTGGTTTATTCATTAAATTTCTAATGGCCGAATGATCAGTATGTACAAAGACCTCATAACCAGTTATGTAATGTCGGAATTTATTCACAGCATAAATGATGGCAAGTGTTTCCTTTTCTGTAACTGTGTAGTTTAACTCTGCAGGTGTTAGATTTTTACTAATGAAATAAATGGCATAAGTACAAGATTCCTTTTTTTGGCCTAAGGATGCACCTACTGCTGTGTCAGATGCATTGGTAAAAATATGAAATGGTAGGCTCCAATTAGGCCCTCTCAAGACTGGTGCGGTAGATAGTTTCTTTTTGAGTTGTTCGAATGCTTGTTGGCAGTTCTCATTCCAGTTGAAAAGTACATCTTTGGTTAGAAGTTTAAACAAAGGTAAAGCTATCTTACTAAAATGTTCAATGAATCTTCTGTAGTAGCTTGCATACCCAATGAAACTTCTTACCTCTCTCTGATTCTGTGGAATTGGCAAATCAGCAATGATCTGGATCTTGGCTGGGTCAACCTGGATGCCTTGAAAAGAAATATAGTGGCCTAACAATATCCCTTCGTTTAACATCATAAAGCACTTTTCATTGCTGAGGGACAGGTTAGCTTCAATACATCTTTTCAAAACTCTCTCAAGATTTTCTAATGCATGTTCAAATGAATTGCCATATACTGAAAAATCATCCATGTAGACTTCAACACAATCATGAATTAAATCAGCGAAAATAGCTAACACAGCTCTCTGAAATGTAGCTGGAGCGTTGCAAAGTCCAAATGGCAAAACATTGTAAGCATAGGTGCCCCAAGGACAGGTGAATGTGGTTTTGTCCTGGTCTTCAGAGGCGATCCTGATCTGGTTGTAGCCACTGAAACCATCAAGAAAAGAAAATGATGATTTTCCAGCTAGGGTGTCTAACACTTGGTCAATAAATGGCAGTGGGAAATAATCTTTGAGCGTTGCTTTGTTCAGCTGTCTGTAATCAACACAAATGCGCCACTTACCATTTTTCTTGGGCACTATAACCAATGGGGATACCCACTGACTGTCAGAAATAGGATATATAAAATTAACTCTCAAAAGTTTTTGCAATTCTTCTCTGACAATATCTTGGAGCATGGGGTTCATTCTTCTCTGTGGTTGCCTCACTGGTTTAATGGTGCTATCTGTATAGATATGGTGAGTGCATGTGTCGGGGTGAATCCCATGCATATCGGTATAGTCCCAAGCAAAGGTTTTTTGGTATTTTCTCAAGAGTTTAATCAATTTCTCTTGTTGAGATGAGTCTAGGTGATTGCCTATGTTCAGAGTTTTCCCTGGACTAATCTCTATGATCTGACTCTGTGTATTAGTGATGGATTGAACTGGAAAAATGTCGTGAAATGTAGTTTGCAAAGATTGGATGGTGCATGTTTCCTGAAAGTTTTGGGCCAAAAGTACATCTGCAGCATGATATTGTTCATTTCTCAAATTTTCAGACATATCAGGTTGAGAAAGGAATAATTCTACCAAATCATTATTGTCCTCCTAGAAATCATAGATTTGATCAATGCTAAAAATAGATTGTACTTCTTCTTTATCATTAAATTTATCATCAAGCCACAAATTGTGTTGTACTGCTGGTGATTGTGCCGATGGATAAAGGGTGAGTTGTTTTCTTTCGGTCCCTCTTGAAATGATCATGTTGCCTGATCGACATCCTATGAATGCATCAGCAGTCGCTAACCATGGTCTACCTAGGATGATAGGGTGTCCTCCTAAATTGGATTTGGGTTGAAGGACTAGGAAATCCACTGGATACTCCCAAGAGTCCAGTGAGACAATGATGTCTTCCAAAATCCCTTCAGGAATGACTTTGGACCTATCAGCTAGTTCTAGAACAATCGTGGTATGTTGCAAATTTATGAGCTGGAGTGTTCTCATGGTTTCAAGAGTCATGACATTGATTGCGGCTCCAAGATCTATCAAAGTGTTTGGAATCCGTATGTTGTTAATGATGGTGGTCACTTTGGGAATGCCAGGATCAACATACTTCTCCATGGAGATGGTATTGGTCATAAGGCCTGCTAAATTTCCTAAAACATGAATGGTTTGAGGATCAATCCTTTTTCTAGCTGGCTTCTTGAGGCACATGTCTTTGATGGCTTTGGTATAGATAGGAATGTCTTTTATAGCTTGCAGCAGTGGAATTTTTATGTAGACATTTTTAAGTTCATCTAAGACATCAAATTGTGGTATAGACAGTGGTGGTTTTACTTGGACCAATCGGTCTGGAAAAGGTGGATGCAGTGGTTGCATCTGTTTATCTTTGGTATCATTGTTTGGTTTTGTTGGATTTGTCATTTCATTTTCCTTTTCTGAGTTTTCTTCTTGCTTATCTGTTATTGAAGAATCTTTGTGGAGCACCCTACCAGACCTCAAATTAATGTTTTGCAAAGGCAGTGTGGAATATGAGGTTCCTTCTTCTACATTATAGGCTGGCCTCTCTGCTCTATTATTCGGATTTGAAACAGTTTGAGCAGGAATTTGAGTGGGTCTGGGAGGTTGTGAGTTAGCCGGAAATTGCAGTTGTGGTGCATTTATTGGTGGAGGAGCAGGCAGTGCTTGTTGAGGAGGTTGGGGCTGATAGACAACTTGCTGAGGATACTGCTGATATGGTTGAGAATGTGATGGATACGGCTGTTGGTATTGTTGATATGGTTGTGAGTAAGGTGGGTATGATTGAGGATATGTATGATAAGATTGGGAGTACTGTTGAGACGGTCTCCATTGGTGTTGTGGTTGGTTTTGGTGCTGCCATGGCATGGGTACATTCCATGAGTTTTGTGCATACATTTGATCATTCATAGGAAACTGCAGATTTTGATTTGGAAACATACCTTGGGTTGCTGGCCTTGGCTGCCATGGTCGCTTTGTGCCCATGTAATACACGTTTTCCATCTCTGTATTGGCTGCCATATTACAGTTCTGCAAAAATTTAACTTTAGGACAGTTAAACATATCATGATGTTCAGTACAGAAAGCACAAACTTGGATGTTCTCTAGAGGGCAATCTTTTAATGCATGTTTCTTCCGGCATTTTGGGCAGAAGATAGCCATGATATGATCTTCATCTTCTTGTTTCTTCTTGGCTTTTAAAGTGTCAATTTGGTTCCCTAGAGTGCTTAACAGATCTGTTTTAAATTCTTCTAAAAGATTCCCTATTTCGGCCCTTGTGACACTTGCAGAGGCAGATTTTGTGACCCTTGATGACAGGCTTCTCTTTCCCATTTTAGCTTTACTCCTTGAATACTTTTCGCACAACTCAGCGATTTCTTCAAAGGGTAAGGCAGAAATGTCACCTTTGCCCATCAAGTTGAGATCATCCATGTATTCCTCTCGGATACCTTTCAAGAATATTGTGCGGACCAGATCAGGAGGCATAGTTCGGTGTTTAGATTTTTGTAAGTTGTATACAAACCGTTCTAAATATTCCTCTAAGGTTTCATCCTCTTGCTGACTCATTCTAAAGATATCATCTTTAGAGTCTTTGGATCTGCAATAAGGCTGATATTTCCTAAGAAATATTCTCCTCATACCATCCCAATCAACTATAGCATGCTCACCAAGCCCCATGAACCATTTTAAGGTTGATGCCTTTAATGTGGCTGGGAACAATCTAAGCCTATGGGCATCATCTGTATAGCCATAAGTTCGACATACAATGTCAAACTCGAACAAGAATGAGTCCGGATCCTCCGAAGCCATACCATAGAAATTTGGTAGCACAGATGGGGGTATGTTTTTCATTTTGATCTCCTCATCCTCCTGTGGTTCATGTATAGGGAACTTAAAAGTTGACTCCTCTTCATCTCCTTGGCGTGGTACTGATCCAAATCCTTCCTCAGCCATTCTAATTGGTCTCTCTGTGTCAGTGTCACTTGGTGGAAAAAGGAGGAAGGAAGATTGTTCGGTAACTGTACTACTTTCTCCTTGTGTAGAAGGTCTAGGAAAGTGCTTCTTCTGCGATTTATGTGTGAATAAAGTTTCCCTCTCAATAAGAGTAAGTTTTTGTCCTGAATAAAATTTTTCTTCCAATGTTTGGATAACTTCCTCAGCTGGTGTTGTATTCCCTAGAGAGTCTGCTCCTGATGATGATGGGTTAGTTTTTAGATGGTGGGGGGTTTTTACAAATCTCCCTTGACTGTCTCTAAATCTAGGCATAAATGAACATGATTTCTAACTGTGTTTTTGTTTATTTTTGTGTGTTGAAATTTTTTTCTTTTTGTCTGAATCCTTTAAGTACGCCTCCCCGGCAACGGCGCCAAAATGTAGTGTTCTAGCTAGGGTACTAGACTAGACTATATTTATTATCGACCAGGATGCGTAAGCTTAGAGGCATGCGTCTAAAGTATATAGACATAAAGGATTGTTGGCTAAGTGGTTATGATGTAGGTCACAGGGCTTCTTTACGGAAGACTGGGGTATGTCACCTATCATCCAAACACTCAGGTCACTCTGCTAATATACCTGATTACAATACTATCATTAAATGCATTTACCAAATTACACACTGAAACTAAACACTGTGTATCACTGCAACAATGATCTCAATCTCCTTACAAAGACATTACACATAAAACCCTTGTTCAGTAAACACCCAGCATTTACTAATATTTATACAATATCAAAATATACAGAGATCATAAATGGATTTTGAAATGAAAACAAAGTTCATGACAGTGCTTTTAAAAGACAACACAGGGATCGAATCCCTTACAGGACGCACTTCAAGATCTCAGTGATGACTGTTCAGGCATTACCACAAACGCAAACCATATACATTCGATGGAAATCAAGAGCTATTGAAATTGAAACCCAATTAATTGTAACTGTTGTGCAAATCATATAATACCTATTGAAATCGAAATCCAATCAATCGTAACTACTGTGCAAACCATATGATAACCTAAGTGCAAATAAAATGAAAAGAACAGTATATCGGTTGAACGCAGGGCCCGTCCACGTTCCAGAGGTACACTGGACTATATTCGACCGGCTATCAAATCAATGCACGAGATACAAGTCGTAACTGTAACTGGATTCTTAGTATTAAGTTCAAAAACTCTGTTTCAGAATGATACAACGATTAACCATCGTCCATTACATTGAACTGTATTTACATATATCTATTACAACCATGTCATTTCGAAAATGAATGTACATTCGGAATATGGCTGTTGCCGCTTTTACTACATCGATATTTTCAAAATGTTTCTATCCTAACTGATTTCAAAAAGAACAAAAACTAAATCAAATTAGAATGAGCTGCTGTTTCTGCCTTTGTCGCCAGTGTGCCATGCTTTGACCTGAGTTGACCGCGCATGTAGGAGGGTCGATTCGGCTGTAGGATAGGTGTTTGTCCATGCTTGGACATTCTACTTTTCATCCATGCCTTTCATTCTAGCCCAACTGTTGTGCCACATGTCAAACAATGAGCTAATTACAGGATGTTGGAACTTCCTGTAACCATTTCACCAAAAACTTCTAATTCTTCAACATAAAAATTCCTAAATCAATTTCAATGCATTTTAATAACTATAAGACTATTAACTAACCAATTTCCAAGGATTCTAAGGGATATATGATGAAAAGGAATGGGTAAATGATATGTTTTAGGAGGAAAAAGGGGTCTTGGGATGATACCAACACCTACCATGAATGGGTGCACTTGTTCTATCACACCTTGGATGTCATCCCAACGAATTGGTACTTAGAAAAAGAGCTCTGCCATGGTACAGGTGAATAGGATATTCTCCAAAAAGTATTCATAATGACATTCAGCTTTGAAGATGGGTTTGACTATATTGACGAGCCGCTACAAGAGGTGAAAGCAGAAATATTTAGGATACCACAGGATCCTTTGGACTTGATTTACCTTGATTGGGCTACTTAGTTGAAGCATGCACTGGAATGCTATAACGTAACCACTGAAGAAGAAGATGAGGATCCGCGAAAGGTTAACATCCCCGAAACAGAAGGCCACTGCGAGGTTGAAGAACCACAGATTGAGAATCCTAATATAACCGTGCCACTTAAAACAAAACAGGTAAACATTGGTACAAAGGCAGAGCCCAAATTCACGAAGATTGGAGATTATTGGGATGACGCGATGGTGGATAAGGTTGCTAAATTTCTCCGCGAATACCAGGATTTTTTTCCTACCAAGTTTACGGATTTAAAAGGGATAATCGGGGACCTGGGTGTTATGAAGATTATGTTGAAACCCAATGTGAAGCCGGTTAAGCAAAGACCTTACCATCTCAATCTGAAGTATAAGGAGAAGGTCCACTTAGAGTTAGACAAAATGCTCGTGGAAGGCATCATTGAGCCTGTGGAAGTATCTGATTGGGTGAGCCTAATGGTCGTACAGGAGAAGAAGCAGAAGGATGAAATTAGGATATGCGTAGTGTTAGAGTCGGTCTAGTAGCCCTCCACCAGAGATCAAAACTCTTTGCATTTCATAATTAGGTGTCTCATCAGTGTGATCATGTTGCATCCCATTAGGCATGCCATAACCCAGGTGGAGAAGCTTATGTCTTTTATTCCCCTCTTGTTTGGCACTGCTGGATCATGTTTTCTTGAGTAAATAAAATCTTCACAGGGTCATTTCCCTATTTTAAATGTCAAGGTCTTAGGTCTAGGGTTGAGTCAAGCTTTGTCTTGAGATGTCATAAAGGACTAGCAGGCCAGAGGGATGTCCATCATAAAGCATCATTTTAATAACTCTTATCATTGTACAGCTAATTTTTACCTTGTTTTCAAAAACCTTGTTTTTGAAGACAAAGGTCATTATCTCATTTTTGTAAAAATTTGTAAAAAGTTCAAATTCTCCGAAAGTTGGCATGCAGCCTTGGTCTCCTTTTCCAAGACATCTCAGAAGCTATCCCTGTAAAAATTTTCAAGAGAAATCATCATTTCAACCAATTTATTTTGAAAAAAGGAAACCAGAAGTCAGCAGTAATTAATTCAAAAAAGTGTCATTTCAAAAACATTATAAAGTGGGTTTTGGGCAAATTAAATTCAAAAGTGAGCCTATAAAAGCCCCTCCCTCCTCATTGGTAACTCATTTTCCTCTCAACACTTCAAGAGAATACTTGTCAAGTCGATTTCAAATTTCATTGGGCGAATTGGGCAATTACAGCGGCGCGCTACGCATCAGAGGAGGCGCGCTACGCGTTGGGGGCGTGCTACGCATCAGCGCACATTTTCCAGTGCAAATTAACTCAGGTGCTACGCGTTGGAGGCGCGCTATGCATCAGGCTGGGCGCGCTACGCGTAGGGTTTCTTGCTCAGGAAATCGCCAGCAAGCCACCAAAACTACTTCTCTCTCAAAATCTTTTCAGCATTTAAACAAGTCAAAACAGCAGTTCATTGGGTGCACAGTCAGCATTATTTTTCAGTCACTTACCTCCAAAACCATGTCAGAAACCGAAACAGATTATGAGCAAAGTGATGACCGTGAATCAACACCAGAGGTAGAGGTGCCAAGGAGGCATCACAGGGGTGGTAAAGGTGGTCAGCATGTCAGAGAGGAGCCCACCTCTTTGGCTTATCTACAAGCTTGTCCACTTCCAGTGACATGTTTCCGATACCAATCATGTTATGAATATTGCGAGAGAATCTCCCAAATTCAACACCACAGGGAATTGGTCCGCTTGTTTGTCCTACATTTGCACAATGGGCATGTGAATCTTGCAGGAGTGGACTTCACATTGTCACCCGAGATTGTTGCTCAAGCAACAGGGATACCCAATATTGGAGAAGAGTGGAACAATCGCCAGCAGTTGGACAGATTTCATTATGAGCCATATATCAAACCTGTATATATGAGGCACCTAACTGCTGTTTTTCCCTTCAGATTCTTAAGAGACGAGTATGCACCTTTGATGAGGATCATCATTCGCTATTTCACTTGCGAGGGCAGATTTTCATGTTTATATTCGTACCATATCTGTTTGTTGATGCATTTCACATGGGTACGAATGATGAACATTCCATTCTTCATGTGCCGAAATATAGAGAGGATGGTGCCCTTGGTGCAAACAAAGAGCCCAGCACAGCAACACAAGAGCATCTATCATTATGCACTGATCAAGATTGTGGTCATGCATCAATTGGCACAACAGGGTATTCCATGGGAGGATTTCATTTCTCGTGACTTGTTCGCAGTGCCACGGCCACCTCCTGAGGTTGTCCGTGATGAGGGAGGGCCTTCACATCAGTTTGACATTCCAGAGCCCGAGCATGTCAACTCCCCTCCATTTGTTACATATCAGAGAGGCCACAGGGCCTTATTTGCATCTGCACGGCGAGTATTATCTTCACACCAGGTGAAAGGGGTCTCGCCTTCTTCATCATCATAGCGAGTGTTATCTCCACCTCATGTGGAAGGGGCCTCGCTTTCGACAGCAGCACAGGTACCGGAGAGAGGCAAGCAGCCCATGATTGAGGAGGGACTGTCAGGTGATCCAGACATTGGCATTATTGACCTTGACATCAGTTCTCTCAGCTCGGAGCTAAAGGAGATCATTCAGCAACAAAAGGCTGAAAATCGCTTGTTGCAGCAGAAGTTGGAAATGGCAAATTGGACAATCACCTACTTAGAGCAGTGCAACAAGCAACTAGAGGATGAGCACACTCTTGATGAGTTGCGGAGGATCCATGAAGACCGCAACTTGGCTCGCAAGAGACCCGGTGATTTGACACCCATTGAGCGAGAGGCTATGCTCATCCGGGTCAATACTCATTTGGAGAAGTTGCTGGCCAAGGCAAACATGGAAAAAGACATGCTCTGACACATGAAGAATCACTATTGGGCTCGAATGCATGTGTGTAAAGCAAGAATGAAGGTACTCAAAGGACGGTTGGCCAAGGCACTAAAACGGAGAAAAAGGCCTGATCCCCTTCATATTTTGGCTGAGGCTTCCTTGAAAGAGCATGGCACTAAATGACACACCTTCAGCTCAAATTTCAGAGAATTTGGAGCAATTTTGGTCTTTTTTGAATTTTTTTTTTTTGGTCAAAAAACAGGTTTTTGCCCTCAACGCATAGCGCGCCGCGCGCTGCCCTGAAGATGGGCAAGTCCATTTCTCAAAAACTCAGCATTTTTGGATTTTTCATGACAAATTACACTTGCTCAGCAATTTCCAATACATTTCATCAGGTTTTGAGCCCTTAGAAGGTCAAAAAACATGCAAAAAATGACTTTCTGCCACTTTTTGGACACACAGGAAGCAGTCTTGGGAGATTGCAATTTTGGAGGGTCAAATGGACACCAAATTGATAAATTCCACTTGGGTTGGAAAGTATACATTCATACCTTTCCAACAAGCCTACTTTTTCCTCATTTGTATGCCGGTAAGTGCCTCAAACGTTGGCTCAAAGGTGCGCTACGCGTAGAGAATTGGGGCGCTACGCATCAGGGAAATTTGCCAGATTTTCACCTACAGCTCAGCAAAACGCAGATTTGACTAGTTTTGACTTTTTGGAGTGATTTTTCATCCTCCTTGATTTAATTGATGTAATTTTATGATGTCATGGCACTTATTTATCTTTTCTAGAAGATTCATTCATAAAATAGCAAACATTTAATGAATGAATTGGTTTCCTAGCTTATAGAGGCAAGTTATTTTGACTGCCTAGATTTTAGTGCTCAGTTTAGAATTGGTTGAAACAGCTCCTAGAAGGATGAGCTCGACCCCTAGAGGCAAGGAAAGGTGTTAGCTTGCCTATATTATGTATTTTCTTAGTCATTTTCATGGTTGGACTCTTGAGGGATAAGCTTAGACTATTTTACACTTTGTATCTCTGCAATTTTGGCAAAGGAAAGACTAGGGTTTTGCAGCACTATTTGGGATTCCTGTGGTGATTTGTGTTGATGGTGTGTTTCTCTCATGTACTTGTAAGTTTTTTATGTGTATCATTTTCCTACTATTCTCTTCTACAAATTAAGTAAATGAAGTGTTAAGGTAGAATTCATGGTTTCTATGCTCTGCCTTTAAGTTTGCTTAATATCTATGTTTTCATCTGTTTAAGGAGAACTCCTGATGGTTTCTTGCTCTCCTTAGCTCCTCATGAGTCATATCTATCCATTCACTTCCTTCAAAGGCATCAAGACAATCTCCTACCTTGCCCCAAAAAGACCTCTGCAAAAACTGTGTCTCATCCCCGCACCCAAAATTGTCGTGCTCAGTTTTCCAACAAAACCCTAAAAATTTGAAATCAAACTTTCCCTATTAGTTTACTAGCCTAAAATCAGTGTTCTTTATTGGTCATCTCAGCCCTTTGAATACCTTTTGCCGAGATAGACCCGGAGAGAGCCCTCTCCTGTCCTCGTAGGGCTAGCTACGAGGCTAAGTGGTTTGATGTTGCCTTAGATTTTGCCTTCCTCAGCCTGAGGCAGATTCGAGCGCTAACACGTAGAACTCAGAAAGTTGAACGACGCTTGCGTACATGATCCTTTCCTGACCCTGTTGGCTTGATGGGGCCTGACCCAAGTTCGGAGTTATTTAGCCAAACAAATCCCTGTACTACTGGCCCTTTCTACAACAGTCCACAGAGTGCAGACTAAGGTCTCACTTGAAGCAGTATGGGGGGATGCTGGAACCAAGTTTCCGCACCCTTGAGATGTCTAAGGGGTCGATTTAGTCCAACTATGAATACCTTCATGCAGGTCACTTTGCACACTTTCTTGACCTGCAAGGCCTTCAGGCCCTATTATATTCGCCTTCGCGCAGCCCTAACTAGGGTTGTGGAGCTTCTGTGCCACTACAGTAGCGATCTGTGCTATTTCCCCATGTTACACTATGGATCTTACTTATCTTCTTATAACAATTAGTTATCTTCACGTAAACAGATACTTTATCTTATATTCACTCATTCAACATATTCATATAAGTTTGCACAACAAATAAACAGTAAACTTGCAATTCATGCCCAATATACTTCAATGCATAAAACAGGAAATGATACATAGAGATAATGTAAAACTTCTCTTTATTAATGCTTCAATCGGTTACAGACTCGACCTGCCCTGCGCACTCAGCTGTAGGGGTCCACGCACTCAGCTATGGACTACTAGGCCTCTGTGCACTCAACTACAGAGCCTTCTCCTACTCTACGACCCAAAGACTCGACTTTCCACCTAGACTCAATGCTTCATCCTTAGATCTTATATCTTTTTCTATCTGATTAGATGTCTTTACACTTAGAGCCTCACTCTATTTATACAATCCCATGGTCCGTGGACCATAGGTAGAACTCTCAAGCCGACACTACATTTTACAAAAGTAAGGGTGGACAACCCTATGACTTAATTACAACTTCGCGCACCGCACCCACAAATCGGGGAGTCTTTACATCCGACTTAGTCAAAACTTGGGTTTTAAGCCACAAAACTTGCCTTGGGGGGATCCCATGCCTAACAGGCCCCTAACACAAACATCGTGACTCACCCTCAAGTCATTCCATCGATGCAGAGATCTTCGCGCAGAGACCTCCCAACTCTACTTGGGCTACTGCAAGGTCGGCAGTGCACTAAGCGGCTGCCTGTTGTATCTCTTGTACGCATTGTTCGGAGATAGTGGTGTTGGAACTGCTCCCTTGTATCTTTTCCTACATTTGTTTATAGTCCTTCGCCTTCTCTCAACTACATGGAGTGCTAAGACTGTGTTGCTGTCAGCTAGTCAGATAGCTAGGCTACCCATGTATGGCTTTAACTGACTGCCATTCACTTTGTCTGGGAAGGGTTCTCAATTTAGCTTTACCATTGCACCGCGCCTCTATCTGTGACCTCCTTAATAACATATGGTCCCAACCAATTCATTTTGAACTTTCTCAGGAATTTATCAAACTTACTACCATATAGTAACACCAAATCGTTCACCTTGAAGGTGCGAAACTTACTATGTCAATCGTGCCAGGCCTTTTCATGTTGATTTTGTACTTGTTGATGGAATCTAGCCAAAAATTGTTCCTCTTCAAATTCCTCCAACTGTCCGAGCCTCTCCTCCAGGGCTCCGCGATCCATCATACCTGTGAGCACTCCTTTGCGTAGACTAGGCATGATACACTCCATTGGCATTACGACTTCCACTCCATAGACCAGCCGGAAAGGTATCTGCCCCGTCAGTTTCTAGCACGTTGTCCTATAAGCCCATAATACTACAGGTACACGCAAGTCCCAATCACCTCAATGCGCATTGCATACTTTGATCAGCGCAGTCTCCAGGATTTTGTTAAATGCTTCTACTGTCCCATTGGCTTGTGGGTGATACGGTGTGCTTTTCTGATGATACACCTGAAACTCTTATGTCAACGCACTGATTATTTCGTTCAGGAAATGTGTACCATGATCGCTCATCAATATCTTTAGACATCTAAATCATGTCAATACGTGTTCAAACAGAAACTTCACGGCCATGGCAGTCGTGCAATCTTTTACTGGTTGTGCTTCTTCCCAATGAGTCAGGTACTCTGTCGCAATGATAATATATCTCGCACCCATTTTTCCTTGAGGTTTGATAGGTCCTATGAAGTCGATCGCCCACTTTTCAAAGGATTGCAGCATCATTTGTGGATTCAAAGGCATCTCGTCCCTCCACGATGGTTTACCTGTTCTTTAACATACATCACAGGCCTTGCAATGTGCTTTTGAATCCTGATGAAGGGTTGGCCAGCACAACCCTGCATGGAGAATCTTTTACGCAATCACTCTCCCTGCATAATGTCCTCCCGCAGCACCCCCATGCGTGTCTACAAGGATATGGATTCATTCAAATTCAGGTACATACCTTCACAGTATCTCATCATTGCCCATCTTATATAGGTGCCCCGCAATGACAGAAAAATCTGCCACGCGCACCACCAGTTCCTTCTTCTGTTGGATGGAGTA
The DNA here is from genome assembly GCA_031772625.1 of Pinus tabuliformis. Taxonomy (NCBI): domain Eukaryota; kingdom Viridiplantae; phylum Streptophyta; class Pinopsida; order Pinales; family Pinaceae; genus Pinus; species Pinus tabuliformis. Next base: position 1,368,484,338 of record CM062819.1, read on the forward strand.
CTCTTTCAGTGCAGTTCCAGTCATGAGAAAGTGGATTATATCTTCAAAATTTTCATCCACTACGCACACAACAAAGAGTTGTGCATCAAGTAATCCTTCCTCCAAACTAGTAGGTTCCTCTCCTGTCTCAATGCATGATAGGTGATCCAGTCCCGCGTTCAGTCGCTGAGGCTTCACAACGATGTCAAAATCATATTATTGAAACAATAAAATCCACTTGCATATGCGCCCACCCAAAAGAGGCTTATTGACCAAGTATTTTAGCGTGGAATGATCTGTATACATCTTAAAGTGTCCCCCTAGCAAATAGTGCCGATATTTCTGGAGCGCGTACACCATAGCCAATCCCTCACGTTCAGTGGTGGAATAGATCTTTTCTGCTTTAGACAATCTATGACTGATGAATGTGATAGGGTGATCCAAGCCCTCTCCACCCTCCTGTGTTAGTACCGCTCCCAGTGCTATACACGATGCGTCAACATGGACATCAAACTCCTTGTCCCATTTTGGGAAGACCAGGATTGGTGCAAAGGCCATTTTTTCTTTTAGAATATCCAGGCTTTTATTGCAGTCATCGTTCCAGCAAAATGTGACATCTTTTTTCAATAGCTTCTCCATCGGTGCGGTGATCTGGGCATAGCTTCTGATGAACTTCCTGTAATATCCTGTATGTCCAAGGGTAGCACATAGTTGTTTCACACTTCACAGTGCTTCCAAATTCAGAATCACCACAATCTTCACGGGGTCTACCATCAGTCCCTATATACAAACTATGTGTCCTGGTAGGTTCCCCAAATGCACGAGGAACCCACACTTCTTGAGGTTCAGCGTGATGGTGTCTTCGACAGGTTTCCAGCATCAAGCGTAAGCTTGCTACATGGTGCTTAACCAGCCCAAATACAGTCCAATCATCAAGATAAACCTCCTTGAACTTGTTGATATATTCCTTGAATGATACAACAACTATGCTCGAAAAGATGGACGGCGCGTTTTTCAACCTGAACGGCATAATAGCGTATTAAAAGAAGCCTCACTCAGTCATGAAAGTTGTCTTGTTCCTATCTTCCAGCGCAATTTTGATCTGGTGGTACCCTAAGAACCCGTAAGTAAAAGAATATGCTTCTTGCCCACTGACATTTTCCAATACTTCATCTATGAACAGAGTTGGGAATGGGTCATGCATACAAGTGTCATTAAATTTTCTGAGATCCATGCATATTCTTATCTTGCCCTTCTTCTTCTTTTCCTGCACCACCATAGGGCTTACCCAATCCAATTCTTCCACCAACTCAATGATTCCTGCTGTGAGAATTTTGTCAAGTTCTACACAAACCTTCTCCTTGTATTTCGGATTCAAGCGGTAAGGCCTCTGCTTAACTAGCTTCACGTCGGGCTTTAATGTGATCCTCATCATTCCTAAATCTCCATGATTTCTTTTAAGTCCGTGATCTTGGTCGGGAATAGGTCCTGGTACTCGTAGAGTAAATCAGCGACCTTATTCACCATCGTGTCATCCCAGTAGTCGTTTAGCATTGCATACTTAGGTTCAGCGTCCGTACCAATGTTCACCTGCTTTGCCTTTACTGGCGCAGTTATGTCAAGGTCTTCAATCAGTGGTCCTTGAACCTTGCGATGGCCTTCTATTTCTAGAATGTTAAATTTTCGTGTATCCTCATCGTCTTCTTCAGTATTTACATTATAACACTCCAATGCACAGCTTAGCTGAGTAGCCCATTCAGGCTGAATTGATACTATTGGCTCCTGTGATATCCTAAAGATAGTTGCTTTTACCGCTTGTAGCACATCATCAATAGTGTCCCACCAACGATCCTCAAAAGTGAAGGTTAATAGGAACCCTTTGCATAGGATATACCATTCACTTGTCCCATGGCGGAGGTCCATCTCTATATACCAGTTCATGGGTATAACATCTAGGGTATGATAGAACAGGTGTACCCACTCAAATTGTGGCTCTTCTCCATAGACCTTTGTCCACTTGGCCAGGTGCATGCATGGATCATCCTGTCCATCATAATTTTCTATTAATTGCATCTGAGGCTTCCCAAAACACATGCACATCATTCTCTTACATTCGCGCCAGTCCTCAAAGCTTCCTTGGTGTATACCCCACCACCTCACAAGCATAGCACGCAGTACATATTTCAAAGCCTCAAAACGTTGATATTTCGGCACCTCCCTTTCAAATATGTTCAAGAAAGCATCTACCTCACTTAACCCATCATAAGTAAGTAGATCCCTCACTTCCGTCGATACACAAAGCAGCAATCTCGTCATCATGTTACAATTCAGCGTGGTTACCTCATGTAACCGGTTCTGCCATCGCTCTATTTCTTCATCTGAATCTAACGTACAGGAGCTTTCGTGCTCCCATGATATTTTTCCATCCATGGTAGGATTTACCCAGTCTTGCTATTGCGCAGTTATCTTGTAGATGCAGTCCAAATCATCATCACTTTCATAGTCGCGCACCAGCTCTGTGTAGCACGATCCTTCTGCAGGGTCCAACAGTATGACTACGCGTAGAGACTTTTTCTCAAAAATCATCTTACGCTTCTTTAGATTAATCACACCATTCATGTCAGTGGCCTAATAGATTCCTAAGAGCGCGAGGTAGGGGTTTATGTCATCAACAATCTCTATCACTTCAAAGTCTACTAGCACGCTTGCCCCTTCAATATCCATAGTGATTCCTTGCAATATCCGCATAGGTATGATCTTTTGTTGGTTCATCATTCACAGTTGGATACGAGACCATTGCAGCGTAGGCCTTCCCATGCACTCCCATGTCTGCTTCAACAAAATTTTCACGTCCAATCATAGTTCCAGAATTACTTGGTCCATCTCATAATCTCCAATCTATGTGGTCAACCTCATTTCTCTTCCCGTCCTCATCACATGCTTTCCAATCTTCTGGACTACGTGCGGCTCTCCTAGCATGGTCCCAGTGCATCTGTTAATGAGTTCCTACAACCCCTTTATAGCCTTACTATCACACAGTATCTTCATGCACCTTTCTAGGAACATCGTAAGCATAGATGGGTCCATTTCCAGCTTGGATCTATCTTTGCTTCCTGAAGTGGAGGCATCAGCAAAGCTCTTCCTAGCTTCCATGAAGGTTTCCTTAGCGTGCTCCAAATCAAACTTTGGTTCTTTCGTCGGAGCCTTTCGAACCCAAGTACTATCTTCAGGCTGTTTTCCTTTATCATCTCCTATCATAATTCCACTTCGGAGCACAATTTTCACATTTGGGTCTTCCTCGCACGGCTCAGACCTCATCATCTGTAGGTTCTGAGTTGGGGGAGGTTGGAGTGCTCCCTTGTCGCGCAACCTAGCTATCAGTGTGGGACAATCCTTTGTCTCATGATCAAACATGGTACAATACATACATGAGGGACGCGTTGGATTCGTAAAATCACGGGCATAATGTCCTGCCCCCCCCCGCAATTGTAACATATCAGTTGTCCGCGACCTCTTCCAGGTCCTCCTCCACCTCAGCCTTGTTTGCGCCCCTGAAAACTGGTTCACGCCACTCCTGTGTTTTGGTCAAGGGATCGTGTTTCAGCCTGAACTCTGTAGGTGCAAGTCCTATCCATCATCAGCTTATAGCTTCTACAGGTGTGCTCATCATCTCCAACCAATCTACAAAAGTTACAGAACAACTGTTGCGAATTCTATGTGTACTTCTGTAACAAATGATAGTTTTATGTAGCATGCTTCCTTCCTATTTGACAAATTATGCACCATAAAGCAGGTGTCACACTAGGTCCCGCTTGTGCCTATGGTTTTAATGGCATCAGCCCTCCTTCCGTGAGGTAATTCATGAACACTGGGCAGTGGTCCTTGTCATGTCCCTGACCCTTGCTTTTTACACACCATACTTCTTCACACCCTTCCAGGCAAGCTGTCCTCTCCTATTTTAGACTCTGCATCTCAAGGCATAAGTTTTTCAACTGCACGTGGATCTGCTGAACTCCCAAGTTAGGATCCTGTATCAGGGTCTCATACAGCCTCATCACGACCTCCAATGCCTCTACATGAGTTGTTAACCTCTAGTGTGACAACGCGTTCCTCAAATGCGGCGTTAGCAATGCTACAAACCATTCGCGGTGTTATCCATCCATCAGAGCCATATTAGCTTCGCGAATCATGTACTTCAGTCTCTAATCCAATTCCCAAGGTGTCTTTCCTAGTAGCATTGTGATCTCCTTGAACCCAATGATCGACTACTTCTCTTACTTCGACCTATTAAATTCTCTGTTCAATGCAATTTGGATATCCACGATCCCCACATTCGGATTGTCATTAGAATGCTTAATATACCAGGTTAGTGCGCGATCTTGCAGGGTGGTGAGCAATGTCGCTCTCTTCATATTATCATCGATGACTCCCTCTGCTTCCCATATAGCCCTTATCACAAACCAAAACTGGTCTAGATCTTTATTTCCTACTCCCTTGAACACCGGCAACTTTATCGCGCTTGCAATATTGACTCGCGTTGGTGGCGAAGGTGGTACGAGCGAAGATGTGGGTGAAGGCGGTGAAGCTGGTGGTGGTGTGGGTGGGGGTGGTATGCGTAGGATCCTCTGTCTTATCGAATTCATCACACTCCTCGGTGAGACCTTCGCGAGCTCTTCCTCATCCCCTCGCGGAGGTGAAATCAAAGGGCTATTCTCTAGTCCCTTAATCCCTTCATTTCTGTATGTTTTTCCACTTTCGTAGCTCCAGACATCAAGGTAATTGCATAAACCTCTTTTCAAAAAATAAAATTTTAATCCAAGTATTCAAAGACTTTACGTACTTACCTTGCGGTCCTTTGAGAAAGCCTCGCTATAGCTGACTGAAGTATCTACCGCGAACTCAGTAATGAATCCTCCTATAATCCGATCGAACTAGTGGTAAATAGCACGTACGATCTTATCCTCTGATGCTTCCAATCTCCACACCAACTCTGGGTCCACAGAATAGGATTGTCGAGTTTCCACCTTCCTTGTCTATCTACTAGCCTCACGATCCACTCGTACAGCTCAGTAGGGAAAGATGCGAAGAAACTTTCATGGATCTCTCTGTACAGATAGCAATCTAACCACTCTTCTTTTGTCAGTCGCAGATTCTTGTTCTCCTACATCACAAACTCGTGAATTCTCTTGTCCAACCAACCTTCAATTTCCTTCTTAGTTGGATTCCAATGATACGACAACAGACATCTCTATGCAGATTATGGTCCTAGCAACGAAACCGTTTATTGGCTTGATGGGGCCTGACCCAGGTTTGAAGTTATTTAGCCAAACAAATCCCTATACTACTGGCCCTTTTGGCAACAATCCGCATAGCGCGGACTGAGGTCTCACTTGAAGCAGTATGGGGGGATGCTGGAACCAAGTTTCCGCACCCTTGAGATGTCTGAGGGGTCAATTTAGTCCAACTGTGAATACCTTCCTTCAGGTCACTCCTCGCACTTTCCAGACCTGCGAGGCCTTTACACCCTATTGTATTCACCTTCGCGCAACCCTAATCAGGGGTTGTGGAGCTTCCACACTGCTAGAGCAATGATCTGTGCTATTTCCCCAAGTTACACTGCGAATCTTACTTATCTTATTATAACAATTAGTTATCTTCGCGTGAACAGATACTTTATCTTATATTCACTCATTCAACATATTCATATAAGTTTGTGCAACAAATAAACAATAAACTTGCAATTCATGCCCAATATACTTCAATGTATAAAACAGGAAATGATACACATAGATAATGTAAAACTTCTCTTTATTAATGCTTCAATCAGTTATAGACTCGACCTGCCCTGTGCACTCAGCTGCAGGGGTCCGCGCACTCAGTTGCGGACTACTAAGCCTCTGCGCACTCAGCTACAGAGCCTTCTCCTACTCTATGACCCAAAGACTCGACTTTCCACCTAGACTCAATGCTTCATCCTTAGATATTCTAGCTTTTTGTATCTGATTAGATGTCTTTACACTTAGAGCCTCGCTCTAGTTATACAATCCCATGGTCCGCAGACCATGGGTATAACTCTCAAGATGACACTACATTTTACAAAAGTAAGGGCAGGCAACCCTATGAATTAATTACAACTTCACGCTCCAAGCCCACAAATTGCAAAGTCTTTACATTGGACTTAGTCAAAACTTGGGTTTTAATCCCCAAAACTTGCCTTGGGGGGATCCCATGCCCAACAGACCCTGTTCACTAATGAAGTGTTGGACAATGTAGGTGACCAAGAAGCTTATTCATTCACTGATGGGTTCTCTCGGTACCATCAGATCAAAATCGCCCCAGAGGATAGGATCAAGACAACCTTCGCGACCAAGTGGGGGTATTTTTAGTACACTGTAATGCCTTTTAGATTGAAGAATGCACCTACAATTTTTCCGCACGTAATCATTGTAGCATTCAAGGAATTTATTCAGAAGTTCCTGGAAGTGTACTTTGATGACTGGACTGTGTTTGGGCTAGTGAAATACCATGTAGCAAGCTTGCGCATAATGCTAGATACCTGTCAAAGATACTAGATCACGCTCAATCTGAATAAATGCATGTTTTGTGTTCCTTTTGGGACCCTCCTGGGTCATGTGGTTTCTAGATAGGGACTGATGGTAGATCCGCGAAAATTACGGTGATATTTAACATAGAAGCGTCGAGGAGTGTGAAGCAGTTGCATGCTACCCTAGGACATACAATATACTACATAAAGTTTATCAAAGGCTATGCCCAGATCACTGTGCCTATGGAGAAGTTGTTAAAGAAGGATGTGACATTTTACTACAACAAGGACTATAAGAAAATCTTGGATGTATTGAAAGAAAAGATGGTCACCACGTTGATCCTAGTCTTCCCAGGTTGGAAGAAGGAGTTTCATGTACATGTCGATGCGTCATGTATAGCACTCGGAGCAGTAATGACATAAGCTGGCAGAGGAGACTTGGTCCATCTTATAGCATTCGCAAGCAAAAGGTTATCCAAGGCAGAGAAGAACTATTCCACCACTGAGCGCGAAGGGTTAGCCATGGTATACATGCTCTAAAAGTTTAGACACTATTTGCTAGGTGGCCATTTTAAGATGTATACAGATCATTCCGCGCAGAAATACCTGGTCAATAAGCCTGTGTTGGGGGGAGAATCTGCAGATGGTTGTTATTGTTCCAGGGGTATGATTTTGAAGTTATTGTGAAGCCTCGACGGCTAAACATGGGACCAGATCATCTGTCGAGCATCAAAACAGGGGAAGAGCCCATTGATTTGGAAGAAGGATTTCCTGACGTGTAGCTATTTGCAGTGCGCATCATGGATGGTCATTTTAAGGATATCATACACTTCCTAACGACAGGAACTGCCCCGGAAGCATACACCGTCTAGCAAAAGAAGGAGTTAGTGTTGCACGCGGTAGATTTTTCTGTCATTGCTGGGCATCTGTACAAAATGGGGTCAGATGAGATATTGCGACAATATGTACCAAAGTATGAAAGGAGCAATATCCTCGCGAACGCTCATGGGGGGCACCGCGGGAGGACATTATGCAGGGAGAGCGACCACGCAAAAGATTCTACGTGCAGGGTTGTGGTGGCCAACCCTCCATCAAGATTCAAAAGCTTACTGCAAAGCGTGTGATGTGTGTCAAAGGACTAGCGTTCCCTCCCGAAGGGATGAGGTGCCTCTAAATCCACAGATGACATTACAACCCTTTGAGAAATGGGCAATAGATTTTATGGGACCCATCTAGCCCCAAAGGAAGACGGGAGTGAGTTATGTTATCACAGTGACTAATTATTTGACTCGATGGGTGGAGGCACGACCTGTCAAGGATTGCACAAGTACGACTGTTGCGAAGTTCCTCTTTGAGTATGTACTGACGTGATTTGGCTGTCTAAAGAATTTTATGAGTGATCGTGGTATGCACTTTCTGAATGAGACGATCAGCGTGCTGACGAAGGAATTTCAGGTATATCACCATAAGAGCACGCCTTATCACTCACAGGCTAACGGGATGATGGAAGCATTCAATAAAGTGCTAGAGAACGCATTGACCAAGGTTTTCAACACTCAACAAAGTGATTGGGACCTATGCATACCTGCAGTACTATGAGCCTATCAGACAACATGCAAGAAACTGACTCGACAATCACCCTTTAGGCTTTTATATGGTGTTGAAGCAGTGATGCCCATGGAATACATTGTGCCTAGTCTATGCATAGTGGCACTCACGAGTATGACGGATCATAGAGCCCTGGAGGAGAGGCTCACGCAGCTGGCTGAGCTTGAGGAAGAAAGATTTCTAGCTGGATTTCACCAACAGGTCCAAAAGTAGCGCGAAAAAGCATGGCATGATCGGCACATTAAGTTCCACACCTTTAAGGTAAATGACCTGGTTTTGTTATATGGTAGCAAGTTTGATAAATTTCTAGGAAATTTTAGAATGCACTAGTTAGGGCCCTATGTCATTAAGGAGATTACTGACGAAGGAGCAGTACATCTAGTCATATTGAATGGATATCCCTTCCCAGGAAAGGTGAATGGCAGTTGATTAAATCCATACACCGACGGTCTGGCCATGTGACTAGATGAAGGTAGCACAGTTTTAGCACTCCAAGCAGCTGAAAGGATGCACAGGACTATAAACTACAATGCCCGGGTTGGGGATATACACGATTGGAAGATTATGCGAAGCAAGGAAGTGTCACAAGATTCGTGGAAGCACGAAGGGAGTTGCGCTACCCAGGGAGAAATTGCATAGGTCAGCCAGAAAGTGACTGTTAAAGTCAGTGTTCATGATTTGACGGTAGAAATGCGGCCAAATGGAGCACGCAGCCGGCATTCAAGACAAAATTTATGGGGCAAATCCTTGAAAATCTGCTGCCAATCTGACATTAATGAATCAAATTTGGGGGGAACGGTCGGATTTGAATTCAAAATGCCCTATAAATTACAAGTGGCTATCTAGCGAACAACTCTTGGCATTTTGAGAATTGAGCTGTTGAGATCTCAGGCGCACATGAATCGTGAGAACTACAAACTTCTGATAGACAATTCAGTATTTGAGACATTGTCGAAGGAGACATAGGAGTTCTTGTAGAGCATCACGTCGGCACCCACAGATGCTATAGATACCAAAGCAGAGGATTCAGTGCCGAAAATTGAGATGGAGGCCAAAGAAGTTGCTCTAGAGGTTGCCGAAGTATTAGCCAAAGTCCCCAAATCACCAAGGACGCTGAGACCAAATCCAACCCCAACCAAGGAGAGCATGAAGGATAAAAATGGTAAGCAGCCTGCAATACCAGTGTGCGCATCACCACAAAGAAACCCACCGACGCCTACTGCACAGGAGAAGAGCAAAGTCATCAATTTCGAGCCAGAGCAGGAAGAAATCGAAGACGTCCTGATGGACGATGAAGATGTGGGAGTAGATGTGGAAGAGGTTGAAGCCCAGGGTGCTGACCCTATCACTCGGTTGCCTGAGTATGTCCCTTTGTGGAAGAGCAAGAGCATGGTGCTGAAAGACATCGATGAAAGCAAGGTCCCATTGCAAACCCCTTTGCTGCAAGATGAAATTATTTTTGAAGGATTGCGCATGGGGCAGGTTCCTCTGCTGAAACTTGAATACTGGAACTTGGCTGACCACGAGAAGTTCCCACACCTAGCGACTGAGCATTTGATGTGTCACATTATCGATACAACCACTGGAATGACCACATTGGAGCCACAGAGGTGGCTCAGAGGAGTAGACAAGGCAGGCTTGCTCAACCTGCTTTAGGTGTTGCACTACAACCACACCCTGGTTACAGTATTGGTCATCAAGCAGCTGCTATGCTTGGTGCATGATGGGTGTCTGTGGTTGGAGGAGCCAATACCCATCACTGACAGATTGATCCATGGGATCACGCAGTTACCTTACAATGGAGAAAATATGGCCATGATATTTGGTGGAAAAGGTGGTGAGCAGGCCCTCGCAAAGGCCATGAAAGAAAATTTTAAGCAGGTGAAGAAGCCGCTTGGATATGCCATATCCAGAATTTTCGACCGTACTGTAAAGGTAGCTACAAAAATTTTAGCAGGGATGGTGATGGGGAAGTGTCACGCCGACGAGGTGTCGGCACCTGTCGTCGTGCTAGCAGCCTAGTGCACTAAAGAATTTTAGTTCAATTGGGTGGACTATCTACACAGTATGTTACTTGCGAACTGCCACGAAGCACAGGAGATCAGCAAACCATTCCACTACACGTGGCTCTTGCTATCGATTATGCTAGTAGCATGGGGGCTACCAGAGGATAGCCAATTCCCTTCAGTCACACCAGACCTACTAGAAGTAGCGAAGTATGCTTCGTTGTGGGCGACCAAGGATGCGCAGCACATCAAGGACAGTAAGATCTTTTGGATCTTGATGGAGATCAACATCTGCATGGCCATCAATTGCAAATCGTGGTTGTCACCTACAGTGTTTGCCAACCTGCAGGGCTATGCAGAGTTCAAAGCAGATTTTCACCACGGAAGGACCCTGTGCAGAAGTGGTACGACTTGCCTTACCTGTCAACAGATGACGCCATTGATGCAGTACTTGATCGATGGCCGAAAGAGTGGTGCACCATAGTAGACTTGGCAGTGGGAGCGAGCAAGTCCACTGCACAGAGAAATAAGGAGGAGGCCAAGCTAAAGATGACATAGCTGGCCAAAAAGAGAAAGAAGGAGGCCGCTGACAAGGCCCAGGCAGAGCGTGATGCCACTCAGCAGACAAACAAGCAAACGGGTGGAACAAAGCGAGGCACCAACAAAGGCATGAGTTTGCCTTCACCTGAGATAGAGGAAGGGATGGATGAGCAGACAGAATAGCATGGCGCGGATCCATAGGCGACGTCCGCCTGCACCAAGTATCCAAGGGAGTAGGAGAAAGGAGAGTTTAGGAAGAAATCAAAGGCTACTAATACATCATTGGACCCTATCATGCTAACAGAGGGCGAATTGCATGACATCAGTGACACAGTGCGGGATGTCACTGCTTAGGCCCTATAACAGTTTGAGAAGTAGCGGCAACTAGTATTAGGGGATATCCAGACACGTCTGCAGGAGCTGCAGACCCGCGTAACACAGGCTAGCATGGTGTCTACTAGCCTTGATATCAGCACTTCAGAAGTTGTTGAGATGCTGAGTGCGAAGGCCTCCAGTGGATAGTGTTGGCTGATGGAGCACTAACCATGGAGAATGAAGCGGACAGGCCCACTGTCAGCACCCTCAAGGGAGTAGGGTTGAATCTAGCAGCGCTCCCTGGTGAAGCGCTCCACCTATTACAGGATGAGGTGATTGTAGAATTAAGGGCCTGTGAGCATTGCGCCCTCCGAGTGATTAGTGAGCAATGGATTAACAATGAGAAGATGGCACTACAACGAGACTTTTCCATCCCCACTATGACCAAGGCGACCAATTAGAACAAGTGTATAATACAGGTCATCGAGGAGGCTTGCCGAATGGTCCCAGAGTTGTCCATTCCTGAGGTGGAACCAGTGGAGGTATGCGTCTGCAAGCGGGCCAGGGGGTGCGGGACACATGTACAGAGATGGCGAGGGTTCAGTTGGAGTTGAACCTGTAGATCACAGAACTACAGTAGAAGCCCCAGCCTTCAACTTTGCCATAACTAAAGGAGCAAATGGCGACCGCTGTCACAGAAGTAGCAGCGGCGGTTGACAGTGCAATAGCAGACTGCACGCAACTTTTTGAGAAGTTCTTCGAGGTCCTGGAGAGCTTGCAGGAGGACCCTAATGTACAACGGCTGGAGACAGAAGCACATGAGCTACAACAATGCTATGATGAATTCAAAGGCACAGCATGAACCGTCACGCTCACACAAAGACTAGCAAAGCTGCAGGAGGCCAAGTAGCTGAAGGAACAAGTCGATGCAGTGCTGCATAAGGAAGCAGTGTTGAAGCCATGACTGAAGCCCTGAATGGATGAGGCTTACACAGTGATCGCCTCCATTGAAGGAAAGCATGTGACTCTGCAAAAAACTGAGCAAAAGCTTCAGGCTGACAATTCAAGAGCAGTGACTGAGTAGATGGTTGAAGACGCGAAGAAGCAGTCGCACAATGCACTGCTGAGGTTGTGGTAATACGAGTCGAGCTAGAAGGTCTTCGTGCTAAGATCTTCGTGCCTGCCGAGTGACTCAAGGGCGAGTCACAATGTTTGTGTTGGGGACCTGTTGGGAACAGGATCCCCCAAGGACAGTTTTGGGGCTAAAAGCCCATGGTTTAGGTCAAATTTTGTAATAAAGTTGTAAAGTCTCTACATTGGGAGGTTACGGAACGCAGAGGTGTCATGAGTCATAAAGGGTTAGCAACCCTTATTTTTGTAAAGTAAATTCAGCTATAAAACATCTACCCATGGTCCGCAGACCATGGGATTGTATAAAAAGAGCTAAGTAAGTAAGATCTAAGTAGTTTTTCAGAGTTATATAATCTTAACAAGTCGTGAATTGTAGTAAGAAGTCTTGAGTGATAAGGAGAGAATTCTAAGTTTCAGGTCATAGCGTAGGTAGAGGCTCTGCAGCTAAGTGCGCAGAGGCCTAGGGTAGAAGTCCGCAGCTGAGTGCGCAGACCCCTGCAGCTGTGTGCGCAGGGCGGATAGAGTCTGTAATCATCTGAAGATATCAATAAAGAGAAGCATTCTACGAATTCTATGTCTTTGTTTCTTGTTAATGCATCTTGACATGCTATGTATGAATTTCAATTATAATGCTTATATGATGTGTGAATGTATGTAATTACGTTGGTTAAGTGAACGCAAGTAAGAACATCTATTTACACGGTGCTAACTATGATTGTTTAATAAGATAAGTAAGACACTTAAACTAGTTTGGGAATCTACACAGTACACTACCCTAGCAGCGTGAAAGTACCTAAGCCGTAGGTTAGGGTTGCGAAGGTCAATCGTACCTTTTCGTGGAGGTACTGAAGGGCAGAATAAAGGGCTAGTCTGGAAAGCCCTAGAACTAAGTGACCTGCGTGAAAATGGGAATAGAAGGAATAAACCAACATCACAACCATCTCAGGGTGCGGAGACTTTGTTCCAGCATCCCCCCATACTGCTTCGAGTGAGACTTCGGCCCATGCTCCACGAGCTAATGCCGAAAGGGCCAGTATTGTAGGGATTTGTTTGGCTACCTAACGCTAAACCTGGGTCAGGCACCTCCAAGCCAACAACTTTTGTTCTCTTGAGCCGCAAACACATGTACTTTTCGATCAATCCATTTTTCGATCTCTTTCTTTGTAGGAAACCATTTATCACACATCTCCTAGATAGATCCTGGTCCTAGCAATGGAACCATTTGTTGGCTTAAGGGGGCCTGACCGAGGTTCAAAGTTATTCGTGCCAACCAACAAAAACCTAACTAGTGGCCCTTTCGGCAACAACCTACATAGCGCGGGCTACAGTGTTACCTGAAGTACTATTGGGGGATGCTAGAACCAGATTTCTGCATCTAGAGACCGTGTGATGTGTATTCCTACTCCCTTGCATCTCAGATTTGCCTTCACACATATCTATACCTTCCTAAGGTGATCTAGGTGGATGTTAGTGGCCACCTGCCTATCCCACTTGGACCCCCACAACTATCTCTTTCAGTTTTTTAGTTTCCTTATTTGTAGCACAATTTACTATTTCTAGAAGTTTTTCGGGTCCTAATCTTCCAGAGCCGTTTTGAGGCCCTAAACGACGTTTTCTGGGAAACATGGGAGCAACATGGGTCCATAGACCGATGTTTCTCACTCAAAAGTTGTAGTCCTTGGATAGATCTTTCTAATGAGGTATTGTGCACGTCAAATGGAGATCGTATGCCAAAGTTACGACCCGATGAAGTTGATGTACCAATTTACCCAAACGGGGCCCATAGTTTGGCGCTTCATCTCCTAGGGTTAGGTTTTGGGATGTTTAGGGTTTTCCATTATTTCTCAACAATAAATAGGCCTTTAAGCCCCATTGTAACACAGTTCAGAGGCATGTAGCTACCACATCTCTTCTCAGAGATAAGCTACCATTGCCCTAGATGGTTTATTTCCATTTCTGTTTGTAAGCATATTTCAGTATTTTACATTAATGAAATGAAGTATTATTTCAGCTACATCTCCGTATTTATGGTTGTATTTGTAATTTGTTGCATTCCTATTTAAATATGGATCAGTGGTATCAGAGTGGTCTTCTCTTTCTTTGTTTTTCTTTGCATGTCCCCAACGAGGTCGAGATATAAGGAGCTAGGGCTCAATCTGGTTGAACCTTTGCAATATCAGCCTCGCAAATCCCAATGGCCTCCCATGGTGGATGAAAAGAAAGATGAGGGGGCAAGAGATCCTATCAAAATCTTGCTCGAAGAAACCCTTGAGCGATAAAGGAATGCGATGATGGAAAACTTTTCCCAAATCCTTCTGCGGCTACCCGGGGGTGACGCATCTGCTTCCAATAGCTACGCTGGAAATGCCACACCCTTTAAGGTACAAGTTAACTTTGAAATCCCCAAATTCGAGGGTTAGATAGACACAGATGCTGTAGATAAATGGTTAAATCTGCTAGATATTTATTTTTATGTTCATGATTTTTCCAGCCCGGAAAATATCACTTTTTCATTTCTCAAAGTAGCCCCCCACATCAAGGACTGGTGGAAACCTACTGTGAGCAGAAGGATGAAAGTACGAACTCACTTTTTTCAGCCGCACCCACTTGGAACTCATTCTGGGATGCCATCAAGGAGTAGTACTACCCTATCAGAAGCTATGAGGACAAATACATAAAGTGGACCATACTGCGGCAGGGAAGGGACCAAGACATGCCAGAGTTCACCAATATTTTTCATACCCTTCGCACAAAGTTGGGTATCAAGGATTCTGAGCTACATTTGGTACTCAAATACCACAGTTTCCTACACAGGTACATCTAAGATGAGATGGAGTTCTTGGACATCTCCTTGCTTGGCACAGCGTACAAATACACTGTCAAGATTGAGCAGAAGTTTAAAGAAAAGAAGCGAGACTTTGGATCTGTGAATCCGAAGAACAAAGGACAAAGCCAAGGCAGGGTGACCCAAGACAACCAGTTGAAGCCGCAAGAAGAGAACAACACCACGAATTCAAAGAAGGACACAGGAAAGTGGTGTGAGTTCCATAAGAGCCCCACTCATAACACAAGAGAGTGTCGGTCCAAGCAATAGTTGGTGGCCAAGTTGAAGGCTTCAGAATCAGGTGCATGTTCCGACCCTGAGACAAAACATGACAAGGGGAATGACAAAGGGAATAAAATCATTGATGCAGAACCCAACACCACTATTGCCACCGCCAAGGTCTAGAGGAATGAGCCCAAAGATCCAGATGAGGAGGAGCGTCTTTTCCACTCACAGATGTGGGTGAAGGGTTCGCCACTGCGATTCATTGTTGATAGTGGCAGCGAAAAGAACCTCATTTCAGCAGAGGTCATGAAGCGACTAGGACTAGCAACCATATCACACCCATAACCATACAGCATCGGGTGGCTTCACCAAGGACTAGATCTCTGAGTCCGCCAGCCATACCGCCTTTCCTACAACCTCAAACCCTTCACATATGAGGTATTGTGTGATGTTGCACCACTTGATGTGTGTGACGTATTATTAGGCCAACCATAATTGTGAAAGAGACATGTTGTGTATGAGTCAAGGCCTCGCATTGTTATTATTTATTTGTGTAATACATTATACAGGATACCGAAGGTATCCCCACCTACCGCCACTTCTTTGATCTTTGCTAAGAAAGGCAGTAAGATCATCTCCCAAACTAGGGAATTTTTTTTTGTATGGTTCACTCTCAAAGTAAAGGGAAGATCATAGCCACATCCATGGCCCCCAGGAAGGGTTCCTCCACACAGCAGAAGCAGGTGGATACGGTCATGAAAGAAGACAGGGACATCTTCTCCTCACCCACAGGGGTACCATTGCATTGTTAGGTTAAGCATTCGTCTGATCTGACTTCTAGAGCACCTCTAGCAAACAGGTCAATCTATCACCACTCCATCCTAGAAAATGCCAAGTAAAAGCAGCAACATGATCCGCATCAGGTACCACACAAGTTTCAAGTGGGCGAAAAATTCTGGTTGCATCTGCAGAAAGAACGGCTTACAAGAGCCCATCAGAATCTCAAACCACTCCCATATGGTCCTTACACCATTACCAAGGTTGTGGGAAACAATGCTTTGCAGCACAACATTCCCCCATTCCTTCGCTTGCATCAAGTTTTCAATGTGGACTACACTCGACCATGCTTCCCACCATTACTGGACACATCAGAGATTGTAGAACAGTTGACCAGGGACCAAGTTCAACAAAAGTTTCATCATCTCATGGAGGAACTCAACACAATGGGGACCATTGCTTCCTAAAGGGGAAGGAATGATTCAGGTGGATGTTGGTGGCCATGCACCTATCCCACTTGGACCCCCACATCTGTCTCTTTTAGTTTTTTAGTTTCCTTATTTGTAGCACAATTTACTATTTTTAGTAGTTTTTCGGGCCCTGAACTTCTGGAGCCGTTTTAAGGCCCAAAACGATGTTTTTTGGGAAAACTTGGAGAAACATGGGTCCATGGACCAATGTGGCTCACTCAAAAGTTGTATTCCTCGGATGGATCTTTCTAACAAGGTATTTTGCACATCAAACGGAGATCGTATGCCAAAGTTACGACCTCGGGATGTTGATGTACCAATTTACCCAAACAGGGCCCATAGTTTGGTGCTTCATCTCCTAGGTTTAGGTTTTTGGATTTTTAGGGTTTTCCATTGTTTCTCAACAATAAATAGGCCTTCAAGCCTCATTGTAACAAAGTTCAGAGGCATGCAACCTCCACATCTCTTCTCAGAGATAATCTACCATCGCCCTAGCTGGTTTATTTCCATTTTTGTTTGTAAGCATATTTCAGTATTTTACATTAATGAAATGAAGTATTATTTATGTTACATCTCCATATTTATGGTTATATCTGTAATTTGTTGTGTTCCTATTTAAATTTGGATCATAAGGTCCACTACTACAACTCTGTTCAGTTGACCTCTAGGTCTTCGCGAATTAGTTACACTAAAGAAGGCTAGAACTTAGTATGCAAGAGGGGATAAAAGATAGAATTTAAGACTTTTTAAAGAGTTGGAATTTTGAAACCTATAGGCTTAATTTCTCTAATGCCCAAGGGGCCAATATATTCACAAAATATCTGAGAGTTTACCAGGAGATTTACCTCCCTTTTTTCAGAATGTGTATCATAGTTTTTGTATGTTGTCTTATTCAATCATGAACTTGTTCCAAATTAGAAAAAAAATCAGCTTCATAGACACAATATTGAGTTCAAGGGCAAAGAATAAAAAACCAACATGTTGAGGACTGCATTCATCTTCCCTGGCATTGTTTTTTGGAATTTTCCTTGTCCTCAATGCACTGATCTAGGGTGAAGAGCCCTCTGGTGTTGTACCAATTAGAACAACGGCTACTTTCATATTTTTATGGTTTGTGATATCTGTGTATTTGCATTTTGTTGGTAGTTACTTTGGCTACAAGAAACCTGTAATTGAAGATCTCATTAAGAAAAATAAATTCGCAAGTAGATTCCAGAGCAGGCATGGTACATGCAGCCATTTTTCTCAGTACTCATTGGAAGCATATTACCCTTTGGTGTAGTTTTCATTGTATTATTCTTTATCTAAACATCTATTTGGCTACATCAATTTTTTTACATTTTTTGGTTTCTAATTATTGTCTTTGTTATCCTTATTGTTACTTGTGCATAGATCACTATTGTCCTCTGCTAATTTCAGTTGTGTAGCAAGGACTAGCACTGGTGGTGGAGATCTTATCTAACTGCAGGCTCATCTGCACTTTACCTATTCATGTATTCTACATTATACTTCTTCACCAAGATGGAGATTACAAACCTTGTCTTTGGTATTCTGTAATTCGGCTAGATGAAAATTATCTCTTATGCTTTATTTGTATTGACAAGTACATATGGTTTCTACGCATTCTTCTAGTTTGTATGGATTGATTATGCTTCAGTGAGGATTGAATGAAGTTACATGTTGTAGTCAAATTTTCCTCAAGGCTCAAATTTTCATTTGAGCATAATCAGGTGATAGAATGTTAGATGTGTGTTCTTTTCTCTAGTGATTAAGAAAATAGAATAGGAATTTTGTTGTGCTAGAAAGAGGAGATATCTGAGTGGATATCATGAATATCACATATTAGTTGGGTATCATGAGTTCATCATGTCATATATGAATATCGAGGTATTTGTAAACCTATAAAGATAAACAACCAATGAAATTTGAAAAACTATGAGATTGATATATTGAAGGCATGGAGCTATTTTGATGGATTTTTTCAAGGTATTCCTGGAAAATATGGAGGAGGATGCAATATAATTATTGGATACAACCATGTTGTTTCTTTAAAGGAAGTAGTCGGGGTTGATACTAATAACAGAGTAGAGATATTTGCACTTTGTTGATGCTAAAAATTATTGTTGAAATAGGTATAAACTTTCTTTGGATAAAGGATGATTCCAAGTTCATTGTAGAATGGGAAAATGGTAATTACATGGTTACTTCTAGGGCTATGAGTAGATGTATTCAAGAGCTCAAAATGAAGGGCATAAGATTTTATCTGTCTAGAGAGCCTCAGACTACCAAGAAGATGAAAATCTCTAGTGTGGAAGACCAAATTCATCCCTCTCAGATGGTGCTCTTAGTTCTTCCCTCCCTTTACCTTGACAATCACCTCATACTTCATACTCTACTCATGCAAGTCCATTTCCTATAGCTAGCTAGGCATTATAATGCTCTAATATATACTTTCATGGCCTGCTCTATTTACAAAGCATCACTGGGCATCTGTTTGTACTATTCTCAACATCAGATTCAAAACACACCACATATATTAGGTCATGAAAAAATTTGAATTTACTATAACTCGGTGAGTCTATTCTAGGTTGCTAGGAACTAGTGATGATTTCAAAAGCTAAGAAAAAGAAGATGAAACTAGAATATTATTCACTAGAAAATTTGCTAATGAATCTTGTGTATCGAGAAGTTTTTGTTCATTAATTACAATGTATGTAACCACTTCCATTACGTTGACTTAATCCTATATCCATACTTAAAATAATTCCAACACACCCTTTCCTCTATGGTCATAAATACAATAAACAAATTGTATTTCAAGATATGTTTACTTTTCCAATCTTTGCAAGTGTTCAACAAAAAAGTAATATGTAATTAGTTCACAGGGATGCTCTGTAATATAAGAGTTCTACAAGGTATGCATTGGGCACTTGTTGATGCATATTAGTGCCAACGTATACCAAAATATTCTAAGATGATACTCACTCCACAGATATGAAAGGACATGTTACAATTTGTAAGAACAAGTTGTGTGCTAACACTGCATTTTGTCTAAGCTCAAACCTTCAATTACACTTGATTTTTTCATCACCATGACGTAATAAATGTTGGTACATATCAAGGACCCTCCTTCCTATTGAATATGATATCATGATTATGAGAGAAATATTTGATTTCCCTTTGAACCGATAAGATAGGCTACAAAAGATGAGTTGCATTGTCTTTCCAAGGCCATTTTAACTGTAAAAAGAAAATTGTTGTAGTTAATACCTTTTTTCCTAGGAAACCATCACATTGGATCCTGCAGGAGTTTCTCATGTGTGATGGCATATCAATAAATTGTAATCTTGAGTTCATGCGTATTTATTATCGAAGGATTCCTTCCATAGGACTCCCCTTGTATTCCAGACTCTAGAATATATATGCCAATCCATGTGCAAACTGTTAGATAGTATATGGCTCTAACTTTGGGGCAAGTGCTTTGTAAAGGAGTTTTTGAGAACCCTCAAATCTGAACATATCAACATAGATTTGTTAAGGAAAAATCAATGATCCAATGAATCTACTTCATCATCTCAAGTTTGCAGTGTCCCTTTCCCGTGTTTAGTCATCATGAAAAAAAGTGACGTTAAAATAAGAGTACTTACAAGCCACAAGTGTTGTTTTTGGTGGGTTAGTGTCCTCATTCCCTTCCTTTGATACCATGGGATCATGAATTCTCAACATTCTAGGAAAAAATCGGCCTATAAGTCCTTGATCACTGCAAAACTAGCATATTATGGGAGAGAAACCCTCCTTATCACTGATAACTTCATTAAATCCACCATCTAAAGCTCTTGTGAAAACATCCACATTCAGACTCTCTTTGGTTCATGAAAAATATATTTTCATTCTAGCAGAGGAAAGGTTCTCTCTAGGGCCAAGAACACTCATGTTTGTATCATGGCTTGGGCTCAAAGAATGGTGCTCTTTTTGATAAGGAAAACCTTATCATGTTGTCCCTAGTGTTGATTTTGAATCAAACCTTTATTCAAGCTTACAAATATGATTCGTGTAGCAACCCTTCAAAAGGTTGATTTGAGGGTCCTTTTACTGGTCTTAGCCCTCTACACAAACTCCTTTCATGGGTCATCATTACATGGCATGCATGAAGACTTTAAGATACAATTCTCCAAATGTAAGGCTATAAATGTGTAATTCTTTTTCTCAATTTATGAGTCCAAAACAACAATACTTTCATCAATATCATGATCATGGTTTGGTGTCATAAGGTCTGCATTTTTCAATAGGAAATTATGCCTTTGAGCCCTCAGGACTTCATATCATGGATATTCTATGCACCTCAATTCTTCAAACTAACTCATTTTTCTTCTATGTCCTTCTAGGACAATGAGCATATCATCATAGCTTAAGAGGCCAATGATGTTGTCTCTTCCAGATCCTAGTTCGAATTCTTCATTCATTATTCTTGTAATATAACCCATGTCTCATTGGGCAGCAAAATTTCATGGTCGTCTCCAATGATGCTGAAAAGAGGATCATCCACCCAGTACTCCATGCCCATTTTCTTGTCTCCAGTGGTTTCTTTAAGAAAATCACATTGATCCTCCTTTGGATCAGCGTCTTTATCACTACTCAAGGCATCAAACTGAAAATTTTCAAAATTTTCTTCTTAGTCACTGTTATCATCATCAAGGGAGCCCACGAGACTCCCCTTTGTAATAGGGCAGGCACCACAATTTGATTTATATTCTTTAGATTCTTAAAACATGTCTTTGACTCCATTATAGCTACCACCAAATTATCCTTCAATTGGAAAAACAAGTGCCTCTTTATGGGACTGTTCCAATTCTTTATCAACTTTCAGGGCTTGTACATGATTTCCCTCTAGTTAGTCATTGTCAAACTTCAGAGATCCATTGAAACATAATATATATGACCTTTCTATGAGATCTAAAATGTGCAATTTATTTTCCTTTCTAGCCTTTAGGTGCTCTATTGGCTGCTCATCCTATTTGTTTGTTTCAATGTAGTCACGACATCGGAGAGGTTTGCATCATTTCTTATGTTTTTCATAGTTCAATTGTCACATTTAGGCATTATAAAAAGTGTATTTTGTTGGCTCATATGTTCAAAGTAGCAATAAATCTTGTAAGATGGATTTGAATGTTTTTCTCTATTGCATTTGTAGCAATATTGGTTGCACTATTAGCAGAAATCCCCACAAATGTATAGAGTGGATGAAATCTTAAGCCCTCTTGATCCACACTATGTGAGAAAGTATATTCCCATTATTTCAAGCATTAGTGAACACCAACTATCTACTTGGACTTCATATTTTATGAATATAAATGTACCTGCATATCTAGAGCTAGTAGGCATCATTGAATGTTTCTTGTAGTTGTCAAATGTAAGCTCTTTTTTGTTTCTTCACATTATGACATCATTATAATTTTCTAGTATAATGGTGACTTATGCTAGTGCTAGATCCAACAACTTGTATCTAATTTGGCATTGCTACTTTTGAAAGCTTTTACAACACTAACACTATCAATCAAATTCCATCTCCCTCTCACTTGAAGACAACTTGTTCCTTCATCTAAATCATGTTCTCATTGGAAATCATTTAAGAGAATGTACTCAAAATCACTGTGCAAAATATGGAGTCCCTTGATTCTCTAAAACTACAAGAAGATTGAGTTGTACTGAGTGATGGGAAAGGAAGAGTGAATGTTGTGCAACTTTTATCTAGTAAGCTTAAACATGAAATCCCATGCTCTTTTATTTCGTCTATTGGAAGAAAGAGGAAACTTCTTAGGATTTAGTGGTGTAAGTCCTTAAGGAATATAAATTATTCTACACTAGATCCAAAAGGAGGATTAAAATAATGGCTGGTAGAATGTCAACCAACCTTCCAATAAAGAACTTCTCTCAGAATTTGAAATATGGTTGTTGGGTTTGGGTCTATTTCCAAATGCTACAACTAAATTTACATGGCTAGTAAACTAGAAACCTATGAGGGCCATATTAACAACAATAAATAGAATAAAAAATAGAGCAAGTTTGTTTTCCCTTGTTTCAAGTTTTAGTGTTGGTATATCATATCTAGAAAGACAAAGAAAGGTCAAGGGAAGTAGCTCCAAATTAAAATGACCAGATGAGCAGAAAAGGTGCATTCATATGGGAAAACAAGATAGGAAAAATCATTTGTCATTTTCTTCATAAAACATTCCATTAATCAATTTTTGAATGGATTTTGATACATTCATTGAGTGGATAGTATTTTTAGAATGACAAATGGCATTCATAATGAATACTTGGAAATACAATAATAGCATCTTCACTTATGACTATATATAAGATAACTGACAATTATTATAAATGTATGAATTCATGGAGAATTAATTCCAACGAAGTACAGTATTTTCTAAGACAATTGAGACCCTTCATACCTAAGGTGAAAACCCTCCTTAAGACACCTCATCTTCCTTTCTCTTCTTGGAAAGAAGTTACACTAAAGAAGGCTGGAACTTAGTATGCAAGAGGGGATAAAAGACAGAATTGAATGTAGAAATTTCTTTACAAATCAACTAGCTCTGATACCATGTAGAAATTTCTCTATAGATCAACTAGCTCTAATACCATGTAGAAATTCTCACTGTAGATCACCTGATAATGCAATGTACTAAATCAAAATACTTGATCTACTTATACTATCAAACTTTGCGGAAGCTTAATCAATTTGAGCAAGATCAATCGAAACACATATAACAAAGAAGAAGAAATAATACATATGAAACATAGAAGAATACACTGGGGAAAGCCTCAGCTAAAAACCCCGCTAATTGTATTCTCATATAGGTGGAAATATGTCCGGATTACACAAAGCTTTAGCTCACAAGCTATCCAACTCTTAGTACAATCTCTTAATGTTGCTCATAGACTGAATAGACACAACATATACCTTCCTCCAATCCTCCAAGCCTCCTATTTCCTTGTGCATTTTCTCCTAGGTCCTCTAGCTGCAACCTGTGTGAATAATCCTCTCACACACAACATTGACCTCTGAAATAAGTACGCAATCCTGAAGGAGATAATTCCTTCTGCATGGATGAGTTTCCCTTATAGGAAAATTCCTCCAACTGATAGTACATTGTCCCTTCCTTTGATCTCAACTAGGTCTCTGACTGAACTGACATGCATGAGTTATTTATGAGAGAATATTTAGTTATCTGAAGTGCAGTAGTTACATGCATGCATGCATTAACTAACTAAACTCACAATCAGTTCCACAAACTGTTGGAACTACTCTAACTGGACTTAACTCAGTTAACTGAGCTAACTAATTACAACTCATCCTTATCTCCTTAATTAAGGGATAACTTCCTCAATCAAAGGGATAATTGTTGCATGTCTTCACATAGACTTCATGTTTGATTTTCTCCAACTAATTAACACAAGATGAATTAATTAATTATTTTTCAAATAGTTGCTGAGACCAAATTCGAATTTTAATTCTTAATTTTAATTCAAGGACTAATTAAAATTGGAATCTATCCTGAAATGCTATTTTTAGCATTTCTATTTTTTTCTATTTCCAACAGAGTTGGAGTATATCCTGAAATGCTATTTTTAGCATTTCTTGTTGCCATTTTCAACATTGAAGACTTTGTAAAGAGTTGGAATTTTGAAACTTGTAGGTTGAATTTCTATAATTCCCAAGGGGCCACTGTATTCACAAAAGTTCCGAGAGCGTACCAGAAGAGTCACCTCCCTTTTTGCAAAATTCGTATCCTAGTTTTTGTATGTTTTCTTATTCAATCAAGAACTTTTTCCCAATTGAAAAAAAAAATCAACTTCATAGACACAATATAGAGTTCAAGGGCATAGAATGGAAAGGAACTTGTAACATGTTCTAGTTAGCTTCGATTTGTTGTTGAGATTCACTTCGTCTTAAATGATCTTCACTTCCCTCTCTTTACCTTTCTATTTATCCTCCTCCTTTGACAAAATGATATTTTTCCTACCCCACAATGTTTGTAACTAACAAACCATACTAGTAGCCTACATAAAAATTGTTGGATCTCGAGAAATGATTGGAGCCATAGATGTCAAGAATGTTCAATGAGAAACATGACCACCATGATGACTTAACATGTTCATTAGAGTCTGTCGTATCTCTACCTCCATAGAAATATAAAGAGTCTAAGGATCCTCAAGAAGATGGTGTATAATAGCAGCTTCCACACTATCAAAACCTAGGAAAAAATAACTTCTAGGAAGGCTCAAAAGGGAAGACAATCCACCTCTCTTGAGAAATTGCATTTCCATGGAATGTGACTTTGTAAGTCGCACACAACTGAAGAACCACCTAAATTGTAACTTTTGGAAGATGTAGTTGTAAATATTTGTAAGATATAATCATTACTTTGTTGTTCATGAATGGAATATTGCCTTTAATGTTGTATCCAAGGAAGAAATTTTACTATTATCTACAACACTTACACTAGCTAAAGTTGTATCTTCAGAATCAGAGACAAGTGAAATTCCTCCCATAGCACCAATGTTATGGGCATCTATATTAAGCTGAATTTTGTATTGCAACATATCATCAAGTATGAGAAATAACGCAATCACCCACCTGGTAGCTGAAAATTTTTCCCCTGCCAGGTTATTTGTCATAAAAAATTTCAATAAGTCCAATCTATACCAACAAGTCCATTCTTGGCTCCTATATATCTATTATTGTTATCTTCAATCAAAAATAATGCCAAAATATGAGAAATAGTTGATAATGGACAAGTGCCTTTTTCATATCCATCCAACTTAAAAAGCTTTAGTTGTTGAATAAGAAGGGAAACAACTATGAGAAGGTAATGGCCTTTGTTTTAGTTGTGAAAAGTCACAATCAAATTAGTCATGGAAAAAGAAATTTCATATGTACTTTGCAATAGATTCGTACATGTAGTTAAGATATCCTCAACGGGAGGATTTTCTAGAGGCTTATCTTCATAAGAAAAATCTATTCCTTTTTCATTGGCATTGTCTTTGGGAACCTCAGAATTACCCAGTGACAAGCCAACAACTTGGGCAAGGTCATCACCTTCTTGCGCTAGCTCCTCAGGATGACTAAAGAGCCACTCCATAACCAGTTCAACACTATTGGTTTCAAAATTCCTCAATGCTTCGTCTACCCCGAACCTTAGAAATCCCATGTCAACCATCATAGAAATGGAAGCCTCATCAGGTGGATGACATCTAAATCGTTGACAGGTGCTTCTAGGAATACCATTTTTTCTTCCTTTAACATCACCTACTGCAGTGTATATATGGGTAATAATTGAACCAACAAAGGTAATCAAAGATGGACTACAGTGGAAAAACATTGGATTTCTCCATATAGGTAGAACAACATTGAGAACTTGAGCTTGTAGAGTGTAGAAAAAAGCCTTTGGATCCGTTGGAACAGTGACAGATCCTCCAAAAAATGGTTGCACTAACTATGATGCAGAGGGCACAATTAACAGTGAAGAAGAATTCACATGGTACTCCAAAAGCCTGTAATAGCTTCGTAATGCCCCTAACAACCAAGATACATGCTCTAGCTTGTCATTTTCAATACCTTTATCATTTTCAATACCTTTGTCATTTTCTGTATCCATTCCTTGTCGTGACATAAATGGTACTGTCCACAATGAATGACATGTTGCTTCAAAAGTAGTCAAAATACCTTTAATTGTAGCATGAGCATAGAAACAATTCACACTGTTGTATTTCACATTTGCTTATGGTTGTCATATATAACAATTGTCATGTCATCCACAACTTTCCTAGGGTAGTGACACTTTGAATAAAGTGATGACTCAAGCTCAGATGAGCTACAGTTCTCATCCACATCAACACTGTCATGATTTTTTTTTAAAAGAGTAACCACCACACTTCAAGCTTCAAGTGTGCTATGGTGCTATCCAAGCCTCCTAAAACCCTAAAGGAGGTTGCAGCACGATTATTATAGTCCATAAAAACCTCAAGAACATGCAAGAAAATTGTTTCCAAGTGTATGTATTGTGGATCCAAATATTTGAGAAGAGGGAGAAAAGTTGGCATTAAACCCACATCCCTTAAAGCAGTGTAGCCAAAAAAAGAAGAAACTAGAACTGTTACAAGAGAAAGCAGTGCTTCTAGGAAAGATATCGAACAATAGGATGATTCGCTCGAAAGGGAAATTATTTCCTAGTGCATTAGACTAGGTAATATGCCATGATGTCCTCCTGATGAAATTTAAAACTTTTAACTGACAAAACCTATCCTGATAAAGGGCTCTCGATGATAATATTTTTGAAATAAAAATATCTTCAGGAACCACATAATAAAATCATAATAATGTTACAAGTTCATTCACAAACTCAGGTTCATTAGTGGAAAAAACAGATAAATCATTAGTTTCATTACTTGCTTGCACTAGCACTGTAAAAGCTAGAAGATGAATAGAGATGTATTGTCGCTTGGTGTCTAGACGTGATAAGGGGGTTTCAAAACATAATCTTGTCAGTAAAGAAAATCTAAGGCCAACAGGCACCTTGTATTGATCTAGTAGATGTTTCAGAAGTTAGAGATCACTTATAGAATTCATACCCAAATCAGGTACATGAATTACTTGCAGCCCTCGGTGTCTTGACAGTTCCACTTCAAAATATCCCTTTTGAATAGATTCGTAAGCATAAGAATCAAAATACAAGGAAAAAACTAGCTTATATGAAATAAGGTTAGTCTCATTTTCAGTAGAACAACCTAACAGCCCCAAACCTTCTTCTTTACCACCCCATCCTTGAGAAAAGGAAAACAACTTCATATTAAGAGAAGTATCTCTAATCTAGCATTTTCCCACCGGTTCTTTACAAATGTAGCCAATGTTTGTAAACTAGAAATTACTACATCTACATCTGAAGAAGCAAGCAAAATCGAATGATGTTGCCACCTTAACCTCCTAATACACCCTCTCCTAACATCTCCCTTCCTTATTTACACTTAATATAACACCTCCATTTCTAACCATGCTTTCTCTCACTCAATACCTTCCATTTTTGAAATAATCACTAACCCTAATTCTAATTTTAAAATTTTACAATTTAAAAATTAAAAAAATTTAAGTTTTAATTTTAATTTTAATATTAATTTGAAACTTAATCTAAATTAGTTATAATCACAATAAAAGTATTAATTTTAATCATTATTAAGAATTATTAATAACTATTAATTATTAATTTTATATTTACTTATAAGTAAGAAATTTGTTAAAACTAATTAATAACTTATCATTAAAACTTTAAATAAATAACCTTTCATTTTAATAAGTATTAATACTTATCATTCCTAATAAGTATTAAGAACCATAATAATGTATTATCAATATTATATATTTAATTAAAACAAATGTTGTAAGAAAGTTTGTACAATTATCATTTAGTAAGAAATTAAAATATTAAATATTATATTACTTAAACCTAACTTTCTCTCTCCTTCCCTGAGGTCTTGTCAACTACCATCATTCTCCTTCTATCATTGTCTCATACCTTTATTTATACACTCCATCGAGATCTGTCTTATACACTTATTGATCTATCCTGATGATGAGCCACAGTGGCTTGTTCGAAATGTCGATTGAAACAATATGGATGCGATGATTCTGGAAGATAACTTTACACAAAACATAAATCACAGAAGCCTCAAAGCAATAATATATAAGAAATCAATAGCAAAACATAAACATGCATGCATCATTTGAAATGCCACAAGTTGGAAAATACATAAAATGAAGGAAATAATTTAACCATGAGTACAAAACAAATAATCACCATAAAACGTATGCATTACCATGAAAAGTATACAAAACAATAAAGAAAAACTAAAAATTATAGAATTCATAATTAGAAGGTTTTTATGGGTAAAGAAAAATTATTTATATACTTCCTAGGATTAGAATCAAAACAGTAAAAAAAATTAACTATATTGAAATTACCGAAGATAGAGAGAGAACAAATGTCACCCATAACCTATCATCATCTTATTACTTATAGTGGATTTTAATATATTTTTCGATTTCCAAAACCTTAAAATATTTGTATTGACTAACTACTTCGGAAAAGAGAGAGAGATAACTTTGGGTAGTAAAAACTCGAAAGTAATGAAAAAAGCATAATGCATTATTGGATTGAGCGGGCTTGGACCCAGGTTCAAAGTTAGTTGCGCTAACCAACAAAACCTTACACTACCGGCCCTTCCGGCAACAACCCGTGTAGCGCAGACTACAGTCTCACCCGAGGCAGTATTGGGGGATGCTAGAACCAGGTTTTTGCATCCAAAGGACTATGTGATGTGTTTCTGTCAAACTTAGGGCTTATCTCGACCTTCACGAACCCTAACCCTTAAAACCTAGAAATTGCAGCAATTGAGAGTTAGCAGGTTTATTCCCTTTTTCGATTACGCTAAACATTCATAACATTATATAAATACACAGATATAAGTCTTCGTGAATCTATTGAGTACTTTTCATGATTAATTTCATTCTATATATCAAAACATATAGTAAATTCAAAGATAAGAAATGATACACAAATAATTCTTCAAAACAACCTTTATTATGCTCAGATCTTCAATTACAATGTTTTCCAACCCTGTGCACACAGTTGTAGGGGCCCGCGCACTCAGCTACGGACTTACCAAGGTCTTCATGCACACAGCTGTTGGAGCCTTCCCATTTGCCCAAGTATAGAATATGAAAAATAGACCCAAAACTTGCCCTTCTATGCTCTTCGTTACTTCTACCTCCCCTATTACTCTTTTATGACTCTTTTTTATATGATTTTTCATTACAATACTATGGTATGCAAACCATGGGTGGGTCACAAAACAACATGACTCTTAACAAAATAAAGGGCTTTGACCTTCTAAAATCCATTTTGACTCCTATCGACCTACGCTACTTGTGCTCTGCTCCTCACAATGTGGAGACTTTACAATGTTTAACAAAACTTTACAAAATTTGACCCTAGGGGACCCCGTCCCAACAAGCCCCCAACACAAAGCTATGACTCATCCTGATTCACTCTGCTAGTGTTGCCTCAATCTTTTCTTGCAGAATGTTGAATTCAATCTTCAAGGCTTGAAGATCTAATGTTCCCTGTGTGGTGGCCTGTCAAACCTCTTCAACCAATTTCTCTGTGTTTGGACCTTCAACTGCAAGGCCCATGGTTCTTTGTGTTTGTTGTAGACCTTCAACTTGCTTGGAACGGTCCATGTCAAATGGCTTGCCTCATTGACCCACGACTACATCCTTGAGGTGATAATCGAGGCCTTCTGAAGCAACTCATCAATCTGGGTTTGGATGAACTTTCCTTCCTGAAGTCAGGTGAACCTTTACACAGGTGTTGTTTTTGGGAAAACTAGTGTCTTTTCGATCTGCTAGCCCTCTAGGATTGGCAGCTATCCTAGAAAACAAACAATTAAAGCAATTTGGGATTTCCTCTATGTATGATAGATAAGAGAGAAGCAAAGGAACCAACTTGAATCTTCTTCTTGACTCCTTGCTTGATTTCTCTCCCCCTTAATAGAGCTTGCAACTCCTCTCCTACTTATCCCGCTTAGAGAATACCTGTAGGAACAAAGTAACAAAACACCATCAAAGCATCTTGATCTATTATATCATAAGCAATGCAGAATCAGAAATACATTGAACATACAATGGCATTCATAAATAACAACATTCACCAATACACGATTGTATGGAAGAAAACTCAAAGAACTTTATTAAATAGAAGGGAGAATTACAACCCAGCTATCTGATCCAGCATCATCCTCCCAGCATCAAAGCCCTCTTCACCTCATGCAAAGCAAGATCACCCAACAATACAATGCTCTTTCTCAAATACAAATTATCAGCACTTCCTTGCAGATTACAAAGTTCCAGCCTCTAGATCTCTCAGATGAGGGATCCATTTATAGATGTATGCAAGTGTGTGAGTCATCTTTGGGTTTTTGATTAGTGTCATTCCACTTGTTTTTGGTTCCACTTGGAGATTTCTTAAATCTCTTACTCATCCCTGGGCGAATTCAAAGAGGCAAGTGTCATAGGAGAAGTTTCTAGAAGATTCCATGAGCATCCACTTAGCAAACTGTCTCGGACATTTGTCCATTCTCACTCATCGCACCCCACAGAAGGCCTCTTCAGTATGCATCACACCTGGCTAGTGTAGAAGTCAGTATGCATCGCACCTTGACAGTGGAGCAGTCAGTATGGTCCAGTTTTGGCCAGTTCTGAGTGGTTTTTCAGGTGGAACTTCTGGGGAATGATGTAATCAGCTGACCATGATCCTTTAGGGTGTGAAACAACACTTTTAGGGGTTAAAAATCCCTATTTTATCGACATATAAGATTGGGGTTGAAGTGCCCAAATATGTCTATAACAGTCGCCCCTTAAAGCATGAAGTCATAAATCTTTTAATGTCGGGTGAAATGCTTTATCATGAGGATCTGAGGTATTAGAACCGGAAGGTGACCTATATAAGATACAATAAAAAACATCATCATCATGTTATTTTCATGATCTAGCTGAGGCAGGCATTCCCATGCTCAGCTTTATAAATTCATTTTCATGTACATAGATAGATAATCGTCTGCAGTTGCAGACTGGTGATTCTTTATATGTAGAGTCATCATCCCTAGCTTAGGTGACCATCTGTGCAATTTCTGTGTACATTTGATGTCTTTATATTCTTGAATATATCACAACCTGGATGGATGAAACTAGATCTGGGGTCTTCAAACTTGTTCAATCTTCGCCCGATGTACAAGTCGACCCACGTGAAAAGATGTTCTGAAGTCGAACATGGAAAGACATCACCTGATTACCAGCCAATAATGTGAGTTGTTAACAGACACGAGAGAATCACCGATAATGATGATGACCCTCAAGGTACTACAATACAGTTCACGTGGTGTGAATATATGATCCGATGTCAAACACCACGCAAAATCTTTTGGTCAAAGGCCATTGATGTCAACCTATCGCCGGAAGTGAGAAACTTGCCATTGAGGCATGCAAGCTTCAAAGTACTGAAAGGGTTGTTTCTAAGTCAACTTCTTGGATAATGAGCTGATGTTGACAAGAAGTGACCCGTCATAGGAGGGCCTTAATGTATCCCACATCTATGACACGAAACGAAGCAAATGATTTTCTGGAGGTGAAAACGATCTGACGACGCAAGGTTTAGGAATGGCGGTCATGAAAAATGGAGGGTAAAGGTATTGCAGTGGATGAGGCATTAGCTAGGTGGTGAATTCCCTGAATGACTTCTCTTGAACATATCGGTGACACTGAGATGGATTGGTAGCGTTAACCCCAAAAAATGGATGGTGTGGAGGACAAATGGTGATATGACCGGTGAACGAAATAACCCAACCCGACTCAGTCATGGCGATGGATTGAAAGTATCATGTTCAAGAGCGACCTTCTACCAATAAAATTCTTCAATTTTTCTTCCCCTTTTCCCCAGTCAGCGCTGACCAGTACCTCTTTATTTTTGTCAAGCTTGAGGATCATAACATATGCTTGTTCTATAATTTTCCCTTCGGGCAAACCTGTCGCTATGTTTTAGCAAGTCTAACGACAGTGAAACTCGTTCTTGTCTGGGTGGACAAGTTTTTCGCTATTGTTTTAACAAGTTTAATAACAAAGATAACTCGTTCCTTTTCATGTTTAAAGAGTTTGAAAAGGGTCGAAAAGGAAACTCCAGCAGTTCTTTTTCGTAGCATAATTCCTTAGGTCCGAAAAATATTAAAATAATACAAAAGGGATGACTTTTCGATCACTTTAGCAAGCCGAAAAAGACAAACGCTCTAACTTTTTAATGAGATAATCCCTCAGGTCTGAAAAAGATTAAAATATATAAGAGGGATGGCACTTTCGATTAGTTTAGCGAGCTGGAAAGGCCAATAGCTCGACAATCTTTTCATATTTAACGAGTCTGAAAAGGGTTTAAAGAGGACTCATTTTTTGAGGAACGAGTGGTGTCTAGGGAAGAAAATCATTCCAAGTAAGCTTGGAACTTTCTCAAAACAAGGTGATGTGAAGAGGTTGACTAATGAAACCACTCATCGCAGTTGTTCCTCAAAAGGGTAATCAATCAAGTGGAAGCGTATGATCGGCCAAAAGGATAGAGGTGATGGCAGGAACACAACCAAGGCTCAAAAGGCTGATAGCATGGCAATCACAGAGGTTACTTACCGAAGGTGGATTCATTTTTTAACGAGCTCGAACCGAGAGAAACTATGCTCAGTGAATGCGGGTTTATTTTTTAGCGAGCTTGAACCTTGCAGAAGCTATGCTCGGTGGAGGTGGGTTCATTTTTTAATGAGCTCGAACCTTGTGGAGGTATGCTCAGAGGAGGCCGGTTCATTTTTTAATGAGCTCAAACCTTGCAGAAAGTATGCTTAGAGGAGGCGGGTTAATTTCTTAATGAGCTCAAACCTTGCAGAAATTATGCTCAGTTTTAGTTTTTCCTTTTATGCAAACTAGAAATGACCAAACTGAAAAGCTAAAAAAGCTAGAAAAATTAGAAAACTAAGGAACTACTGAGGTTAGGTAGGATGGTTTCATCAGCAGTTTGGAAAAAAAATTTCCTTTGCTTCGTCTGCAGCACAAACAAAGGTGAATGGTGTGTCAGACCAATAACCTAAACTAAGAAGTTAAAAAGCTAAAAAAACTAAAAAGCTAAAAAGCTAAAAAAAACTAAAAAGCTAAAAAATGAAATTGGTCATTTTTAGCTTGCATAAAAAGGTTTGCATGCCCCCAGGCATCAAGAAAAGGAGAGTCTCCAGTAACCATATGGAAATCACTATGGTTAAGCATGATGGTTTTAGTCAGTGGTTAGACAAAGCACTTCCTTAGCTTTTTCCGTAGAGCAGACAAAGGTGAATGGTGTGTCGAACCAATCACTTAACTTACAGGGAAATTCATATGGTAGGATGGTTTTGTCAATGGTTAGACAAAACACTTCCTGGGCTTCGTCCACAGAGTGGAAAAAGGTGAATGGTGTGGGTTGGCACTACCAATCACATAACCTATAAGTAAATTTATCTTCTCAGCTGGGTTCGTCTCAAAATAGATAAGGTGAATGGTGTGGGTTGGCACTTCCAATCGCATAACCTACAAGGAAATTTATCTTCTCGGCTGGGTTCATCTCAAAATAGACAAGGGTGCATGACCCCTAAGCTTCGTTACATTCATCGGACTACTCACAGTAATTAGGTGGATGGAATGAAGGTTCGAGAGACACTCTTGATGCAAAGGACCATTTAGGGATGATGATTGACTTATGCTTAAGCCCGGAAGTGAAAGCTGGTCAATAGTGACAATTTTTCCTTCAAGCAGGAAACACATCTTTCAGAAGAGTGTTGAAACAATAGCCTCCATGTTATAAACATAGTCACATCCAAGGAGTATATTGTAATCTAACAGTCCTAGGACTACCATCACGTTCAAGTGAACAGTTTTCCTTCCTAAAGTTATCAGTAACTTAGGAAGGATCCCTAACGGTCGACTGGTTCCTTTGTTAAAGCCTCACAAATTCTATGTAACAGGTATAAGCGATGGCGAACCAAGCACTTTCCAAGTAGTTGAGGAAAGGATACTCACTGAAGCCCCTTCATCTATGATAGTGCCAAACACAATCATTTGTAAACTTGTACTATGATCTGGAATGGTACATTAGAAGGAAGGCGGGATCTTGCTAGTCGATTCCAATCAAAGGAAGTGACTAGATTACTTGGAGTCGGTACCAAATAAACGGGTGAAATAACCCCTTGAGTAGCGGGAACTGGGGGATTTTCCTCCTGTTGTGAAGGAATGGGTAGATTGCCCCCAAGTTCATCGGACTCTAAAGTAACAAAAAGAATTTGAACAGTATCGTTCTTACTCTCTTCGGGAAGGATATGATCCTCTGAAGGTAAGACTTGGTCAACTACCATCTTGACCTATTTACTTTGGTCCGATATGGACTCAGAAGATTCACTTTCAACAATAGGTGTTTCGACCAATGGTTGAGTTATGTCAGTCGGATTTTCAACTAGTAAAGGACTTGGGGAGAGTTTCCTGTATCCAAATGGAAGTCGTTGTGGTGAAGCAGGACAGTTATGCAAGACTCTTTTGGCTTCACCCAAAAAAGGACAACGGGGAAGGGTATGGTTCCCTTCACATAACTCACATGGTACTTTGACCTTTCCTTTCTGTCCATGAACTTCACTATCACTAGTTGATGGTGTATTATCAACATGATCAGCAGAGGTTGATGACACCGGTTGGTGTGAATGGGGGGACCATTCTCTCAAGATCCAAGGAATGCACAGAAAATCTCGATGAAAATGGTCTCCTCTACAGATTATGCATGGAAATCTGGGTTTAGGAGCTTTAATGTGCAGATTTTCACCAACTGATGCATCCAAATCTATGGTTGCTTGGTTTCCCCCTTGTTGAATTGGCTTTTTCTTCTTCTCCTTACCTTTCTTCTTCTTCTTAGCCAACTGGTTATTAGCATCACTACTTTCACAAAGAAAAGAGGAAGAAGGGGAGGGAGAAACAAATGAAGAAGAAGGTGAAGGGTCAACTTTAGTATCAACTGGTTGCCAATTCGATTGCTAAGGAATTACTTTATTTTGAATGACAAAGGTTGAGAATAGCCATACCGGCAGACCAATTGTGATTCCTAGAAGGGACAATGTGGCCATATATGGAGCGCCAATATTTCCCCAAGAAAATGGACTAGGATTCCCCTCAAGAGGGATTCCTTGATTGGTGGAATCCATTATCTCAACCTAAGATCAACAAAGGAACATGGATGTTATTCTGAATTTAAATAAATTTTAATGACGCTTTGACACAACTTTGCTTTTTCAATTTTTAAGAGTCGAGAAAAAACTAAAGATGACTCTAGTCCCCTTCGATTTTTAATGAGCCTGAAGTGACAAGTGCTCAGATGGACCTTTTCTTTTAAGGAGTCGAAAAGGAACGAAAGTGACTACTCTAGAAATCTAGACAGAGGGATTACCAAACCAATCGCAAAACTGCAATATACACCTTGGTGATAAATTAAAGAGAAATTACCAAGGACTTATGTACGGCAGTCAATCTTCCCGAATGTTGTGTTCAGTGCATTGCGATCGATAAGGCGACAAACATGGCTTCCTATGGATAAAGGATATAAGCCTATTGTGGTCTCCCAATATATACTCGACGGTACGGGGAGCACAATTCCGTGCTAGCACTTGTCGTATCAAAGAGGAGGAATCACCCAACCTTCGATGAAATGACAGTTACTAGTTTTTACGACGCCGGAACATGTCTCTAGCCTAGACCTCTAGATGTGTTGCATTAGGTTCCAAAGTGTTGTTAAGTTCATTGAAATTTATTTTAGAGTTGATCTTGTGTAGAAGTTTTCTTTCAATGGTTCACCACGTGATGTTATTTGAAATTCCTAAAAATGCAATATACAATGATAAACAATCGTTGTTTATTTTGAGCAATGAAAATCCTAGCTACTAAGGAAAGAAGATTACGATTCTTTCAAACAAAGAGCAAAGAGCACACACTAAATGCACTTTTCCTAAATAATTTTTCGCACATAGTCTAAATGAAAATGCAAATGCATGTATTTGTTTTTCATTTCCTTTAATGTGAAAAATTCCAAAAAAGGAAAACTAAGTAGAGCAAAGATCTGAAATATTTTTACTCAAAACGACATTTCGACAATTTCTTTTCAAAATAGAAAGGAAGACTAAATGACACTTTTCAATTTCGAATAGAAAAATCTTTCGACACTTCAAATATCAAAAAATCAAATCAAATGCATGACAAAAAGTTCAATCAACTATCTTGAGAAGGAAGACTTCACGACACTTTTCTTTTTGACACAAAATGACAGTTACGACACTTTTTGTACCAAAACGACAAATCGATTTAAGCAACTTTTCGACAAAGGATTGTAAATGATGGACAAATACATGAAAACTTTACTAATCCTAATAAATCGAGGTTGAACTATGTGATGGAAGCAGGCTTTAGTAATGAGACATTGTTCATAAGCAGCAAATCAACTAAACAGAATAGAAAACAAGGACAAAAAACCCAAATTTCAAGAATGGAAATAGGTTCAGTCAGTCATCGCACCTATGCTTCACAGAAACAAGTATGAATCACACCTGCTACACTCAGGAAGTGCGATGCATACTAGTTGACAGTGACAGACAGTGTGATGGGCCAGAGAGCGCAACTGAAGTGGGTTTTGGCTCAAATTTGTAGCTGATTTCAGTGATTTAAGTTGAGCTATGATGGACAGTAAAGAGAAAAGTACAGAGGTACGATCTTGAGAGGTTACTGAGCTACCAAAAGGGCATCTATAATGCTTGTAAGTCTAATGTTCAATTCATAAACTAAACTGGAGATTGACTGAAGCAACATTCATCTACTATGCAATTGCAAAGCAAGAGAATTTCGAGGGCTATCTAGCTAACTTCAGGCTCCGTCTATAGTTTATAAAGAAAACAACAACAACAAACAAAAAATCTATTCGCTCCCTAGTGGAGTCGCCATTTTGTTTCTGGGAAAACTAGTGTCTTTTCGATCTGCTAGCCCTCTAGGATTGGAAGCTATCCTAGCAAACAAACAATTAAAGCAACTTGGGATTTCCTTTATGTATGATACATAAGAGAAAAGCAAAGGAACCAACCTGGATCGTCCGCTTGACTCCTTGCTTGATTTCTCTCCCCCTTGATAGAGCTTGCAACTCCTCTCCTACTTATCTCGCTTAGAGAATACTTGTAGGAACAAAGTAACAAAACACCATCAAAGCATCTTGATCTATTATATCATAAGTAATGTAGAATCAGAAATACATTGAACATACAGTGGCATCCACAAATAACAACATTCACAAATACACGATTGTATGGAAGAAAACTCAAAGAACTTTATTAAATAGAAGGGAGAATTACAACCCAGCTGTCTGATCCAGCATCATCCTCCCAGCATCAAAGCCCTCTTCACCTTATGAAAAGCAAGATCACCCAAAAATACAATTCTCTTTCTCAAATACAAACTATCAGCACTTCCTTGCAAATTACAAAGTTCCAGCCTCTAGATCTCTCAGATGAGGGATCCATTTATAGATGTATGCAAGGGTGTGAGTCATCTTTGGGTTTTTTATTAGTGTCATTCCACTTGTTGTTTTTGGTTCCACTTGGAGATTTCTTGGATCTCTTACTCATCCCTGGGTGAATTCAGAGAGGCGAGTGTCATAGGAGAAGTTTCTAGAAGATTCCATGAGCATCCACTTAGCAAACTGTCTCGGACATTTGTCCTTTCTCGCTCATCGCACCCCATAGAAGGTCTCTTCATTATGCATCGCACTTGGCTAGTGTTGAAGTCAGTATGCATCGCACCTTGACAGTGGAGCTGTTAGTATGGTCCAGTTTTGGCCAGTTCTGAGTGGTTTTTCAGGTGGAACTTCTAGGGAATGATGTAGTCAGTTGACCATGATCCTTTAGGGTATGAAACAACACTTTTAGCGGCTAAGAGCCCTAGTTTATCGACATATAAGATTGGGGTTGAAGTGCCCAAATATGTCTATAACAGGTGCTAAGTTCTGCATTGTCTCTTTTCTCTCATCAAATTGCAGTTGTTTCTCATGGATGTCTTCTTCAATCTTCTACAACTATGGATCCTCCTATAGTGAGGTCCACATCTCCCTCGTTTTCTCAAACAATTGGATACAATCCTTGACTGCATCTTCCAGAGTTGTCATATCTTCTTTAATAGCAGCCTCACGCTGCTCTCTGACTTCCAAAGGAGTGGTTGGCTGCAGCTTAAATTGAAGCTCTGATATCTACAACTTTAGCTCAAACCAGACCTTTCTAATTTCCTCCTTTGACTCCTTCACCGCAGCAGCTAACTTCTTAATTTTCTCTTTCCTCTATCCTCCTCCATTCTTCTACAAGTTTGGAGACTATCTCCACCTACTCCTTAAAACTTTATAAGTGTTTTCCTATTGTTCTTTCCTCGAGGCCACTTCTGCTGGAATTTAGAGCTCAGGAAGCTCACTGCAGACCTGCACTATCGCTGCTTCTAGCTGGTGACTGTGCACAACGACCTCTTCTCATTCTTTGAGTGCTTGTGCCTTTTCCTCAAACATTTGATGGTTGTTAGTCTTGACTTCACTAATAAATAGTAATGCCCATTGTTCCCAGACCCTGAACTCATCTGATACTCCTTGATGCAACTCATGCAATGACTGAATGGCGACCACTGCAAGGTTAAGGCTCAAATTATTCATATGCAATAGGTTCACCTTGTCCTCTAAAGTCTCAACGTAAAATGATCCCTCTAGTAACTACACTGCATGGAGTTCTGTGGTGAGCTCTCTTGTTGAGGCTGTCACGCTCGCTTCCTTCAAGCTCGCTTGTCCCACGCTTACCTGGATCACCCTTGTCTGGACCTGGAATTCCTTCAGGCCCTACTGTAATTTATCCAATACCTAGTGGTACTGGTCCTTAATGTGTCCCCAGATAGTTTCAGTGTTGTTGCAAACAACTTCACCAATCTCATCGAGGTCCCCACCGTGAGGACCAATATTGTTGTACTCGCAGACTGATCATATTTTAACTTCTTGCGAGGTACCATGGAACTTCACTTTTGCCTCTTCTTCATCCTGAAGGGGGACTCCAAGTCTATGCCCACTTTCTCTTCACCTTCAGTCTTGTTTGCAACATCGATGCACTCCATTTCTAGTTCTTCAAGGTTAATAGTGACCTGTGATGTTTCTACAACTTTCTCCTTTGGTTCTTCCTTCTCTTTTTTAGAAACTTTTTCTTTTGGTGCTTCCTTCTCTTCTGTAGAGGCCTCTTTCTACTGCGTTTCCTTCTCTTTCTGCATAGCCTTTTATTTTTTCGTGTCCTTTTCTTTCTGCACGGTTGTTTCCTTTGTAGAAGCCTTCTCTGCTTCTTTCTCTTTATCATTTTGCGTCTTTGTCGTAGGTGTTGTTTTTCCCGTTTCACCCTCTACAGTCTTACTTGTTCCTGTAACTTCATCTGATGGAGTGAGCCATTCGCTTGGCCATTTGATGATGACCCCCAAAATTTCTTCCTCTGCGACCAAATATGGCAACTTATGCCATGTTCTTTTGGCATCCTTCTTTGTGTGTATAGACATATTGTGGAAATCTACCTTGAAATCTGCAATATTACTATATTGTGCATGTAAACATGGTGACAATTGTTGTTGTTGGTTGATCACCATATGCAACTCTGTCTTGAACAAGACCTAGAAGATATTCATTTCCATTATGCATTCAGGATCCTTCATCACCCACAGTGAGGCAAATCTCGTAGCCTCGCACAAATATGGATCCTGTGTTGGGAACTAGCTCTGATTAGGTGTTCTCCATGCCACCAGCACGATCAACTGAAGTAACCATGCATAGTGGAATCCCTTTCCATCCTCCTGGGCTTCATAGCAATCCTCAAGGAACTCATGACAGAGATACTTGGCCTAATTGTATCGGAACCCTTTGTTGCATTGTGTAGCCAAAAATACTACTAGTGCTGACACTTCCTCATTATCTTTCTAGCCAAAATTCATGCAGTGAACTGCATAGCTACATCTGATATGGATCTAATTCCATAGCCACATGACTTCTTCACCAACCTGAAGTCGCTTTTCATTTGATCGGCCAACCTATTTTCCTAAGATTTCCCCACAAAAGCATCTACAAGATTCTCACCCTGATAAGGCAACAAGGTAATTCTATGGATCAATGCGTCATCAATTGGAATGGGCCCTCCCAACGAGAGGCACCCATCATGAACCAGCGCCAGCAATTAGCTCACACAGATAGTATTAATGATGCATTGGCTAAAGTGTGGCACCCATAACATGTTAACCAATCATCCGCACTCAATCTCGATCGCCCACTTCATTGGCTCAATTCATGTAACAGTCGACTCCTTATATTATATCTTATTCAAATATTTTCTAGTCTCTAACTATGGGAATTTTGCATGATCACCCAGTTCCCAGTCCTCCATCTTCAAAAATGGTACCCGGGCTAACAAATCCCCTTCCATAGGTACGTCCTCTAGCAACAAAGGTGTGAAGACCTTATACTTTTCCGAGTCTAAGTCCTTAGTCACTTTGGTTGTGGATTTCCAAGGGGGTACATAAGGTGGTAGCTGAGTAATCGACACTTCTTCTTCTACATCAATATCTTCAACCCCCATATTGAGTTCTTCCTCATCCAAATCCAAGGGTTTCATTAGTTTCTTGGTTTTATCCATTTAACCCTTCTTTCTAACCTCCATTGGATTTTTGTACGGTGATTGTCACAGCCATGCTTGCTGTCGTTTCTTTTGCTTCTTTTCTCCTCTCACGGAGGCAGTGGGTTTAGGCCTTGGTGACCTAGGCACGGTGGTAGGTATGGGTTGTGTTATAGTCATTCTCTCCTAGAATATTTCCTTTTTCCACTTAGGTAAATCTTCCTCCCACCCAAGTACTTGCTCCAAAAACTTCTCTCATGTCTCTTTCCAATCCCCTCTAGACATGCAGCAATCGTCTTGTGCACACTGAAGAGAAAAAGCTCAAGGAAATTTCTCTGCAAGAGAAGCGTTCGAATGTGTAGCAAGATGCTATATTTAGAGCCCATTTTGATTTCAAATACATTCGTTCCCTCCATATCTCCTTCATTAATTCTCTTTTGGTGGCATATTTCCAAAGACATGATCCTTAACTACTATCCCCCCACTCCCTTTAACGAAAAAATATCCATCCAATCATTTACAATTTTTCCAATGGCTACCTTTTGGCCAAGGTGTACAGGACCCACCTTGCTAGCACAGTGCCTCCATCACAGCTCCCTTCTGTGCCTTGCTTCAAATTTTCGCGCAGCCCATTCACTTCGCCAAACTGTCCTTCTCACAGTGTAGTTCATAGTCCTACACTTCCTTGCAACTACCTAAAGTACTAAAAATGTCCTTCATTCATATAGTCATTGCGTAGGGATGGGATCACCCTTGTACAACTTCAACCAGCTCCCATTGATTCTTCCTGGAAATATCTCCTTGATTAGCTTCGCGAGATGAACTGCACCTCCATCCGTAATTTCCATGACGGTGTATGGTCCTGGACAATGCATCTAAGACTTTCCTGGAAACTTCGTAAACTTGCTACCATACATCATTACTAAATATCCCCTTTTAAAGGTGTGATACTTAATTGGCGATCATGCCACGCCTTTTCCCTAGCCTTCTGCACCTGCTGATGAAAACCGTCCAAGAATTGATCTTCTTCCAACTCAACTATATTCGTGAGGCATTCCTCCATGATATCTCGATCGGCCATCTCTGTGACTATAGAAATCCACAAATTGCACATGATATACTCCATTGGCATCACTCCCTCTTGTCCATAAACCAGCCTAAAAGGTGTCTATCCAGTCAACTTCTTATAGTTAGTTTTGTATGCCCAAAGGACATTTGGTATGCACACATCCCAATTGTTTATATTTTAATTACATATCTTCATCAAAGAATTCTCCAGGATCATATTAAAGGCTTCGACTATGCCATTTTATTAAGGATGATATGACATGCTTTTCTGATGATACGTCTAAAATTCTTCAAGCAAAGCAGCAATCGTTTCGTTCAGAAATGTGAACCCCTATTTCTCATCAAGATCTTAGGACATCCAAACCTACAAAAAATGTATTCAAATATAAATTTACAGTTCTAACCATGCTACAATCCTTCATAGGTTGTGCCTCAACTCATCTGGTCAAGTATTCTGTTTCCATGATGATGTATCATGCTCCTGTCTTCTTTCCTAGTGGTTGAATAAGTCCTACAAAATCTATTGCCCGTTTATCGAATGCTTGGAGTGAAACTTGTGGGTTTAGAGCAATTTATCCATTCACAGTGACCTCCCAGTCCTCTAATAGACATCGCATGCCCTAGAATATTCCTTGGAATCCTTGTGCACAGTTGGCCACCATAGCCCAGCTCATAGGATCTTTTGTGCAATTTATCTTCCCGCATAATTTCCTCCAGCAACTCCTCCATCTACTTTAGTGAGGATACTTTGTCTTTCATAATCTAGTACATACCTGCACTGAAATTCATCTAATCCCATTTTATACAAGTGCCTTGCAATGACAGAAAAATCCACAGCCCTGACCACCATTTCCTTTAACACATCTAAGCTTTTCTGGCAATAATCATCCTAGCAAAACATCGTATCATTCTTCAATAATTTTTCCATGGGCACAGTGATCTGTGCATATGCTTTGATGAACTTCCTACAGTATCATGTATGGCCGAATGACATGCGCAACTTCTTTACATTACTTGGAGGCTCCAAATTGATAATCACTGCAATTTTAGCAGGGTCCACCATCACCCCTTGCTTATAAACAACGTGTTCCAAAAGTATTCCATATGGTACGCAAAAGATGCACTTATTCAAATTAAGGGATATCTGATATGTCCTACAAGTATCCAACATCATACAAAGACTTGTAACATGTTTTTTCATTAACCCAAACATTGTCCAATCATCAAAGTAAACCTCCAAAAACTTATGAATACATTATTTAAAGGTTGATAACTACATCGATCGTGTCATCAGTTGCCAAGTAAGGAAAGTCATGCCACTTCTTCTCAGGGTCCTTTCATGCCCTGATCGAGACGCACTAAAAGTCTGCCTTGAACTCTACGTACTGTTGTAGTTTGGAAAACACAGTAGGTGAAAATCGCGGCTTACGATTGATAGCCATGCA
This sequence comes from Pinus tabuliformis, assembly GCA_031772625.1. NCBI lineage: Eukaryota > Viridiplantae > Streptophyta > Pinopsida > Pinales > Pinaceae > Pinus > Pinus tabuliformis. Next base: position 1,368,527,627 of record CM062819.1, read on the forward strand.
TATATTCATTTCCATCAAGATCCAGAAGATCTTGATATCCTTGATGCGTTAAGCATCCTTAGTCGCCCACAGCGAAGCATACTTCACTGCTTCTGGTAGGTCCAGTGCGACCAAGAGGAATTGACTGTCTTTAGGCAGCTCCCAGGCTACCAGCACAATGGACAGCAAGAGCCACACATAGTGGAAGGTCTTGTTGAGCTCCTGTGCCTCGCGGTAGTTCGCAAGGAACTCACTGCATAGATCGTGCACCCAATTAAACTGGACTCGTCCGGTGCATTGGGCTGCTAGAGCGATGATAGGTGTCGGCACTTCATCTACACGACATTTCCTCATAACTTTTCCTACCAAAATCTGCGTGGCCACCTTGACTACAGGATTGCAAATACTGGAGATGGCATAGCCTCGTGGCTTCTTCACGATCTTGAATTTCTCCTTCATGGCCTCCACTAGGGCGTGCTCACCACCTTTTCCACCAAACATCATGGTCGGATTTTCCCCTGTATATGGTAGCCGTGTGATACTATGGATCAACCTATCGATGATGGGTATTGGCTCCTCTAGCCACAAACACCCATTGTGCACCAAGCATAGTAGCTGCTTGATGACCAATACTGTAATGGGTGTGTGATTGTAGTGTGGCACCCATATCAGGTTGAGCAGACCTGGCTTGTCTACACCCATGAGCCACTTCCGCGGTTTCAATGCAGTCATCCCAGTGGTTGTTTTAAAAACGAAGTGCATTAGTTGTTTTGTCGCCAAGTGTGGGAACTTCTCCATGTCAGCTAAGTCCCAATCTTCCAGTTTCAACAATGGAACCCACCCCAAGCGTATTCCTCCAAAAACAATCTCGTCCGATAGCAGAGGTATGTGTAGGGTGACCTTGCTTTCATCGATGTCCTTCGGTACCTTGGTCTTGCCCTTACACAGAGGGACATATTTGCGCAAATTAGTGATAGGGTTAGAACCCTTGACTTCAATGTCCTCCAATTCCATCCCCAAATCCTCATCATCCATTGGGATTTCCTCAATGTCTTCCTCCTCCGGCTCCAAGTTAATAGTTTTACCCTTTTCCTGTGCGGTGGGCTTGTCCTTTTGTTGGTTTCTTCTAAGTGATGCGCGCTCGTAGCTTGCTTTCCCTTCTTATCCTTCGCACTCTCCTTGGTCGAGGTAGGCTTCGGTCTAGGCATCCATGGTGACTTGGGCACTTCAGCTAGTACCTCTACAACCTCTGGAGAAGCTCCCTCTGCCTCCATGACAACCTCTAGCACATCCCCCTCGATTGTCACTACTTCAGCATCCATAGCTTCAGATCATGGGATAAAATCACGGATGAAATTATGGTCGGACTATGGAAATTGATCAAACATTGGGTAGTCAAGCAATTCTTCGAAAAATGTGTGGTTCATGTACGTCTAAGAGCTCGCCAACTCAATGCTCAAAATGCCGAGTTTTTTTCGTTGGGTAGCCACACGTAATTCATAGGCCATTTCGAATTCAAATCCGACTGTTCCCCCCACATGCAGTTTATTAATGTCAAATTGGTGGCAGAATATTACCCATAAATTTCGTCTTAAATGCCAGCCGCCCACTCCATTTGGCCGCCTTCTCATCATCAAATCATGAACAGTGACTTTAATGGTCACTTTCCAACTGACCTACGTGAATTTTCCTTGGGTAGCGCGACTCTCTCCGCGCTAACATGAACCTGTGACATCTCCTCGTTCTGCACAATCCTTCAATCACGCAGTTCCCCAACCGGGGCAGCGTAGTTTATAGTCTTGTGGCTCCTTTCAGCTACCTATAGCACTAAGGATATGCTACCTTCATATAGTTACCTGGCCATATCACCAGTGTATGGCTTCAATCGGTTTCCATTAACCTTTCCTGGGAAGGGATCTCTGTTCAATTTAACCAACTCCATTGCTCCACCGTCGGTAATTTCCTTAATGACATAGTGCCCTAGCTAGTTCATCCTGAATTTCCCTGGAAATTTATCAAACATGTTTTCATATAACAAAACCAATTTATTTACCTTAAAGGTGCGCAGCTTAATGTGTCGATCATGCCATGCTTTTTCGTGCTGCTTTTGGACCTATTGGTGAAATCCAGCCAGAAATATTTCTTCCTCAAGCTCAGCAAGCTACACGAGCCTCTCTTCCAAGGCTTCGCGAACCGTCATACCCATAAGTGCTGCTATGCGCAGACTAGGCACAATGTATTCCATGGGCATCAGTGCTTCAACACCATATACAAGCCTAAAGGGTGTTTTTCCAGTCAAATTTTTGCATGTCGTTCGATATACCCATAGTACTGCAAGTATTCGCAGGTCCCAATCACTTCGCTAAGTGTTGCAAACATTACTCAGTGCATTCTCCAGTACCTTATTGAATGCTTCTACTACCCATTAGCCTATGGATGATAAGGCGTGCTTTTCTGGTTATATACACAAAATTCCTCCGTCAGCGCATTAATTGTTTCGTTCAGGAAGTGCTTACCACAGTCACTCATCAAAATCTTTGGACACTCAAATAGTGTCAGTACATATTCAAAGAGAAACTTTGCAGCAGTCACGCCTGTGTAGTCCTTCACAAGTTGTGCCTTCACCCATTGAGTCAAATACTCATTTGCAGTGATAATGTATCGCACACCTGTCTTCTTTCCTTGAGGCTGAATGGGTTCCACAAAATCTATCGCCCATTTCTCGAAAGGTTGTAACGTCATCTATGGGTTCAGAGGTAGCTCATCCCTTTGCGATGGCTTACCAGTCCTTTGACACACATCACATGCCCTACAGTAGGCTTTTGAATCCTGATGGAGGGTTGGCCACCACAACCCTGCGCGCAGAATCTTCTGTGCGGTCGTTGTTCCTGCATAATGCCCTCTCACGGCACCCCCATGAGCATCCGTGAGGATACTACTTCCAAACTTCGGTACATATCGTCGCAATACTTCATCAGACCCCATTTTGTATAGATGTCCAGCAAAGAGAGAAACATCTGTTGCGTGCATCACTAACTTCTTTTTTTGTTGGATGGTGTAGCCTTCTAGGGAAATTCCTGTCATTAGGAAGTGTATGATGTCTTCAAAGTGACAATCCACGATACACACTGCAAAGAGTTGCACGTCAAGCAATCCCTCCTCCAAATTAGTGGGCTCTTCCCCCATTTCAATGCGCGGAAGATGGTTTGGTCCCGCGTTCAGTCATCTAGGCTTGACAATAACTTCAAAATCATACTCCTGGAACAATAATAACCACCTACATATTCTCCCTCCCAACACAGGCTTGTTGACCAGGTATTTTAATGTAGAATGATCTGTATACATCTTAAAATGTCCACCCAGCAAATAGTGTCTAAACTTCTGGAGCACGTATACCATGGATAGTCCTTCACACTCGATGGTGGGATAGTTCTTCTCAGCCTTGTATAACCTCCTGCTTGCAAACGCTATAGGATGGTCCAATTCTCCTCTGCCAGCCTGTGTCAGCACTGCTCCCAGGGCTATACATGACGCATCTACATGTACATGAAACTCCTTCTTCGAATCCGGGAGGACTAAAATCAGCGCAGTGACCATTTTTCCCTTCATTACATCTAATCTTTTCTGGAAGTCCTCGTTCCAACAGAATGTGACATCCTTTTTCAATAGCTTCTCCATAGGCACGGTGATCTAGGCATAGCCCTTGATAAACTACCTGTAGTACCCAGTATGTTCCAAGGTTTCGCACAGCTGTTTCACCATCCTCGGCTCCTCCAGGTTAAGTATCAAAGAGATCATTGCAGGATCTACCATCAACCCCTATTTGCATACCACATGACCCAGCAAAGTCCCAAAAGGGACACAAAACAGACATTTCTTCAAATTGAGTGCAATTTGGTACCTTCGACAGGTGTCTAGCATTAAGCACAAACTAGCCACATGGAATTTTACCAATCCAAACATAGTCTAGTCATCAAATTACACCTCCAGAAACTTATGAATGAAGTCTTTGAATGTAGCAATGACTACGCGTGAAAAAATTGCATGTGCATTCTTTAATCTGAAAGGCATGACAATGTACTGAAAACATCCCCATTCAATCACAAAGGTCATCTTGCTTCTATCTTCAGGCGCGATTTTGATCTGATGGTACCTAGAGAACCCATTAGTGAAGGAGTACGCTTCCTGGCCACCTACATTATCCAATACCTCATCAGTGAATGAAGTCAGGAAAGGATCATGCACGCAAGTGTCATTCAACTCTCTGAGATCTATGCATATCCTTATTTCATCCTTCTGCTTCTTTTCCTGTACCACCATTGGGCTTACCCAATCAAATTATTCTACGGGCTAAATGATGCCTACCATGACCATCTTATCTAACTCTAAGTAGACCTTCTCCTTATACTTCGGATTCAGATAGTAAGGCCTTTTCTTAACCATCTTTGCATCTGGTTTTAACGTTATCTTCATAATTCCTAGGTCTCTTATTATCCCCTTTAACTTCGTAAACTTGGTAGGGAACAAATCCTAGTATTCGCAAAGTAATTGAGCGACCTTATCTACTGTTGCGTCATCCCAGTAATCTCCAATTTTCGTGAATTTGGGCTCCTCCTCCGTACAAATATTTATCTGTTTAGTCTTCAGCGGAACGGTTATATCAGAACTCTCGATTGGCAGTCCCTCGACCTTGCAGTGACCCTCAGTTTCAGGAATATTAATCTTTCATGGGTCCTCATCTTCTTCTTTAGCAATCACATTATAGCATTCTAGCACGTGGCTCGGCTGAGTAGTCCAATCAAGTTGAATCAGATCCAAAGGATCCGGGGGTATCCTAAAGATTGTTGCTTTAACTTTTTGTAGCGCTTCGTCAATACAGTCAAACCTATCTTCGAAGTTGAATGTCATTATGAACCCTTCACGCAGAATATCCCATTTTCCTGTGCCATGGCAAAGGTCTATCTCCAAGTACCAGTTCATCGAGATGACATCCAGGGTGTGATAGAACAAGTGCACCCATTCAGGTTAGGGCTTCACTCCATAGGCCTTTGCCCATTTGGCCAAGTGTGCACATGGATCATCCTTCCCATCATACTTGTCTTTTACTCGTACCTTCAGCTTCCCAAAGCGTGTTCTCATCATCCTCCTACACTTGTGCCAATCATCAAAACTACCCTTGTGCGTACCCCACCATCTCACGGGCGTAGCATGCAGGGCCTAGTCCAAAGCCCAGAAGTGTTGCTTCTCTGGTACTTCCCTTTCAAATCCATCCCAAAACACATCCACATCATTCAAGCCATCATAAGTGGGCAGATTTCTTACTTTTGACGACACACAATGCAGCGACCAGGTCATCATGTTACAGCTGAGTGTGGTTACTTCATGTAGTCGATTTTTCCATCGCTCTAATTCTTCGTCCGAGTCTAAGTTGCATTAAATCTCGTGGTACCATGTAATTATTCCATCCATTGTTGGATTCACCCAATCTTGGTCTAGCATTGTTATCTTATATATGCAATCCAAATCATCATCGCTTTCGTAATAGCAGACTGGTTCAGTATAGCATGATCCTTCAGCAGGATCTAGGGGTACTATTACGCGAAGCAATTTCTTTTCAAATATCATCTTACGCTTCTTTAGGTTGATTACCCCATTCATGTCACTAGCCCAATCAATGCCTAGGAGCGCAGGGTAGGGGTTTCTATCATCCACAATTTCTATTGCTTCAAAATCGGCCAATGCACTCGCACCTTCAATATTTATAGTTACTCCCTGCAACCGTCCCATGGGGATGATCTTCTGCTAATTTTCCATCCTTAACTGAATCGGAGACCACTGCAACACGAGTCTCCCCATCCGCTCTCACGACTACTTTGGAAAAATGTTCACGTCTGACCCCAGATCCAAAATGACTTAATCCATTTCATATTCTCCTATCTGTGCGGTCAATCTCATTTCATGTCATGTACTTGTTTTATGCTTACCAATCTTCCATACCATGCGCGGTTCACCCAGAGTGTTTTTGGCGCATCTATTTATAAGTTCCTATAACCCCTTCTCAGCCTTGCTATCGCACAGCAGCTTCATGTAGGTCTCTACAAAAAAGTTGTAAGCATAGAAGGGTCCATTTCATGAACAGGTTTATCCAGCTCCCTGAGGTAGAGGCCTCAGTGAAGCTATTCCTTGCTTCCATGAACATTTCACGTGCACGCTCCAAAGCAAATTCAACCTCCTTCTCTGGAGCTTTGCGAACCCATGTGTTGTCTTTAGGTTGTTTCCCCTTATTGTCACCCGTTGCAATTCCACTTTGGAGCACTATATTCACATTCAGATCCTCTTCACAAGGCTCAGCCCTCATCATCTACAGGTTCTGAGTCAGCTGTGGTGGTAGCACCCCTTTGTCACGTATCCTTTCTATCAGTGTAGGGTAGTGCTCAATCTCATGATCAAACTAAGTACAATATTTGCACGATGGACGTGTTGGGCTAGTGCATTCGCGAGCATGGTGTCCTGGCCTTCCACAATTGTAAGAGATCAGTTGTCCCTGACCTCTGCCAGGGCCTCCTCCACCTCGGCCTCATCCACGCCCCTGAAAGCCTATTCACACCATACCAGCGCTCTGGTCTAGAGGCCACGTTTCTACCTAAACTCTTTATGTAGGTGTTATGTCCATCATCAATTCATAACTTTGCCTGTTGCACTCATCATGCCCTACCGACCTGCAAAAGTTGCAAAACATTTGTTGTGGTGTTTGTAAGAACTTCTGCAGCAAATGACAATTATTAGTCGTATGTTTCCCTGCTACCTGACATATAGTGCACCACGACACAGGCCCCACGCTCGACTATTTGGGCTTCTGGCCTCAAAGGCATCAGTCCTCCTCCTGCAATATAATTCGCAAAGACCAGGCAGTGGTCTTTGTCATGCCCCTGACCCTTACATTTCAGGCACCATATGCACCTTCGATCGAACTGTTCTATCCTGCTTCAGACCTTGCATTTCAAGGAAAATATTTTGAAACTGTGCATGGATCTGTTGAACCCCTAGATTCAGATTTTTCATTGGAGTTTCATGTAATCTTATTGCAATCTCCAAGAACTCTGCCTGAGTTGTAATCTTCTGTTGTGATAGCGCAACCCTTAGGTGAGGCAGGAGCGAAGCCACGAACCACTCGCGGTGCTGTCCATCTATTAAGTTCATATTAGCTTCGCGGATTTTACACTTCAATATCTGATCCAATTCCCAGGGTGTCTCACCTGGTTTCATTGTGATTTCCTTCAACCCCACAATCGACTGCGCCTCAGATTTAGGCCTACTAAACTCTTTATTCAGCGCAGTCTAGATCTCTTCCAACCCCATGTTTGGGTTATCATTAGAGTACTTGATGTACCAAGTTAGTGTGTGATCCTGCAAAGCACTAACCAGCATCGCCTTCTTCATGTGATCGTCTGTGACACCCTGAGCTTCCCATACAGCTTTTATGATGAACCAGAACTAGTTCAACTCCTCATTTCCCAAGCCCTTAAACAAAGTTAGCTTCACTGAATTCGCCATGTTGAACTGTGGTGGAGGTGGTGATGGTGTGGGTGAAGTCGTAGGTGATGGTGGTGAAGGTGGAGGTGGTGTGGGTGGAGGTGGTAGTCGCGGGAACCCTTGTTTTATCAACTGAACTGCACTTAGTAGAGAAGCCTGTGCTACTCCCTCTTTGTCACTCAAAGGAGGTGAAATCAATGGGCTATATTTAGGACCCTTTCTTCCTTCATTCCTGTAAGTCTTTCCACTTCATGTAGCTCCGAACATCAAGGTAGCTGCATAACCCGTTTTTCGAATAATAACATCTTAATCCAAGTATTTAAAGACTTCAAGTACTTACCTCGTGGATCTTTGAAAAAGCACCACTCCACCTCGCTGTAACTGACTGAGGTATCGACCGTGAATTCTGTCACAAACCCTCCTATGATATGATCAAGCCAATGATTGACAGTGTGGGTGATCTTATCCTCAGAGGCTTCCAGTCTTTGTACTAACTCTAGGGTCCAGACAATAGGAGCATCGAGCCTCCACCTTTCTTGGTTATCCGCTACCTTCATGATCCACTCGTATAACTCAACTGGAAAGGAACAGAAAAAAGATTTTGTGGATTTCTGTATATAGGTACCTGCCTAACCACAATTCCTTTGTCAGCCGGGGATTCCTATTCTCCTGTGCCGCGAATTCGTGGATCTTCCTATCCAACCAACCTTCGATCTCTTTCTTAGTTCGATTCCAGTGATACAAAATCACACATCTCTCATGCAGATTCTGGTCCTAGCAACGAAACCAATTGTTGGCTTTGTGGGCCCTGACCTAGGTTCAGCGTTAGTCAGCCAAACAAATCCCTACACTACTAGCCCTTTTGGCATCATCCCACAGAGCACGGACCAAATTCTCACCCGAAGCAGTATGGGGGGATGCTGGAACCAAGTTTCCACACCCTGAGATGATCATGATGTCGTTTGTACCCCCTGCCCCTGCTTTCGCGCAGGTCGCTAAGCCTTAGGGATCTATCATTCTACCCTTTATTATGCCCTTCAGTACCTCTGCAAAGGTGTATGATTGACCTTCACACAGCCCTAACCCATGGTTCAGGTACTTTCATGCAACTATGACAATGTATTGTATAGGTTCCCAAGTTGTCTCAAGTGTTTTACTTATCTTACTAATCTATCACAGTTAGCATCACGTAAACTGATATCTTTACTTGCATTCAATTAACATATATAATCACATACATTCGCGCATCAAATAAACATTGTAAAATAAACCCAAACATAATATAATCAGATGCATTAACAGAGACTAAATACACAGTAATTGCTTAATATTTTCTCTTTATTAATATTTTCCAGTTTAGTACAGACTCTATCCACCTTGCGTACACAGCTGTAGGGGTCCACACACTTAGCTACGAACTTCCACCCTAGGCCTCTGCGCACTCAGCTGTAGAGCCTCTACCTACACTAAGACCCGAAACACTTAGACTTCCCTACCAAATTTCCAATGCTTAACTCTCTTCTGCCTAGAGCTTACTTACTTAGCTCCTTTTATACAATCCCATGGTCCATGGACCATGGGTAGATGTTTACAACCAACTTGACACTATTACAAAATAATGGTGGACAACCCTTTATGAATCTTGACACCTCCGCTCTCCGTGACCACAAAATGCGAAGACTTTACAACTTTATCACAAAATTGTTCCAAAATATGGGATTTTAGCCCCAAAACTGCTCTTAGGGGAACCCGTTCCCAACAAGTGCACACCCAAAAAATAATTCCTTAACTTTTGGAGCGCATATACCATCACCAACCATCACGCTCCATGGTCAAATAACTCTTCTCTGCCTTAGAAAAATTTCTACTCGCAAATGCAATCGGATGGCCGATATCTCCTATGCTTGGTTGGTTTAACACTGCTCCTAATTCTATGCAAGATTCATCTACATGTACATGGAATTCCTTCTTCCAGTAAGGAAACACTAGAATAGTTGTTGTAACCATTTTTTCCCTTAAAACATCTAAGCTTTTCTGGCAATCATCATCCTAGCAAAACGTCACATCCTTCTTCAATAATTTTTTCATGGGCACAGTGATCTGTGCATATGCTTTGATGAACTTCCTACAGTATCATGTATGGCCGAATGACATTCACAACTTCTTTACATTCCTTGGAGGCTCCAAATTGATAATCACTACAATTTTAGCAGGGTCCACCATCACCCCTTTCTTATAAACAACGTGGCCCAAAAGTATCCCATATCGTACGCAAAAGATGCACTTCTTCAGATTAAGGGATATCTGGTACATCCTAAAAGTATCCAACATCATAAAAAGACTCGCAACATGTTTTTTCATTAACCCAAACATTGTCCAATCATCAAAGTAAACCTCCAAAAACTTATGAATACATTATTTAAAGGTTGAGACTACCACCCTAGAAAAGATTACAGTGGCATTCTTAAGTCCAAAGGGCAAATCTATATACTTAAAACAGACCCATTTTGTAGTGATGGTAGTCTTACTTCTATATTCTGGCACCATCTTGATTTGGTGATATCCTGAGAACATGTCTGTAAAAGAGTAGGCTTCTTGACCACCAACGTTCTCCAATACTTCATTTGTGAATGACATACGGAATGGATCATGTAAACACGCATCGTTCAACTTCCTTAGGTCTACGCAAATTCAAATTTTTCCCTTTGTATTCCTCTCCTAAACCACCATAGGACTAACCCAGTTCAATTCTTCTACAGGCTCAATAATCCCTATTGCAAGCATCTTATATAGTTCTTCGGGCAGGTTTTCTTTGTACTTAGGACTCAACCGGTACGAGCGCTGCTTTACTGGCTTCGCATCTTGCTTCAGATTGATCTTCATAACACCCAGATCACCTACTATTCCCTTCAGATCAGAAAACTTTGTTGGAAACAAGTCCTGATATTCCCGTAATAGCTCTGCGACTTTGTCAACTGTGTCCTCATCCCAGTAATCACCTATATTGGCGAACTTCATCTGCGCTTCTGATCCGATGTTCACTTGATTAGTTTTCAATGGTTTTGAGATGTCAGGAACTTTTGCCTTAGGCCCGGTGACTTTGCGTTGTCCCTTTGACTTAGGGATACTCATAGTCTTGGGATCTTCCTCACCATCTTCTATGGTAACATTATAGCATTCCTGAGCATTGTGCAGCTACGTACTCCAGTTTGGTTGTACCCACATGATAGGCTCTATAGGTGTTTTGAATATTGTAGCCTTGATTTCCTATAATTCCTCATCAATACTTTCAAATCCATCCTCAAAATGGAATGTTAACACAAAACTTTCCATCAGAACGTCCCACTCTGTGATTTCATGTCGCAGATCTGTTTTTAAATACCAGTTCATTAGAATATTATCCAGAGTGTGGTAGAATATATGCACCCATTCATTTCGCGGTTCCTCTCCCCATGCTTTCATCCAATGAGCCATATTTTCATATGGACCATCCTTTATTGTATATTTTTCAGTGATGCGGGTATTGGCATATCCAAACCGTAGCTTCATCATCCTATGGTATTCCTTCCAGTCTGCAAAACTATTCTTATGTGTACCCCACTAATGCTCCTCCGGTACATCCCTTTCAAATTTATCAAGAAACAAATTTACATCTTCTAAGCCATCATAATATGGTAAATTGCGTACCTCAGTAGATATACACCGGAGTGATTTAGTAAGCATTACAGCGTTGACACTTCATGCAATATATTCTGCCAATGCTCGAGCTCGTCATCTGAATCCAAGTTGCAGGAGTTGTCCTTTTCCCAAGTAATTCTCCCATCCACTTTAGTGTTTGTCCAGTCATCATCCCATGTAGTAAGCTTATAGATCTTCTTAATATCATCCTCCTCATAGTAATCTCGGACTAGTTCAGTATACTGTGCACCCTCAACTAGATCCAATGGAACAATGACTCTTAGTTCCTTCTTCTCAAATATCATGTTGTGCTTCTTCAGGTTGATGACCACATTCATATCAAATGCCCAATCAATTCCAAGCAGCACCGGGTAGGGATTACTATCATCCACTATTTTGATTACCTAAAAATCAGCTATAGTGCACGCCCCTTCAATGTCTACAGTTACTCCATGTAAGTGCCCCATAGGAATAATCTTCTGTTGGTTCGCCATTCGCAGTTGAATTGGGGACCATTATAGTATTATCTTTCCCATTATTTTCCAAGTTTGTTTAGGAAACACATTCACATCAGATCCCAAATCTAGGATCACCTAGTCCATTTCAAATTCTCTCATTTGTACGGTCAATCTCATCTCCTAACCAGTCCTTTTCTTACCTTTTTCGACTTTATGAACTTCGCATTGTTTAGGCAGCGGATTACCCTTACCAGCGCAGTTTTCAGTCAACTCTTGCAGTACCTCTACTTCTTTCTAGTCCCTTAAGAGCTTCATGCATGTCTGTAAGAAGGATGTTAACACTAAAGGATCAGTTTCTGGTGCAGCAATGAATTCTTTAGTCTTCTTTGTTCGTGCATCCTAAGTTTTTGATGTGGAAGCTCCTAAATCCACAAATCTCTTTTTCGCCTCCATAAAAGTTTCCTTGGCCTTGTGTAAATCAAACCCAACATCTTTTTTAGCAGCCTTCTGCACCCATATATTTTTCGCTAGTTGTTTTCCTACGGCTTTATCCTCCCTTGTATGTATACTGCTTCACGCAACGATATTAACACTAGTCCCATATTTGCATGATTCTGCTCTCATCACCTGGATGTTCTGAGTGGGCTGCTAGTTCTTCTTCTCTTGCATCTTTGCAATGAGCACGAGACAATCTTCTATAACATGGTCCAACTGTCCGCAATATTGATAAGAGGGGTGTGTTGGGTTTCGACAATCTCATGCAAAGTGGCTTCGTTCCCCACAATTGTAACAAATAATATATTCGCAACCTCTTCCAGCTCCTCCCCCTCGTCCTCTTCCTTGTCCCTGAAATACTCTGCCCGTTGTAGGTGCGCCTTCATCCTGCTGAGGACGTGTCTCAGCTTGTACTCTATATGTCAAATTTTTGTCTATCATTAACTCATAACTTTGGTAATTGCATTCATCATGTCCTATAGACTTACAGAAATTGTAGAATACTTGTTGGGGAGTCTGTACAAACTTCTGTAACAAATGGCAATTGGTTGTCGTATGTTTTCCTATTATTTGGCAGATAATGCACATGGCACCACACCGGTGCTCGACCCAGCGATAATTTCTGGCTTTAGGGGGATAGGATCTCCCCAATTAGATATTTCTGATATGCCGGGAACTGATCCTTTTTGTGACCATGCCCCTTTCACTTTAAGCACCATACTTCCGTGCAGGTCACATTTTGGACCTCTTTTCTCTTTTTGAGATCCTGCAACTCCATATGTAGGCTAGCCAACTGTGACTAAATCTGTTGCACTCCCCTATTTGTATCCTAAATAGGTGAAGCCTCCAACTTCATAGAAATTTCTAGTGCTTCAGCCTACGTTCCAAGCTTCTATTGTGACAATGGTAATCTAAAATGAGGTAAAAACAAAGCAATATACCAATCCTTATGTTGCTCATCCGAGATCTACAGGTTAGCCTGTTGTAGCAGACATTTCAACCTTTGATCAAAATCCCATGTAGATTCATTCACCTTCTGCTTAATTTCTTTGACCTCGGTTACAGACAGGGCTTGAGACTTAGGCTTCGTGAATTGTTGAATAGTGACATTCCTTCGACTATTGAGCTTACAAATGATAATATCGCCATTGCCTACACTACCAACTTTTTTGGCAACAACCCGCATAGTGCAGGCTACAATCTCACCTGAGGTAGTATTGGGGGATGTTAGAACCATGTTTCTACATCCAAAGTACTGTGTGATGTGTTTCTATCAAATTTAGAGATTATCTCAACCTTCGTGAACCCTAACCCTTGAAACCCGTAAATTGCAGCAATTAACAGTTAGCAGGTTTATGCCCTTCGTTGATTATGCTAAACATTCATAACATTATATAAATACACAAATCTAAGTCTTCACGAATCTATTAAGTAGTTTTCATGATTAATTGCATTCGACCAATCAAAACATACAGTAAATGTTGGGTTGTGTTATATTCTTTCCACGACTAGCACTATATTCTTTGGACCCTATATTAGGTGGGCAGACCTACCTATGGTTTTTATGCATGGTTTTCACACATGGTTTTGAGCGCGATGGTTTTCAGTCCATTGTATTGGATGCTTCAGCATGTATATATATGTATTGTAACATTGAAAGGATCGTAATGAAAAATCAAGCTGGTAGTCCTGGTTTTGGGATCCAGGGGAAAATCTCTATGTATATGTGTTTTATGTGTTATCCTCTCGCATTGTTTATATTATGTGTTTTAGAATTCATATGCAGGTAATTTCTGTATGGGGTTAAAACCTACATTTGGTATCAAAGCTGTTTTTGCTTCAAGGGGATGCCTTTGTTGCTGGGGGGTTTCGCTCGGGCCTGTGGTAGACCCTGTTCAGTGGGAGATCTGCGGGATCAATTCTGGAGGTGAAAGAAGATGTCGAGCAGTGGAAATATAGAGATCGAGAAATTTAATGGTCAGAGTTTTGAGTTATGGAAACTCAAGATGGAGGATCTGTTGGTAGATAAATATCAGTGGATCGTGGTAGATCTGGGTAATAAACCAACGGGAGTGTCCGATGAATAATGGAAGAAATTGGATCGGAAGGCAAAGAGAAAAATGCGATTGTGTGTCTTAGATTCAGTATCGCTGAATGTATCAGGGGAAGCTACGACTAAGGCTTTATGGGACACGTTAGGGACTTTGTACCAATCTAAGTCTCTGGTGAATAAATTGTTCCTACAGAAAAATCTATATAACCTGAGGATGAAAGATGGAGACTCGGTGACAGAGCATCTGAATGCATTTAATACTGCGGTAAGCCAGTTATTATCTGTTGATATTAAAATTTCAGATGAAGATACTTGCATCAGTTTGTTTTTTTCTCTACGAGATTCGTGGTATAGTCTAGTTATTACAATAGGTAGCAATGCAGCTTCCTTTTAATTTGATGAAATAGTCTCATCCTTACTAACGGAGGAGATGAGATGGAAAAATATGGAGAGCCAAAATGGTGATGCCTTGTCTGTACAAGGAAGGTCCCAGAACAAAAACAAAAATAAGTCATTGAATGGGAGATCTAAATCTAGAGGGAGATCTAAATCTCCAGGAAAACCTATAAAGGTGTGCTGGAAATGCGAAAAGGAAAGGCACTACAAAAGGGATTGTAAATCTACAGCTCTTGACAAAGGAAAGGGATATGATGATTCTCCTTCTGCAGAGGCAAAACCACCTCAAATGAAGGTGGGGATGTGTACTTGGCTACTTCAATACACATGTAGATCATGAGGCATGGTTGATTGACTCAGGTGCATCCTTTCACTTCACTCCCCATAGAGAGTGGTTCTGTGAGTATGAGAAATATGATGGTGGTGATGTCTTCTTGGGGGATGACAAGAAGGCTAAAATCATTGGTCACGCAAAAGTTAAGTTGAATTTGTAACGTGGAAGGATTAGAACACTTCCGAGTGTTCTGCATATTCCTGCATTGGCCAGAAATCTTATTTTTGTAAGAAAGCTAGATGATATAGGTGTAGAAACAGTGTTGGAGAGGATACCTGCAAGATGGTTCAGGAAGCAGTGGTATTGATGCAGGGAGTTAGGATTGGAACTCTATACAAGCTGCAAGGTATCATTGTTGTTGATGGGTGCAACATTTTTGTGGTTCCTGAAGGTGGAGCAGAAAATCTAGTGGTCTCTGGAGAAAAGACCATGTTATGGCTTCAAAGGCTTTGGCATATTGGAGAGAAGTTATTTTGAATACTTCATGGTAAAGGTATGGTAGAAGGTATGACTAATAGCTATCTATATTTTGATTTCTGTGAAAATTGTGTATATGGGAAGCAGAATCGGGTGAGTTTCCCCTCTGGTGGTAGGAGGGCGAAACAGATATTAGAGCTTGTGCACAGTGATGTGTTTGGACCTATGAAGGTTCCATCACTGGGTAAGTCTATGTACTATGTATCATTTATAGATGACTTCTCAAGGAATACATGGATATATTTCCTTAAGAAGAAATTCGAAGTCTTTGATAGGTTTAAAGAATTTAAGGCTCTAGTGGAAAACCAGACAGAAAAGAAGATAAAGGTGCTGAGGACAGATAATGGTGGAGAGTTTTGCAAGAAGGAATTTGAAGAATTTTGTAAGAAGTGTGGTATAGCACGATAGATGACTACTCCATACACACCTGAGCAAAATGGAGTTGCAGAAAGAATGAACAATACGTTGATGGAAAGGGCAAGAAGCATGCTTAGTCGTGCCGGGTTAGGACAGGAATTCTGGGTAGAGGCGGTGGAGACTGCATGTTACTTGGTCAACAAATCACCTTCATTAGCGTTGGAGGATAAGACTCCACAAGAGTTATGGATTGGTAAGAAACCCTCTCTTTCACATATGAGGGTATTTGGATGTGATGCATATGTACATGTTCCAAGGAGAAAAGAACAAAGTTGGATAGCAAATCTGAAAAGTGCATCTTTATTGGGTATAACGATGGTTTAAAGGGTTATAAACTTTGGAACCTAGTAACAAGGAAGGTTGTGTACAACTGAGATGTGGTGATCAGAGAGGTGAAAGATGTTATTAAACATGAAGTCCAACCAAAGGAACCTGAGAAGATAGAGTTTGAGATAGAGGAAGAATCAGACTCTACAGCAGAAGAGGAATCAGAAGATGAAGAGCCACAAACTTCGGTTGTGAGAAGATCAATTCAAGAAAGAAAGCAGCCAAAAAGGTATAGTCCATATGCTTTATGTTCAAATTTTTCTTTATCTATTACAGATGATGATCCCAGAACTATGAAGGAAGCAGTAGATTCAGAGGATGGAAAACTCTAGAAAGAGGCCATGGTTGATGAAATGGCATCTTCGCACAAAAATGAGGCTTGGGATCTGGTGGAGTTTCCAGCTAGAAGGAAACCAATGGCATCAAATGGGTGTTCAAGAAGAAGACAAATGCAGAAGGAAATGTGGAGAAATACAAAGCTCAGTTGGTAGCAAAAGGTTATTCCCAGGTGTCGAGAATTGATTTTGGTGATAATTTTTCTGTTGTTGCCAAGGTAGCTTCTATTAGATTACTTTTATCTGCTGCTGATGCTTTTGATTTTGAGGTAGAACAGATGGATGTGAAGACATCATTTCTTCACGGGGATCTAGAAGAGGGTATCTGCATGATTGCAACATGAAGGCTTCATAGTGAAGGGTAAGAAAGAAATGGTATGCAAGTTAAAAAAATCTATGTATGGGTTAAAACAGTCACCAAGGATGTGGTATCAGAAATTTGATACATTTATATGGGGACTTGGCTTCACCAGAAGCAAAGCAGATCACTGTGTGTATTTTAAATTAATTGGTGACCGTGTTATTTATCTGGTCTTGTATGTGGATGATATGTTGCTAGTTGGAAATGACAAAGAAATTATCCTAGATTTGAAGACCCAATTGTCCTCCAAATTCGACATGAAATATATTGGTGCTGCAAACTATATTTTGGGCATGGAAATTAAAAGAGATCGGGCAAATAGGAATTTCTAGCTAAACCAGAGGAAATATGTTGAGACAATAATACAGAGGTTTAATATGAACTATAGTAAATCGGTGAAGGTTCCTATTCCTGTAGGTGTGAAGTTATCTGCTAAACAGTGTCCCAAGACACAAGAAGAGGAAGAGAACATGTCATGTGTTCAATATGAAAGTGCAATCGATAGCCTGAGGTATGTGATGGTCTATACTGGACCAAACATTGCACATGCAATGGGAGTATTGAGCAGGTTTATTTCAAAACCAAGGAAGGAGCACTAGACAGTAGTGAAGCAGGTTTTCAGGTATTTGCATGGCACTAGTGATTATGGCTTGTGCTACCAAGGAAGACCAGGATTGGATAGAGTGTTGGATATTCATGGCTTTGTTGATGCAGACTGGGCTGGAGATCTAGATCAGAGAAGATTTGCAAGTGGGTATGTGTTTAACCTATTTGGAGGTGCAGTCAGTTGAATGAGTAAGAAACAATCTGTAGTGGCACTATCAACTATAGAGGCAGAATACATGGCAGCCACTCATGCAAGCAAGGAACCAGTTTGGTTGCAAAGATTGTGTTCAAGTATGGGGTTAGTACAGGGAGATATAAGGATAGACTGTGACATCCAAAGTGCAATTTTCTTGGTAAAGAACCGTGCTTACCATTCAAAGAAAAAGCACATTGATGATTAGTATCACTTTGTGAGGGTTATGATAGAAGACAAAAAGGTGTACTGGTAAAGGTAGACACTTTGTATAATACTGCAGATGCATTGACAAAATCTATGAGCTCTGAGAAGTTCTCTTGGTGTAGATAAACAATGGGCATTGTAGGGTTGGATAAATGATTAAGCTCTCCTGTGGCCCCTTGTGGAAAGAAAACAACAAGCGAGATAATTTTGGGTTGTGTTATATTCTTTCCATGAGTAGTCCACCTAGTCAACGGGGAGGTTAGAGGGGGGCGGAGCACCCCCTTCGTTGCACTGATTACGCAGTGGGGGGGCACAGGGGGGTAGAAACCCCCCCTATATGGGGGGTTTGAGGGGTGTGGTTAGCCCCACTCTACAGGGTCTGGGGCAATGCCCTGGGGAAATTTTTTTTGGACCCTATATTAGGTGGGCAGACCTACCTATGGTTTTGTGCATGGTTTTCACAAATGGTTTTCGGCGCGATGGTTTTCGATCCATGGTACTGGATGCTTCGCCATGTACATATATGTATTGTAACACTGAAATTAACATAATGAAAAACCAAGCTGGTAGTCCCAGTTTTGGGATCCAGGGGAAATCTCTATGTATGTGTTTTATGTGTTATGCTCTCGCATTGTTTATTTTCTATGTTTTAGAATTCGTATGTAGGTAATTTCTATACAAGGTTAAAACCTATAGTAAATTCAAAGATAAAAAATGATACATAGATACACATATAATTCTTCAAAACAACCTTTATTATGCTTAGATATTCAATTACACTTCTTTCTAACCATGTGCACACAACTGCAGGAGCCCACGCACTCAGCTGTGGACTTACGAAGGTCTCCGCGCACACAGCTACATGAGCCTTCCCTTTTGCCCAAGTATAGAAGAGGCATAACGGACCCAAAAATTTCCCTTCTATGCTCTTTGTTACTTCTATCTCCCCTATGACTCTTTTATGAATCCTTTTTATATGACTCCTCATTACAATACCATGGTTTGTGAACCATGGGTGAGTCGCAAAACAACTTGACTCTTAACAAACTAAGGGGATTTCACCTTCTAAAAGCCCCTTTGGCTCCTATCGACCTATGCTACTCGTGCTCCGCTCCTCAAACTACAAAGACTTTATAATGTTTAAAAAAACTTTACAAAATTTGACCCCAGGGGACCCCATCCCAACATGCATATAAAACCTCATACTAGGAAAGTTCATCATTCATAGATGTTAAAAAGAGAAGGCATCAAAGAGAGAGAAAACGGGTCTTCACAGTAGAGATATATTATGAGGAGCTTGATGTGCAACATCGTGTGGCATCACAAGAAAGACAAAAACAATATTCACTTCTTGCAAAAAAATAAACATTCAAGTACTGATATTTAATAAAGAAAAATACAATATTATTCATGTATAAAGATATCCACCATTAACAATTTTAAGTGTATATATTGTAGTCATGCTAAGAAGGAAAGAGGACCCATTTCTAAACCATATCAGGCCTTTGTATTTGACGGATTAGGGACAAAAAAAGTTACTCAATATTGTCTCGTAACATGGTCCATATCTTCTTTCAACAATATTTCCCACCTTAATGCATCAATGTTCAGGTTCATGTTTGGGTACAACACAATATCCTATTGGATGCGATATATAGGTTTCTAAACTTCAGTTAGGAAACCACTTGAGTAAAAAAAATGTTACAAATATTATAACTCGCCTCTGTGCAAAACCATGCATAAAGCATTTTCTCATAACACTTGGCACTGCCATTTTCTCTACTACCAAGCTCAGACTTTTTTAGCAGACTCTGTTCCATAAACAAAATTGCATTATTTGAGCTTTGGATGTAAGAGGCTAGCTTTATTTTCCACTGACATCAATATGGAAGAATGAACAAATGGATACACTTTTGATTATGATCTCCATCTTTGGCTTCTTCAAGCCTTCATAATAGTCAAACAATTTTATTTGAAATAACCTTTCCAAATCTCACAAACAAATGTCCATCATAAGTGCTACTTGTGCTTCCTATAACATCTTTGTCATTTCCTTCCAGCTACTCATCTAGCCATCTCCTGTAGTTGTTGGGGGATGGTTGGATTACTTGGATACCTGGAGCTTTTTTTTAATCTGGTACTAAAGACTACAAAACTATGGTAACCTAATGCATGGTGGGATGGTTAGAAGGTTGTATCTTTGTGCAAAGCAGTGCAAGTTGGAATATCTTTCTTACAACCTGTTGGGATGGGGTCCCCTAGGCTCAATTTTGGGGCAAAATCCCAAGTTTTGGTGTACAAAATGTAAAGTCTCCGCAAATTGTGGTCACGGAGCGCGTAGATAGTTAAAGTTTCATAAAGGGTTTTACCCTTATTTTATGTAAGTTGAGTCGGCTTTTTAATACCTACCCATGGTCTGCGACAGGTGTGTCTTAGGATGTCTAAGAGAGGAGAGAGAAGATGAAGATGAATGTAATGGTTCAGTAGAAGAAAGATCATAGAAGTCTTAGAGTAGAAGAAAGGCTCTGCAGCTATGTGTGCAGAGGCCTAGGTCCTCTCGTTTATTTATATTTTTATTAATTTACAATACCTCTTTTATAAATATGGTATTTGGCCCATAGGATTCACTTAAATAAAACCTATTTTTTGAGCCTTCTTAAATAGAAAGAGGTTTATGGACTATATATAAAAAGAGGTTTTACTTATTTACCATACCTCTAGTTTATTTATATTTTTATTTATTTACCATGCCTTTGGAGTAAGTATAAAAAGAGGTTTTATTTATTTACCATACCTCCACTTTATTTTTATTTTTATTTATTTACACCCTTGCCATTGATCAAAACCAGATTTGAAAACAGGGAGCCGTTCACAGAGGAAATCAGGGCAATTGGGACCAAATACAACCTCCCAAACCAGAAAATCAGGCGATTGTAATGGAATATAACCTCCCAAACCAGGTGAATCGGGTCAAATGAGTATTTTCATAATTTATCCGCCCCTTTTTGTTCGAGATAAAATGAAAAAAACAATTAATTTTTAAATAAAAGTTGGGCTAAATATATGAAATGGGTGTTTTATACAAATTTCGCCCCTCTAAAATGAAAAACCCATTAAATTTCGCCCTTGGGCTAAAATTCGCCCCTACAATTTACCATGATTCGTACTTGCAGACATTAAACACAAAGGTAAGGGAGCTGCAATGCCAATATGATGAGGTCAGGTCGAATGCGCGCTCCTTAGCACCAGCACAACACCTTGCCAAGTTACGGGAGGATAAACAGCTATTGGCACAAGTAGAGGACGTGCAGAAGAAGGAGGCCTTACTAAATTCCAGGTTTCAACCTTGGTTGGAGGAGGCTTATCATGTCACGGCGTCCATTCAGGATAAGCTTAAATGACTGCAGCAGACACAACAAATGATGAGGCTGGTAGTAGAAGGACTAGCCACTGAGAAATTGATCAAGGAAGTTAAACAAGCAGCAGCAGAGAGCACTGTTGAAGTTGCAGTAATCGGGGTGGAGCTAGGGGGTCTCCACAATAAGATTGCAGTGCCAGGAGAGTGACTTGAGGGCGAGTCATGATATTTGTTGTTGGGGCCTATTGGGATGGGGTCCCCTAGGTTATTTTGGGGTTAAGATAACCCAAGTTTTGGTATAGTTTTTGTAAATAATGTAAAGTCTTCACGATTTGTGGATACAGAGTACGTAGATGAATAAGAGTCAAAGGGACTTAGACCATTGTTTTATGTAAAGTTTTGGGTCGGTTTTAAGATTCACCCACGGGCCACGGACCATGGAATTGTATGAAAAGTCTATAAATAGTGAGTCTTAGCAAAAGGACAAGTAGATTTAGACTTAGACTTGGAAGGGCAAGACAGAGAAGAGAATTGGGTTGATTGAAGAGTCTACGACAGGAGCTAGGGCAGGAAGGCTCTACTTCCTGTGCTTGGATAAGGGAAGAAAGGATCCGTAGCTGAGTGCGCAGAGGTTTAGGTAGAGTCTGCAACTGAGTTCGTGGACCCACGCAGCTGTGTGCACGCGGAAAATTGAGTATGTAACTTGACTTAAAGATCAATAAAGACCGTTTTTTGAAGAATGCCTGAGTATTCTGTTTATCTCTGTTAATGTTATATGTTTTGGATGAATGATTTTTTTTATGAAATAGTAATTACGCGATACTCTTTAATAAGTCTTAATAATGTACGCAATGCATGTTTAAATACTTTTGCGAAGGCTCTGGTGATTTCTATTATGTTTACTAATGACTTAAGTAAATATGTGTGAACACTAATTTAGGACTGCTCTCTGATGCACGTACGTATGAAAATTCACTGTTAGAGGTCCGCAAGGGCTAATCGTAGACCTTTGCGAAGGTATAATTTTTTTTCATGGAGTTGCAACAACATGCCCTAAGATTTTATCGATTTGTGCGAAGGCAAATCTGAGGAGCTTAAAAGCATCACACTATTCTTTGGATGCAAAAACTTGGTTCTTGCATCCCCCCATACTTCTTCGGGTGAGACTGCAGCCTATGCTACACGAGTTGTTTCCGAAAGGGCTGGTAGTGTAGGGTTTTGTTGGTTTGCACAGCTTACTCTGAACCTGGGTCAGGATCCCCTAAGCCAACAATGATTATGGTGGTTGGGAGTTCAACATTCCAAGCACAAGAAGAAGAGTCAAGGAGAAAAGTGTGGCATAAATTTTATAGCCATCTCAAAGGTAGTAGATGGAATCAAAGCCTACATCGGACCCTATCCAATAAAAATTTCTCTAGAAGATCTTCCCAATGATATGCGAGAGTCAAAACATGGACTCCTGGATCAAAAGATATGGTCTGCCAAAATCAAGGGATTTGAAGCCTTAAGAAGGATGAAATATCATATTGCGCATCATATCGGATATCGAAACCCCAGAGATCATCACACCAGAGTATCAGAGCATTGAAATATTGGGACATTGGAGTATTGGACATCAAAATACCAGATCTGGTGGCATATCAGATATCAGAATATCAGAACTTCTTAGGAGAGGAACCTTTAGAAGTTACGATATCCGATAGTTCCGATTGTGGTAAAAAGCCCCGACGAATGTCGATGAAAATTAACAAACGATCTTATTGAAAAACCAAGGTTTGACAGGCCCTCTTCTCTATCCTATGGAAGGACACATGAAGGTATGAGATTGGCTCCGAGAAGTTACAGTGAAAACTAATGTCAACATGACATGGTAGTATGACAAGACACGTGGCAAGAAGATTCAACATTATTAAGCGGCTTAATAGGCCAAATTTGGGTGACACCTGTCACCACTGAGGAGACTCCATGTGGAGTAATGACATCATATCGAAGGATGAAGACCTTGTAACTTCAATGAAAATGGATTTTGTAATAGTTACGATGGAAGGGGCTTTCGATATTGGGTTGGAACTTGGTCATGAGAATTCAAAGGACCAAGGGCACAAAGCAGCTAACAAAGGGATCCAAGGATATCAAGACTGAGAAATATCATAACATTTCAATTGTGAAAGTTACGATACTGAGGTGCTCCAATACAGTGCTAATCCCTTCTCACATCTCTTGGTCCTATGAGAAAGAAGCTGCCAAAGGCGTTGAAGGAAAAGGGAGCCAAGGATATTGGGTAGTAAAATATCATAACATTCCGCCTTTTTAAAGTTATGATATGGAATTTTTTTGAACAAGTAGTACAGCGAGTTAAAGGATGTATGGGTCGACATCTATAGAAGTGAATTCAAACTTGGGGGAGTTGATCGTTGAAATGGGCTAAACCTACAGAAGGCTTTGTAATAAGGAATCGAGGATGAAATTTCTAGCAGAGATGAATTTGGGTAAATTAAGGAGGCAATCGACTGCTTCACATACATGACTGGTTGTGTTAAATGAGAATCAGAGTAGTCATCTCGGTGAATTATCAAGCTATGTGAAGCGATAAATGGGAATGGGGCTCTCAGAGGAGAGTGCAGGTCGCCTAAGAATTAATTCCTCAACATAGAACTCTACACAGTCAGACGATACATAACTGCAAGGTCTATCTATGATTTGGTACTATGACAAGAAAACACCAGGAGATGCAACAACGGAAAGGGAAGCCATGTCGAAGTACATTTTGGTAGCTAAATCACAGACAACAAAGATGCCTTGAGTTGTGTGCCTTAGTGAAACAAAACCATTGCCTGCAATTGAGGAGAAGGGGTGTTGATTATATTGTTGAAGTGTTGAGAAGTGAGAGGTGCACATAGAGACAGAGAGGCCTAAGCACCAAGGAGCACACTGAGTGATATAGCAACAGGTGTAGTGGGTGTGATGTGTGGAGAATAGTGAGGGTATTTTTGAATAACAGTCAGTACAGAGCCCTTAACAGATGTTACAGATCCATTTGGGCACATCAACCCCAACCTACAGATCAGTACTATTAGGGCCCATCAAACCCTAACTCAGTTGTTACATGCCCTAAAGAAGTCAACCATCAGAATGCCTAGCTTCCCAAGAAGTTTCATAACCAAAATCATCCAGAAACTACCTTTAAGAAGATCAGTGCAAGTAGGCCTTCATTAGGGTGCACTGCAATGCAAACCATACACTGATAGGGTGTTATGCAGTGCACTTGGTCCCTCTTTGGCCTGTGCTGGGTGAATTTGAGTGAATTTCCATGAGGGTTTGAAAGATTCCTTATCCATTGGATGCCTCTAGAAGTATCTCAAACCTATCTGCTCCTTTGAGCTTGTATTTGGATGAGGAAGGGAGTTAAGGAGCATCAATCCCTTATCCCTTCCTCCATGGAACTAAATTCTAAGTTTGGGAAGGCATTCATTATCACCATTTATGGCGTAAATTCCTTCATTCACCTATAAAAATACCACTCATCTATGTGATCAGGGGCCGGAAATTATTGAATTATAGGTAGATGTTGTTAGTATGAGACTTGAGTTGATTTCAAGTATTGTAATGATGTCAAAATGTCTTTCTTGTTATGAGGAGAGGATGGGATTGAACTAGAGGAGTGACGTTGAATCGAGCAATGGGTTGTAACTATTCCTTTTACTAATAAATTTTTCAAAGGTTTTTCCATATGCTTGTGTTATTCATTTATGCTTTCATATATGTATCATGTACTTGATTCCATACTATGTTTAATCAACAGATCATTATCATATGCTTTGGTTAGTTGTTGTCTTCTGTCTGCGTGCAGGTACTCTTCAAGTGGATTAAGTATGGAGAGGAGCGACAGAGTTGGTCAAGGGAGATAAGAAGCAAGCGAAAGCTACAGGTAAGCTTCTTTGCCTCTTATTTTATCTATTGGTCATGGGAAAAGTAGAGAATGCTTTGCACTGTTGTTCTAGACTTAGCTACTAGTCTAGGGGTTTAAGCATTTATCTATAGACATTAAAACCTCCCAAAACAAATTGGTGACTCCATTGGGGAGTGATCATCCATCTTAGTAGCTTATCAGCCTCTTAAGAAATTTCTACATATTGTACTTGTGGTCGTTCATTGAATTTCAGTCTTCTCTCATTGAAAATTGAGCCAAAACTGTGCCAAATTGTCTTCAAATTTGCTTATTGTCACCATCACAGCCAATGAAGGACACATTGTGCTGCAATGAACTTCCCGCATAGGCACAATGTGCTTCAGTGCACTGTCTCTCACTGTTGCCTACATTGATCCCTTGAGGGTCAGTTTCCCATCTAGGAACTAAAGTCTTTGAGCCAATTTTCTCCTGTTTGAATGATTTCTGAATGTCAATGATGTCTTGTCTCTAAAAATAGTGTTTCATCTCCTTACCTGGCCCTACTTAGACTAGGATTGATAAATGTTTCTTATGTATTTACTTTATCATTTTCAATCTATAGTTGAAAGTTAGTTTTTGATCGATTGATCTTTAGCGAAAGAAAGTGTCATAAAATCATCTTTTCCTTCGAAAATTGAATTGTCGTCAAATCTTCATTCATGAAAGATCGATTGATTAATGTGTGCAAATGATTAGTCTTTTCATTGAAAGTGTCATAATTCCTCATTTCTTTGAAAACGAAAGTGTCGTAAAGTCTTCCTTTCCTTGAAAATAAATTGTCGCAAAATCGTCCTTTTTATGAAAAGAGATTTTTTATCGATTGTGCATATTTCCTTTTTGTTCATTCACATTAAGGGAAATTGAAAAGAAATACATGCATGTTGCATTGAAAAAGTTTGTGTGTGTTGATAAGGAATAGTTTAGGGAATTTGCATTTAGATTGTGCTATTTGCTCTTTGATCAAAAGAAATTTGATTGCTCTATCCCTAAGTAGCTAGGATTTTCATTGTTAAATTGAATGGAAAGAATGCTTATCATGATAGTTGCATTCCTAGGAATTTCATAATACATCACGTGGTGAACTTGAAAGGAAAATTCCTAAGCAAGATCAACTTAAAATAAACATCAATTTACCTAATGGAGCAAGGAAATTAATGCAAACATTTAGTGGTTCTAGGCTAGAGACGTGTTTCGACGTCGTAAAACAAAGTAGTTGTCACTAAATTTTATGCAATACATCCCGAGTGTGATACCTCATTCCACGTATGTGAGTATATCATAGCTCGTCCATGTACCTTCGGGTATATTGGGAGATGTTACAGTACATAAAGTATATGGGAATGCTCTCACTGTGCAGTTTTTCATTAGACAGTGCTTATGCAGACTGGGCCTCCATGTACCTTTGGGTATATGGGAGGACAACTCTAGGTTGCTATCCATCCTTAAGTAACCAATTCGGCCGCCTTGTAAATTGTGATACACCAAACACAACATTCGGGGAGATTGCCTGCTCATACTTCTTGGTTCCCCAGGAGGTATTCTGCAGTTCACAATTGCTTGGTAAACCTTTTGCCTAGTATACCCCTTTTTGTTTATTTCTTTTTTGATAATAAAATTAATTAGCAATCGTGGAGGAACATCAGCCCATACCCTATCGCTCGTAGAGAACATCAAGCAAACCGCCTTTGCCTCCCAAAGTGACACCAATTCGAGCAAAGCGGTCTCACTTAACTGAGTCTAGTACATCAAGCACTCCTAGTTCTTCATCTGAGTTACCTGAATCATCTATTTCAGTAAGTACAGAGACTCCAATTACTCCAACTATTTATGGTACATCCATTCCTGAAGAAAAAGTTTCACAAGTAACTGAGGACATTAACATTGATCCTAGTGAAACAGCAACCAAAGTTGTTCAACCACAAGTTGATCCTCAACTTGAGATTGCTCAATAAGAAAGTAATTTTGAATTTGAATTAGTTCAACCAGAAGTTAATCCAGAAACAATCCTAGTTCAAATAGAAGTTACATCTGAACCTGAAGTTGTTCAAGAACCTCTTACTGAAACTGTTGTTCATTTACCGGAACATCTGGACTTCGAAGTTGAACATTCGAAAGTTGTTACTTTATCGGTTACCCCTCAAACATTAGTAACTATTGAAACTTCAACTTCACCAACACCAGAAATATTTTACGAACCTGACAGTGAAGTTCTTCCACCAGGTTTGATTGCCATAGAGGAGGAATTGGAAGAAGATTCCACACTTGGAACCCCATTTCACTTTGGAACTAGGCTTTATCTTTACCCAAATACTCCTAATTTCTTTGCTTCATTTGATCCTGCTTCTTTTCAAGTACCCATAGAATCTTTAGGACAACTTTTAGGCTAGTTAACTTTGGCTGAGCAACCCTTAACATCTCAAACTGTATCATCTAATGCAGCTACAGCAAATTCATCTATTGTCACTTCTTCGATGTTTTCTACCACACCTGAGTCGCACCTATATGGTGAATTGTCCATCCCGATTGGTTACCAATCATTATATGGAACCCACTCAGGGGTTGCTTCTACACCATGGTCATCACCCATGTCCTCAACCGGAATTTTACCTGGTTCTTCCCTAATGCGAACTCAACAGTTTGATCCTACATATCAGTATCAAGTTGGGTGATCTGGTCAACCAAGACCTATGTATCCATTAAATACTGGATTGCCACCATATGGAGAGAAATATTCTTATTCAGCGTATCCTCATTCCGGGTAACTACCATATGGTAATATCCCACAGTATTCAGGTCAACCTGGAATTAGAGTTTGTCAATGGCAACCAACAATGCCAGTTCAACCAAGGCTTGTGTATCCAACGCAGCCAATGCAAACCGTGTCATCTATTCCTACTACACCTGTTGTTACTACTGTACCACAGTTAAAAGTTCAAACTGTTGTATCACAACCTGTTCAAATTGATCCTTCTACCTTGCAATCACAAGTTTCAATTCAAAAAGCTCAAATTCCTCAAGTTGTTGTACAACAACCACTTGTTTCTAGAGTTTAGCAACAACCTCAGGTTAGTGTACCCTTATCTGGATGGACCCAAGCTTACACTGGTATAGTTTATTCACAACCTGGCCAACCTCTCATTACCGAATAGCAACAATTGTTGAATCCACAACAGTTATACCAACAACAACAACAATTGATTCAACAACCGTGGAAGCCTCAATTTCAACAACCCCAATTCCAGCAGTACCAACCTTAGTTTGGACCTGTTTCACAGGCTCAACCTGGTTTTGGTCAATCTCAAGCTTACCAAGGTCAAGGTCAACAAGGCTTTGCAGGTTATGGACAACCACTTATTCAACCTGGTTATCAACAACCACCTTACACTAGTTTTGTTCAACAACCATACCAAGTTTACCAAATGCAGATGCCCTATGCCGCTAAAAGACCTATTTCCCAGGCAAGTCCATCATATCCTAGGTATGCTCAACTTGACTTGAATCGACAGTTTCCATTTGTAGCAACTTTAGAATTACAAAATTTAAATCGGCTTACTAATGATCCAATATTATATGCACCTTGGTGGCCAGTAATTCCACATAAGTTACCATCTGACATTCCGAAGTTTAACGGAAATCCTAGAGAAGACCCATTGAATCATGTTATGACCTTTCATTTGTGGTGTTCATCTAACTCCTTAAATGACGATTCAGTAAGACTTCGTCTTTTCCAAATAACACTTACTGGTCCAGCTGCTAAATGGTACATTGAGTTACCAAGAGCTTCTTTCGATAACTTCACCACTTTAGCCATTACCTTTTTTACCCACTTCCAGTTACGTATCAGATACAAGACTGGAACGGAACTCCTAACCAACTTTAAACAGACTACTACTACCCATATATCAGATCACATTCATGAGTGGCAGTGTCATCTTCGAATGGTTAAGACATATGTTCCCGATCAGCTTTTAGCTGAGTGGTTCATAAAATCCTTATTTCCATCAATCACCGAGGATGTGGCAAAAGGTGGAGTCGTCACAAAAGAGCAAGTCATTGCTCGTGCCCAATACTTGGATTTAATTTACACACAATTCGGCACGCTTTATGATAAAATTCCCAATGCACCTCGACCAGCTTTCACTGTTCCACCTCCTCCACAATCGAGTAAGGACTCTCATGTCGGCAACGGTGTGATCGATTCTTCAAGCACACAATCAGCAGGAAGACCATCTGGTCAAACTCTTGCTGTTTCCAATCAAACTACCAATGCATCAGAAAATACTCTTGCCTCCGAGATTAATGCCATGTCATCTGACAAAGGAAAAAATCCAAAGCAACCAGCAGGCAAGAAAAAGGGGAAGAACAAAAAGAAACAAGAAAATTCCCCTCCAGAGAAATCATCTAATTCCTCTACTGCGATAAGGAAACCTCGTTATCCATGTCTGATATGTAATGACGAGCATTATACAAGAGATTGTCCACATCACTCTGAGGTCTCTAAACTTTTAAAGACTTCAAACACATTGATAGTGTTGACAGATCCATTTCCAACCCCGAAAACACATTTGGTTGCAACAGACCATGCTTCCACATCCCAAGTACTCATGTTATCCATCACAAAGCCTCAAAACGATGTTTTGGTGTCAACAAGAAACAAATATTATGGAAATCCATCGTCGTCGAATAATCAGGCCACTGATCAACCTAATCCTTTGACCTCGACTTCATCTAAATTTGTTCCACCTATTGTACCTGAATTGACAATAAAATCACCAAAGGGAGTTGCACACAAATCGACATTCAACCCTCGGGCTCAAGCAGCTCAAAACTATAACATAATAGAAGATATTGCTCAATCACCTTCAGCTATGTCGACACTTGAGGTGTTGCAAAACTATCCCTCCTAGAAATAGGCTTTACTATCAACAATAGGCGGAATAGATCCTACGGATTCAAATCTTGTAGTCTTTAACCATGCGGGATATTCACCACAGTTACCAAAGCAATTAGCTTTCCTAATCCAAGTAAAACTCTCAATAAGAAAGTTCACCAAACTATTATTGACAAGGGGGTATCTACTTGCATTATGTCCATGAGCTGCTAGAAAACACTTGGTTCACCACCATTGTCACGATCACTAACCACATTGAAAGCTTTTGATGGAAGAAAATATACTCCATGTGGGATTTTGAGTAACATGCAAATCGAACTAGGGGGCAAAACTATTATTGTTGAAGTTGAGGTAGTTGACGGACCCCTCGATTACAACATTTTACTAGGAAGGCCTTGGGTATATGCTATGGCTACTGTGGTTTCCATGTATTTTTGTACTATTGAATTCCCTTTTAAGGGTGGAATCACAGTCATTGATCAGCTAGCCTTCTTTTCCAATAGTTTACAGGCTACGGGAAGCATTCTGTTGGTACATGGACCCCCATTGTCACTTCAAAGTGTTGGAGTAGGTCTCTTTGAAGATCCTTCCCTAATGGGTACTTTTACCCTCCCGCCACCATCTGATTTGGCAGAAGTGGCAAGAGTAGAAACCTACAACATGATTTCCTCCACCTCATCTGATTTAAGGAGGATTTCCAACCAATTTGAAGTTGACGGTAATCTTGAGGTATTGCCGTTAAGCCCCATTGAATTATCATAGCAATCAATCTTTCGGGCTTGTGCGGCAAACCCAAATCTGCACTCAACTTTTGTATGGGTAGATAGATCGTTAGAATATGGTACCTCTTCAGATCCTTTTTCACGTATACATTCTACGGATGAAGGAATCATCCAATCAATGATGATAGGAGAGGAACCCTGGGGAGATTATCATCATCGTTCCAATCTTCCAAATGACGATGAAGATTATTCAAATGAGTTAAAATACCCATCAATTGTTGATTTCTTGTCAAATTCTGTTAGATTAGAAACTATAGATTCTCAACGTAATTTGTCCAACATAGAAGAAACAATTTCTATAAACATTTCAACCAAGCCTAACATTGTAGAGAACATTCATGTCATCAAATCCTGTGCTCCATTGGAACTTGATAATTACCATGCTTCTGTTTCGTGAATTTAAAGATATTTTTGCATGGTATTTCGAGGAGATGCCAGGAATTGACTCAAGTATTATTGAACATGAGATTAAAATGTACCCTGATGTCAAACCAATACGACAATGGCTTCGACCTATTCATCCCTATACCTCTTGCCGACTAGGTATCTAACATTGTTCCAGTAATGAAAAAACAAGGGACAATTCAAGTGTGCGTCAATTATAGGGATGTAAATCAAGCATGTCCAAAAGACAATTATCCTACACCCTTTATTGACCAGATTATTGACGAATGTGCCGGATGTGAAATATTTTCGTTCATGGATGGATTTTCTGGCTACAATCAAATCAATATCTGCCCATAGGACCAATCTAAAACATCTTTTATTTGTCCTTGGGGCACATTCTCCTATCGAAAGTTACCTTTTGGTTTGAAGAATGCAGGAGCTACATTTCAGAGGGCAATGAATTATGCCTTCCATGACATCAAGCACATTTTTCAACCTTATCTTGATGATTTACCTGCTCATTCATGAAATCATTCTGATCACTCGCAACATTTGAGAGAAATATTTTCACGGTGTCGACACTACAAGATAAGACTCAATCCACACAAGTGTGTGTTTTGTGTTGGCTCTGGTCAATTGCTTGGATTCGTAGTCTCAAAAGATGGAATTTGACTTGATCCAATAAAGGTTCAGGAAATCCTTGACTTGCCTCCACCTTCAAACTTGTTACATTTACAGAGACTTTAGGGGAAGGCAAACTTTCTGAGGAGGTTCATTCCAAACTATGCTGAGTTGGCTAAAGTTTTTACACGTCTATTGAAGAAAGAGGTACCCTTCCATTGGGATCAAGTTGCGCAAGCTTCCTTTGATTCTCTTAAAGATTCCCTGATTAGAGCATCATTAATGTATGCCCCAAACTATCAAAAAGAATATTACCTGTATCTCGTCACTGCAGATATAACCATTGGTATGGTTTTAGTCCAAGAGAATTGAACATCCTATGTATTACTTGAGTCATAATCTCAACGATACACAAAGTAAGTATTCCTATGTCGAAAAGTTAGCTTTGGCAGTTGTTCAAGCTGTACAGAGATTTCGTCATTACATCCTCCTTCATAAGACTACCATTATATTGGATTGCAACCCTATGATATACATTCTGTCACGTCAATTGCTGGGGGGTAAATATTCAAAATGGATAGTAATTTTGTAGGAGTTTGATTTATAATTCATCAAGTCTAAATCAAAGAAATCTCTTGTCTTCGCTGAGTTACTTTGTGATCTTCCCTCATCCTCCATTGATTTAACATCAGAAGCATCAATCTTAGATGAGTCTCTATTTCTTATCTCGTCAAGTGATCCATGGTATGGAAATATACTGGTCTATCTCCAGACCCAAGCTTTTTGGCCTAATACCTCTTACTCTGAATAGCGACATACTCGATACCAAGCCAAAGATTATCTGATCATTGGTGATACACTTTATCGTCGTGGTGTCGATACAATTTTACGTAGGTGTCTCACTCATGAGGAAGCCGAAAAAGCTTTGAATGAATGTCATTCAGGTGCTTGTGGGGGGCATTTATCTGGTTACGCTATCACACAGAGAATTCTTCGTGCTAGTTACTTCTAGGTAGATATATTCAAAGATTGCATTACTGCTGTCAGAAGTTACTATGCTTGCCAGATATTTGACCGAAAACTAGATTACCACCTACACCACTGCATCCAATCATTGTTGTTGGCCCATTCTCCAAATGGGGCATTAACTTTATGACATGTAACCCCACCTCAACTGGGGGGCATGGGTATATTATAGTTGTCATTGACTATTTTACCAAATGGGTTGAGGCGATGCCAACATTGAAGAACAGTGGCAAAACGGCTGCTTTATTTTTCTTCAACCATGTGGTTGCCAAGTTTGGTGTACCACAAGCCATAGTTACAGATCATGGATCGCATTTTCACAATCACATGATGGTTGAGTTGACTGCCAAGTTAGGACTGTCACATGATAGTTCTACTCCATACTACTCGCAAGCTAATGGACAAGTTGAGGCTATCAACAAAGTCCTTAAGCGCATGTTGCAAAGAATGATTGGAGTTCATAAAAGAAATTGGCATTTAATCCTGTACTCGGCTTTGTGGGCATATCGAACCTCGGTGAGAAATGCGACCGGATTTACACCCTTTCAATTGGTGTATGGTTTGGAAGCAGTCTTACCAATCCAATGTGAAATCTCGTCTCTCAAACTCACGATTGACCTGCTACCCAACACTTCTGAAGAAGAAGGATGTTTCTTAGAGTTAATCCATCTGGATGAAACCTATCATGATGCCGCATTGGCTAACGAAGTGCACAATAAACGTATTAAGGCGCAATACGATAAAAATGTCAAGCCTCGTGTCTTCTCAGAAGGTGACCCGGTCTTGCTTTACGATCAGGAGTCTGACAAACTTGGCGCAGGAAAATTTGAACCGCTTTGGATGGGCCCTTACATTGTTAAGCGTGTCTTGATGAAAGGTTCCTATGAGTTAGTGGACTATGATGGGATTCCATTGTCGCAGCCCCGAAATGGGCTATACCTTAAACGTTACTATGCTTAGTTAAGTATAGTAAAACTCACTGTATGTATGCTTTGATTGCATGTGTGTGTGCTTCTTTTAGAGTTCTTATTTGGTTAATTAATCCACTTTGCATTTGTTGCAGATGTCGAACCTTTCAAAACCATTTTTTGGTTACGCTGATGGGGCTAGTCGTAGTACGCAGAATTTATCCTCTGCAGCATGGGCCATTTTCACTCCAAGTGATGAGTTAGTGAGTTTTAGAGGGATATGTATTGGAAAATCGACAAATAATATCGTTGAGTATGGCACATTGATTGAACTCCTCTCTGATGCCATTTCACTTGGCATACGCCAAATCATCATTAGGCTAAACTCACAACTTGTTGTACTACAACTTACTGGCATTTATACTGTATGAAACCCAGCAATTCATCACATGTTCCTTAGATTTCGTATTTTGGAAAGGTATTTTAAGTTTATTCAATATCATCATATTTCTGGAAATCTAAACACATTAACTGATTCTCTAGCAAATTATGTGTTAAATAGACATTTGCGACACATGTAAAGTAAATATTTTCAATTCACATCATCAATTGAATAGGATTTCATCACTTAACCATAATAAAAATCTGAAAGTAAAATAGATAATTGTGTTAAAAGTTTTTACAAATAGTTTGTGTCCAAGACAAAAAATTGGTCATCTAACCCAAAAACTCAAAATGTGTGCAAAAAAAATCTAAGTAGACTAGTGTTGCTCATGATAATAGGTCACAGCTTGTGTTGTCATACGTAAGAGTCTCATCCAATGACTCGGTACACCAATGGTTTGGCGTTGTAGTCGAATAGGAAACTCCTCGATCCGAACATCTGGAATGCCTAGGGTCAAACCCTCTATGTGGTCCTGTAGCTCAACCAATGTCTCGACTAAATCTAAGTCTCGGAGAACTGCTCTCCCAACAGGTCTCTGTGCTGGCTCACCTGCCTCTCGTTGCTGCCCCACAAGTCGAACAGGTCCAACATCTGCATACATTAAAAAAATGTTTTGTTTAGTCTTGGAGATAATCAAAAAACACAAAAAAAATGTAGAAACTTTAAAATCAAAAACACTTTGGTCAAACAATTTACCTATAGCACTCCACTGTGCTCCAACTAGTAACATCAAATTTGGATCACCATGGAAATCCATTCTTGAATATGGATATTCTGCGAAGGCCATATCCTGTCGATCAAACCACTCAAAGAATGCAGGGGTAAATGAGATCAATGACTAACCAGCATGTCTAGCCATAAGATCTACCCATCTCTGCATCCGTGGATCTCTAGGTCCAGATACTCCCAGTGAAATAAGTTGTGGCTACATAAGTGGAATTCTCTCCAAGACGAAAGAGATCAAGATTGACCCATAGCCAAAAAAATTTGTCTTTTCATTATTTACCTTGGTCAGTTGTTCTTTCATGGATGAAAGAACTGCCTCACTCCAGTTGAACACTTTTGGCTCTAAACACTCTAAAGCATACTGCATGTATGATCTTTTTGCCGAGTGCAGTTGTTATAGACATTTTTGTGCCTCGCGTCAAGGAGCAGGGAATGTCGATAATTACAGGGATCCTCAGTCCCTAAACATGTTGTTCTTACCCCTAAAAGAACAAGGTCATCAATCAACAGCACTTCCAATCAGTTCTCCACCTGAAAACACTTCAGAACAGGCTTATTTTGGATCATGTCAGCTGCTTAACTGAGCTTCTGCGCTGTATTGCAACTGTCCCACTCTGTACCTGCGCTGGAAGTCAAAAACAATGAAGGCTACCTGCGCTGGGCGAGATTGGCCAAGTGGCACAGTCCTCCTGCAAGGTGTCAATTTCCCAGGAAGCTTCCAAACTGACACTTGGTTCATCAGATTCGCCTTGTGATGAGTAAGAGGTACTTGATCACCATGTGTAACCAAGGATTTCCAAGTGGACTCAAGAACTGAAGATTAACTGAAGAGGGAGAGGACACTAGTCAGCTCTATGCCAGCCTCAAGCTGACTCATCCTCTCTTCTTCTCTCCTATATATAGAGCTCTTCTATGAGGTCTATGGAGGCTGGAATTTTGTATAAGCAAGGAGGTGCTGTTGGTATACTACCAGGATTATTGGGTGATTGTTTTACTAGAGGTGAAGAAGAGAGTTCTTGCTGCCGAGGAGGTGCTGCTGGATTGGGGCCAACATCATTGGTTGTAACTTCCTCTGGAACCCTGTTACTTTCTATCAATAAAGTTTGCATGTTCTTCTATATACTTGTTTTACATAGATGCTTTTGTGTTTACATGTATATTTGATGCAACCTAATCCATGCTTCAATTATGATTGCTTGTATCTCGTAGTTTGCTCCCTTTTGTTGTGCTGATTCTGTGTGTAGCTGGATCGGCTTGGAGAGTAAAGAGCTGGGAACGGGATACAAAGCGAGAAGGACAAGGATCGACTAAGCGCAAGACACCAGGTTGGTTGATCCTCTTTCTATTCTCTCTGTGCTTTCATAAAGATGAACATGAAAACTTTGTCATTCAGTTGTTGCTAAAGTCTGTCACCTTTAGAAAGGGTTAGTGTCATCCGCATCGGATACTTTTCCCCACAACAAACTGGCGACTCCGCTGGGGAGATCCTAGTATCTTGTTGTTGTAGTATTTTGCTATTCATTTCTTGAAGAAAGGAGTACCGAATCGAAAAGCTTTTGACTCTATCAAAAGCGAAGTAGGGGGTTTTGCTACTCTTGCTCCTTTGCTGAGAAAATTCAAGATTTAAAGAGCTAATCTACAGATGAATCCTTACTCTTAGTGATAGATCTTTATCCTCTTGATCATCCCTTAGCCTGTACTTAACCCATAGTATTTTATTTCAGTCAAAACAGTACATTTTTGAGCTTTTTATGACCCGGAATTCTTAGCAGACGTAACTCTCGTAAGTCAGTGCAGGCTGTCCACAGGCAGTCTGCATTACAGCGCAGGTGCTCCCTTCGGGAACTGCGCTGAGAGTGAAACTGGCAGACCAGTGCCTGCGCTGGTCCAGTTGGCCTTAGTCTAGCTCAGCTCTTCCTTTGTGTCTTGGCCCTGTTTGCGCTTGTTTTTTGGCTGATTGCTTGCTGGTTATTGTATTTGCTGTAGACCTTATCTCCTTGACATTATTCCGCCTCAGTTGTGTGATGAAATTGTAAACGTTCTTTCAGTATTTCTTGTTTCAGTTACAATTTCCCATTGTGAAAAGCGAACCTAGTAGCTGTGGCCTCTTAGATTGCGATCTTATGAGTTAGTGTTATTACTGTTCATAGCTGTTTAAGTTGGTTTGTTTTCACTTTATGGTTTGAATTCATATATTTTTGGTGTAAAACAAGTACCTGTAAAGCGTCTTTTCATTTAGACAATACTTGTTTGTTTACGCTTCAAATTGAATTCGAAAGTCATACAACAGTTTTCCTTTTGTTAAGCATCAACATTAAAGGAAAAGAAAAGAAATACATGCATCTTGCATTTGCATTTTTGATAAGTTTGGGTGTCTGATATAGGAGAAAGTGCATTAGTTTGTGCTTTGTGCTCTGTGTGGAAAGATATTGTTTTTCTCTCCCCTCAGTAGTTAGGATTTTCAAAGCTAAAAGGATTGTGAAAGCTTGCTTATCATTTTAGCTGCATTTAGGAATTTGTACCAATACATCTCGTGGTGATCCTGAAAGACAAACTGATAAACAAGATCAACTTAAAATATATTGAATGAATCTAAAAACGCATTGTAACATAACGCTCACAATAGAGGTCTAGGTAGAGACGTGTTCCGGCGTCGTTAAACGTAGTGACTGTCGATCTCTACGAAGGTGGGTGATTCCTCCTGAGGGACGATAGCACTAATACGGATTTGAGCTCCCGCGTACCGTCGCGTATATTGGGAGACCCCTATAGGCAATTATCCTTTATCCTTAGGAAGCCGTGTCGACCGCCCTACTGATCGCGATGCAGTGAACACAGCATTCACGAAGATCGACCACCCGTACCGTAAAATGTATTCTGTGGTTTCGCGAAAGGTTTGGCACACCCTCTGCCTAGATCTCCAGAGCAGTATCTTTTGGCTCTTTTCAAACTCTATAATTGAAAAGGTCCAACCGAGCATTTGTCACTTCGGGCTCGTTAATACATCGAAGGCGACTAGAGTCATCTTTAGCTTTTTCTCGACTCTTAAAACATGAAAAAGCAAAGTTGTGTCTAAAAGCGTCTAATAAAATTCATTCAATACGGAAACATAATTCCCCTTTTTGTATTTTAGTTGATCAAGTAATCCGCAATCGTGGAGGAAAGTCAATTAAAACCCCGTCGTTCAGGGAGGCTTGCAGGTCGACCATCTTTGTCTCCGGAACCGAAAGTAGTACGAGCAAAGCGATCTCGCTGGACCAGGTCAAAATCTCCTTTTAAAGTTAGAACGGAAGTTCCAACAACATCTGAGATTCTGGTCACTCCCAATATTTCTGGAATCCCTGCCTCTATTGAAGAAGTTCAACGGCAACAGAAGGACAATTGTATTGATCCTAGTCTGAAAACAAGTACTTGTTTAACTGAACCAGTTCCATTTGAAACCGGTCCACAGAGTCTTGTTGTTCAAACAACTGTCGCTGTCAAAACAACCCCTTCTTCGGCACCAGAAATCTATTACGGACCTGACGGTCTGCCTCTTCCTCCTGGTCTGATCGCAATAGAAGAAATCGTAGAGGACCAGCAAGCAAATACTCCAATTCATTTTGGAGTAGGTTCCACTCTTTTTCCTTCTGCATCAGAAGTTTGTCTATCGCCACAAGAAGTTCCTGAAGAATCGTTAGGAAGTTTATTGGATAGACTTAAAATGTCTGAACAACCGTCGACATCTAGAACTGTGCCAAACGACACGGCGACAGCAGAAGCTCCTGCTGCCATTCCAACGATGTTTGCCGGCATACCATCTGTCCCAACTAGTTCTCATCAACTAGAAGGAGTCCACCCAGGGACTATTATGACAACTTGGTCTGTTCCAGTTTGCTCTTCCGGTATAATACCCGGTAATTCTTATGTTGAAACTAGACAAATTGATCCCTTTGGGAATCATTTTGGGCCATCCAGTCCTCAAAGGCCATCTATACCCTTGAGCTCCGGATTGTTACCGTATGGGGGGCAATATGCCCTTTCACTTCCTCTTTCGGGAGGATACCCATACGGCAGTTTTCAACCACATTCAGGTTTGACTGAAATAACGACGAGTGGTTGGGTACCTATGTTACCCCAACAACCAAGAGTTGTATATTCTATGCAACAAAGTGTACCTATGTCTCATATCCCGACGACGCCAGCAATTGTAACCGTGTCGCAAGTTCAATCGATGCCTGTTGTATGTCAACCCCAAGTTGTAATGCAACAACCAATTGACCCTGCAACACAACCACAATCGCCAACTGCCGGGACGACACAGATACAAACGGGGACCATAACCCCGCATCTTGGGCCATCGGTTAGTGTTGCACAACAAAACATGGCTTCACAACCATGGATGGTGCAATACCAACAACCTCAGTTTCAACAGGTATACCAGGGATCTGAGCAACAGATCTTTGCGAATAGTGGGCAACCCTATATTCAGAACGGGTTAAACCAACCACTTTACAGTGGCCAAGCCCACCAACCATATCAGTCATATCAACACCAGTTGCATTATACTGGTATGCAAAGACCTACTGCTCAGGCGATTCCATCGTACCCTGGGTACACCTCGCCGAACCTGAATCAGCAGTTGCCATTCGTGGCGACTTTAGAATTACCAGATTTACATCGATTGACGAACGATCCAATCGCCTATGCCCATTGGTGGCCAGCGATTCCTCACAAACTTCCTTCGGACATTCCTAAATTCAATGGAAATCCGGGCGAAGACCCGTCGAATCATGTGATGACATTCCATCTGTGGTGTTCGTCGAATACCTTGAATGATGATTCAATAAGGCTTTGTCTTTTCCAGAGGACATTGACTGGTCCGGCGGCCAAATGGTATATTGAATTACCTAGAGCCTCTTTCGACAATTTTAGTTCCCTAGCCATGACTTTCTTGACACACTTTCAGTTACCTATAAGGTACGAAACTGGAACAGAAATCTTAACTAATTTCAAGCAGACAACCGCCACACATATATCTGATCATATACATGAGTGGCGTCGTCGTCGCAGAATGGTAAAGACCTATGTTCCAGATCAGCTATTAGCTAAGTGGTTTATAAAGTCGCTTCTGCCGGCAATTACAGAAGATGTGGCCAAGGGGGGCGTCGTAACAGAGGAGCAGGTTATTGCTCGTGCTCAGTATTTGGACTTAGTGTATACTCAGTCGGGCACGCTCTATGATAAGATACCTGATGCCCCCAGACCGGAATTCTCAATCCCTCCTCCTCCCGGATCGAATAGTGACTCTCATGCCGGTGATGGCGTGATTGGAACTGCAAACGCTAAGTCGACAAGGGATTCGAATAAGAAAGCCCGTAAGACTTCGAATCAAAAAGCAAATCAAGATATTCTTGCTTCAGAGGTAAATGTTGTATCTACAGATAAAGACAAAAACTCCAATCAACCAGGAAGCAAGAAGAAACAAAACAAAGGGAAGAAGAAGAAACAAGGTGGATCATCCCCTCAAAAAACTTCTTCAAACCCTCCTGGGCAAAAGAAACAATTTCCTCCATGTCAAATATGTGATGAAAATCATTCAACAAAGAACTGTCCGTTCAAAGCTGAGTTGAAGAGGTTCCTGAAAAGTTCCCAAACTTCAGCTGTGTTGACTGATCCGTTTCCTGCCCCAGGTCAGAATATGGTTGATAGTGGAAATGCTTCCCCGTCACAAGTGCTTATGCTGTCGGTTTCTAAGCAAAGTGATGCTTTGATATCGACTAGGAATAAAGATTATGGAAATCCGCCGGTGTCGAACGACAAAGGGAAAGATCAACCCAGTAGTTCGACAACAACTTCGGCAGAAGTTGTACCCCCCCTCACGCATGAATTAACAATAAAGCCACCTAAGGGAGTAGTCCACAAGTCGACATTCAACCCTCGTGCCAGAGCGGCGCAACACTATAATGTAGTGGAGGATTTGGCCCAATCGCCATCTGCTATGTCGACTCTTGAGGTACTACAAAATTGCCCATCCCAAAGACAGGCATTGTTATCAGCAATTGGTGGAGTGGATCCTAAAGATTCCAATCTTGTATCCTTTGATCACAAAGGATATGATCCTCAGTTACCAGCGCAATTAGCTTTCCTTATTCAAGTGAAAGCACTCAACAAAACTGTTCATAGAACGATTATTGATGAGGGCGCATCGACATGTATCATGTCGATGAGTTGTTGGAAAACTCTTGGATCTCCAACATTGTCGCGATCTTCGACGACATTGAAAGCATTTGACGGTAGGACGTACACTCCGTACGGAATCCTAAATAACTTTAAGGTTGAACTAGGAGGAAAAACAGTAGAGATTGATGTTGAAGTCATTGATGGCAATCTTGACTATAACATTCTACTGGGAAGACCATGGATATATGCCATGGCAGCTGTAGTGTCGACATATTTTAGGAAGATCGCATTCCCGTTTGAAGGAGGGATTACGATCGTCGACCAACAGAATTTCCTCCCTAATGGTTCACAAGTTACTGGAAGCATTCCCCTGATCCATGGGAGCGACCATTCAATAAAAGATATAGGAGTAGGCTTGCTAAAAGATCCCACAATGATGGGAACTTTCGCGTTGCCACCTCCGTTCCATGAAGGGAATATCCCGTTTGTAGCAACATGCAACATGGTATCTTCATCGAAGGTCGCAGAAGACAAAGTCGTCATGGATCATCAAATGGTTTTGCCCCCTAGCCCTATTGAAATATTGTAGCAATCAATGTTTCAGGCATGGGAGGCGAGCCCAAAAGAACGCTCGTCAAGCGTTTGGGTAGATAGGTCCGAAGAATATGGTACCCCATTAGATCCATGGTCAAAAGTTCATGGGACTGACGAAGGAATCTTGCAATCAATGATGATTAAGGGGGCACCATGGAATGATAACCACCATCGTTCCCTTCTTCCAGAGTGTGAAGAAGAAACTCATCACGACCTATACCACCCTTCAGTGTTTGAATTCCTAACAAATACTGTAAATACGGTGGATTCAGAAAGAAACCTATCCAATATTGAAGAGACCATAGCCATAAATATCTCGACAAAATCTGATGTTGTTGAGAATATTCATGTCGGCAAAAGTTGTTCCCCTTCAGAACTAGAAATATATAGTGCTCTCTTTCGCGAATTTAGAGATGTCTTTGCATGGTCATATGATGAAATGCCAGGCATTGACTCGAGCATAGTTGAACATGAAATTAAAATGTATCCTGATATCAAACTAGTAAGACAACGGCTTCGGCAGGTACATCCGAAGAAATCCGCTGCCATTAAGGCGGAAGTTGAAAAACTCCTCCATGCTGGATTCATCTACCCGAGGGCAATGAATTATGCCTTCCATGACATCAAGAACATCGTTCAACCTTACCTCGACAATCTTCCGGCTCATTCGCGGAAGCGGACTGATCATCCGCGGCATTTGAGAGCAATATTTCTACGTTGCCGACATTACAAGATAAGACTCAATCCACATAAGTGTGTGTTTTGCGTCGGCTCTGGTCGCTTACTTGGATTTGTGGTTTCTAAGGACGGGATTCGTCTCGACCCCTGTAAGGTTCAGGCAATCATTAATTTGCCTCCACCTTCAAATTTGCTTCAGATTCAGAAACTCCAAGGGAAAGCAAACTTTCTGAGGAGGTTCATTCCTAATTACGCAGAACTTGCAAAGGGTTATACTCGTCTTTTGAAAAAGGATGTACCTTTTGTCTGGGACCAGGTTGCGCAAGCTTCCTTTGACGCTCTGAAAGATTGTCTAGTAAGAGCATCATTAATGTACGCCCCGGACTATCAAAGAGATTTTAACCTGTATCTTGCTGCAGCAGATACGACCATTGCGATGGTCTTAGTGCAAGAAGTCGATGGAATAGAACATCCTATTTATTATTTAAGTAAAAACTTAAATGACACGGAAAGTAAATATTCCTACGTTGAAAAACTAGCGCTTGCTGCTGTTCAAGCGATTCAAAGGTTTCGACATTATGTCCTCTTTAGGAAAACTACCGTTTTGTCAGATTGCAATCCCATGACATATATACTGTCGCGACAGTTGCTTGGGGGCAAATATTCAAAATGGATAGCCATCCTTCAAGAGTTTGATTTAGATTTTGTAAAATCCAAATCGAAGAAAGCCCTAGTTTTCGCGGAATTATTATGCGATCTCCCATCGTCGTCCAACGATGATACATCAGAAGAGTCAATCGTGGATGAAAATTTGTTTCTGATATCAGTAAGCGATGAGTGGTATGGAGACATCATTGTTTATCTCCAAACCCAAAAATTTAGGCCTAATACCTCACACTCGGAACGAAAACGTATACGATACCAATCAAAAGACTACATGATCGTCGGTGATACACTTTACCGTCGTGGCATCGATACAGTTCTGAGGAGGTGCCTTACCCATGAGGAGGCCGAAAAAGCCCTGAATGATTGTCATTCAGGCGCGTGCGGGGGGCATCAATCTGGATATGCAACAGCACAAAGAATCTTACGAGCAGGATACTTCTGGCCAACTATGTTTAAAGATTGCATAATAGCTGTCAGAAGTTGCCATGCATGTCAAATCTTTGATAGCAAAACCAGAAGACCACCCGCACCCTTACAGCCGATAGTT
The DNA here is from genome assembly GCA_031772625.1 of Pinus tabuliformis. Taxonomy (NCBI): domain Eukaryota; kingdom Viridiplantae; phylum Streptophyta; class Pinopsida; order Pinales; family Pinaceae; genus Pinus; species Pinus tabuliformis. The sequence continues at coordinate 1,368,571,216 of CM062819.1, forward strand.
GCTGTTGGGCCCTTCGCCAAGTGGGGCATCGATTTCATGCAATGTAACCCCACCTCGACCGGGGGGCATGGGTATATTATAGTCGCTGTTGACTATTTTACCAAATGGGCCGAGGCGATGCCTACATTAGATAACACTGGTGAAACAGCTGCCCTTTTCTTTTTCAATCATGTAGTCGCCAGGTTCGGCGTTCCGCAAGCTATAGTGACGGATCATGGATCGCATTTTTGCAATCACATGATGATCGAATTAGCTGCCAAACTAGGGCTATCTCACGACAGCTCTACTCCGTATTATCCACAAGCCAACGGACAAGTTGAGGCAATCAACAAGGTCCTGAAGCGTATGTTGCAAAGGATGATCGGGGTTCATAAAAGAAGATGGCATCTAATCCTGTACTCAGCACTATGGGCTTACCGAACCTCGGTAAAAAACGCCACTGGGTTCACACCATTCCAATTGGTGTATGGCCTGGAGGCAGTTTTACCGATCCAGTGCGAAATTTCGTCACTTAAACTCGCAATTGACCTCCTCCCCGGAACCTCAGAAGAAGAGGCTCGTTTCCTGGAATTGATCCAGTTGGATGAAAACCGTCGTGACGCCGCTTTGGCGAACGAGGCTCATAAGAAACGAGTCAAAGCACAGTTCGATAAGAATGTCAAACCGCGCAACTTCTCTGAGGGTGACTTGGTTTTGCTTTACGACCAAGAATCCGATAAATTAGGAGCAGGAAAATTTCAGTCCTTATGGATGGGTCCTTATATTGTTAAAAGGGTGTTAGCAAAAGGAGCCTACGAGTTAATGGATTATGACGGAATACCACTGGCGCAACCCCGTAACGGGTTGTACCTCAAGCGTTACTATGCCTAAATAGTAACCTGAGTGCTTTTGTTGTATTTTGTTTTCGCTAAAATGTTTGTTTCGGTAGTAATCCACCCTTCTCGTTTGTTGCAGATGTCGAATTATTCTGAAACATATGTGGGATATGCCGACGGAGCGAGTCGTAGTACGCGGAATTTGTCCTCCGCTGCCTGGGCCATTTTTTATCCAAGCGGCGAGTTAGTGAGTTTCAGAGGTGTGTGTATTGGACGGTCGACAAACAATATCGCTGAGTATAGTGCGTTGATCGAACTCCTCTCTGATACCATTGCTCATGGTATACGCCGACTAATTGTCAGGCTAGACTCACAACTTGTGATACTACAGCTCACTGGTATATACTCAGTCCGCAATCCAGCTATTTATCGTATGTTTCTAAGAGTTAAGATTTTGGAAAGAGAGTTTGATTCAATTCAATACCAGCATATTTCCAGAAACTTGAACACATTAACAGATTCATTGGCAAACTATGTATTAGATAGACATTTACAACATATATAAAAAGAGATGCATCGGTGCTATGTAAGTGGATCACAAATAAACTGAAATAAACTCTGAAAATCAAAATATATAAAGCTGTTTATAGTTTGTACATAATGTGCTGTAATCAAAACAAAATTGGTCATACGACCTAGAACTCAAAAAGATGCTAGGGGGCACCCTAGCCTAATGGTGCTCATGAAAGTACGTCACGGTCTGTGCGATCATGCGCAAGAGACGAGTCCATCGTCTAGGCACGCCGATGGTGTGTCGCTGCAACTGTAAAGGTAACTCGTCAATCTGTACATCCGGAAGGCCACGAGTAAGGCTCTCAACCTGCTCCTGCACAGTTGCAAGTATCTCGGTATCACCAAGGTCGCGAATAACAACTCTCCTAGCAGGCTCTGCTGCTGGGGCAGCAACTGGCGACCGTGGACGAGCTACTGGACGAACAGGACCAACATCTGCATGCACCCAAGAGTTTGATCAGTTTTGAACAGTAAACATCATGAATGAAAACAATAAACAGTGATATGGTCAGAGATTTTACCAATAGCACCCCATTGCTCGCCATCCGGAAGCACCAAGTCCGGATCACCTCGGTAGTCCATACCCACGTATGGATACTCAGAAAATGCCATCTCCTGACGCTCGAACCACCTAAAGAAGGACTCAGTGAATGTAATATGAGGTTGACCAGCATGCCGGGACATATGGTCAACCCACCTCTGCATGCGTGGCTCGGTCGGAGAAGGCACATCAAGCAAGATGTACTGAGGTTGCATCAATGGGATTTTCTCCAAGACAAAAGCAGTGAGAATAGAACCAAATCCGAAGTTCTTCAGCCCCCCGTCCTTTACCTTGGTCAATTGACTTTTCATCTGAACAAGTACTGCATCACACCAGTTAAACACTTTCGGTTGGAGACACTCCAAGGCGTGCTGCATATAAGATCTGTTGGCAACATGCAAAGCTGCGCTACCGGCCATCCTACCAATAGTAAACAGAATGGACCTGAGAGACCTGTCAGTGATGTCACGGATATTGATCTTGCCGTCTTTGCTCGGCTGTGAACCTTCCCGGCAATGCTGACGGATATAGTCTCTGGTGGAAGTAGTCCCTCGAGCCGTACCTGACAAAGAAATGGGAGCACCCCGCCTTGACAACCCAGTCAAGAAGTACATGTCCTCTATGGTCAAGGGGAAGGACTTCCCCCTAATCTGAAATACTTGGTTAACAGGATCCCAAGCATCTAGCATATACTGCAGTAAAGAAATCTGTGCTCTCATGCTAGAGATACGGAAGAACTTCAGCAGGCCACAGTTCTGAAGCGCGTTCACCGTGACTGGGTCATGGAGTGCAACCATGTCCTCTGCTTCATGTTCTCGTTCTCGCCATGTAAGGGACATTTTGTCCAAAGTTCCCTACAATCAAACAAGAGAATGAGTAAGTTCCTGAATTTGATGAAAATCTGGCGAAAAAACATCAAAAAACTCATGCAAACTCAGTCTTTTTAGGCCCAGCGCAGGCAGAGATTGTTCCCCCTGCTCTGTAATTCAGTTTGCCTCAAAGCTGACTGGAATACAGCGCAAGTTTCGAAAGGGGAACCTGCGCTGATGCCAGGGCGCCCTAATGGAACCCCTGGGGCCCAGAAACACTGAAAAACAGGCATGAAACTGAAAAAGGAAACCATGAAAGTGAAGGGCTAAAGTTTAGCTCCTACCTGGTCCAAACGGCGCCGAAAATCGTCCACAGAATCTCCCGGAATCAGCTGGTGAAAATCAAGGAAGAAGAGGCACCTCCAGAGCTCCAACAAGCAAAATGCAAATGAAATGGTAAATGAGAGGTAAAAACCCCTTTTTATGACTTTTTACACCGTTTAAAGTTAAATATTAGGGTTATATTCTCGTTTTCATGCAATTATTATCCATTTCTAACAAAATTTGTTGCAGCAATTGATAATGAAGTACTACATTTGAAAAGAGAAAAGCTAATGAAAGTAAAAAATTAAATTTGACCATGAAACGAGCAGTTTTACCACGGAATTTATACTCGTTAAAAAAAAATAATAATAAAAAGTGTGAGCAGAGTTTTTCCGCCAAAGTTCAAGCTCATTAAAAAATGAACCTATCTAGGTAAATAACCATTGCAATCGTAAATTTATAAGCCTTAAAAACCTTGGTCGTGTTTTCATCCGTCACCTCCATTTCATTTGGCCGATCGTTCACCCCCATATGTGTGTTTACCTATTTTGAGGAACAGCTGCGAAGAGTGATTTCACCTAGCCCTCCTTGTGACACTACCGTGATTGGAAATTCCAATTTGTACCTGGAATCAGTTGCTATCCTTGTTTATCACTCGTTCCTCAAAAGACGAGTCTTCTTTGAGCTCTTTTCACTGACTCGTAAAATATGAAAAGTTTGCCGAGTTTTTGGCCTTCTAGCTCGTTAAACGACCGAAAGCTATCCCTCCTCTAGATTTTAATCTTTTTGGACCTGAGGGATTATTACACAAAAAGATCGAGCGCTTGTCTTGTTCGGCTCGTAAAAATACCGAATAGCCATCCCTTCTGTATTGTTTTATACTTTTTCGGACTTAAGGGATTAGATGACGAAAAAGGAATTATGGAGTTGACTTTCTGTACCTTTTTAGACTCTCTAAAAATGAAAAGGACCGAGTTTTCCTTGTCGTTAGACTCGTTAAAATGATTAAATAGCGACAAACTTGTCTTTAGACGAGAACGAGTTTCCCTATCGCTAGGCTCGTTAAATCTTAGCGATGGGCTTGCCCGAAGGGCAGGTTATAGAACAAGCATATGTTATCCTCCTCAAGCTTGACAAAAATAAAGAGGTACTGGTCAGAAATGACTGGGGAAAAATTGGGAGAACATCAAAGTTTAGAGGTAGCAAGTCACTCTTGAACATGACACTTTTTCCGTATCATATCGGGTTGGGTTGTCTCATTCACCGGTTTCATCACCATGGTCCTCGCCACACCATCCATTCGGGGTAATGCTACCGATCCATCACATCAGTGTCGTTATATGTTCAAGAGGGGTCATTCAGAAAGTGTCAACCGTGTCCCATCCACTACCATACATTTGCCTTCATCCATTTCATGATCGCCACCCTGAATCATATGTCACAGTTTGTTTCACCTCCACTAAATCATTAGCTCCGTTCCGTGTCATTGATGTGGGATTCATCAAGGCCCTCCTTTGACGGATCACTTCTTGTCGACTTCAGCTCATTATCCAAGAAGTCGATCTAGGAACACCCCCATCAGTACTTTGAAGCTTGCATGCCTCAATGGCAAGTTTCTCACTTCCGGCGACAGGTATACATCAATGACCTTCGACCAGAAGATTTTGCGTGGCGTTCGACGCCAAGTCCTTTATTCACGCCACGTGAATTGTACTGCCGTACCTTGAGGGTCATCGTCCTTATTGGTGATTCCTCTCGCGCTTGTTAACGGTTTTCATTATTGACCGGTAATCAAGCGATGTCTTTCCATGTTCGACTTCAGCGTAATTCTCACATGGATCGACTTGTACTTAGAGTGAAGATCGAACGAGTTTGAAGACCCCGGATCTAGTTTCATCCATCCGGGCTGCGATATATATTCAGGAAATATAAAAGCATTTACCATGTACATCATTGCAGCAGATGATCATCCTCCTCAAAGGATGATAATTTTAGCGGAAGATTATCAGTCTGTCTTCAGACGATCGTCTGTCATATGTACCAAAATGTATTTATAGAAAGCTGAGCATGGGAATACCCGCCTCAGCTAGATCATGAGAATAATGATGAATGAAAGATAATGTATTGTATTGTATTGTATTACAGGGCACTCTCCTCAGCACTGGAACGAACTTCGGACCCTCTAGCTAAAGCATTTCACCCGATTAACGGCCTCATACTTTAGGGGGCAACTGTTATAGACATTTTTGTGCCTCGCGTCAAGGAGCAGGGAATGTCGATAATTACAGGGATCCTCAGTCCCTAAACATGTTGTTCTTACCCCTAAAAGAACAAGGTCATCAATCAACAGCACTTCCAATCAGTTCTCCACCTGAAAACACTTCAGAACAGGCTTATTTTGGATCATGTCAGCTGCTTAACTGAGCTTCTGCGCTGTATTGCAACTGTCCCACTCTGTACCTGCGCTGGAAGTCAAAAACAATGAAGGCTACCTGCGCTGGGCGAGATTGGCCAAGTGGCACAGTCCTCCTGCAAGGTGTCAATTGCCCAGGAAGCTTCCAAACTGACACTTGGTTCATCAGATTCGCCTTGTGATGAGTAAGAGGTACTTGATCACCATGTGTAACCAAGGATTTCCAAGTGGACTCAAGAACTGAAGATTAACTGAAGAGGGAGAGGACACTAGTCAGCTCTATGCCAGCCTCAAGCTGACTCATCCTCTCTTCTTCTCTCCTATATATAGAGCTCTTCTATGAGGTCTATGGAGGCTGGAATTTTGTATAAGCAAGGAGGTGCTGTTGGTATACTGCCAGGATTATTGGGTGATTGTTTTACTAGAGGTGAAGAAGAGAGTTCTTGCTGCCGAGGAGGTGCTGCTGGCTTGGGGCCAACATCATTGGTTGTAACTTCCTCTGGAACCCTGTTACTTTCTATCAATAAAGTTTGCATGTTCTTCTATATACTTGTTTTACATAGATGCTTTTGCGTTTACATGTATATTTGATGCAACCTAATCCATGCTTCAATTATGATTGCTTGTATCTCGTAGTTTGCTCCCTTTTGTTGTGCTGATTCTGTGTGTAGCTGGATCGGCTTGGAGAGTAAAGAGCTGGGAACGAGATACAAAGCGAGAAGGACAAGGATCGACTAAGCGCAAGACACCAGGTTGGTTGATCCTCTTTCTATTCTCTCTGTGCTTTCATAAAGATGAACATGAAAACTTTGTCATTCAGTTGTTGCTAAAGTCTGTCACCTTTAGAAAGGGTTAGTGTCATCCGCATCGGATACTTTTCCCCACAACAGCAGTGTTGCACTGCCAGCCAATTTGGCAAGGGTAAAGAGGATCGTCCTCAATGGTAAATCACTAACATCACTGATGTTAATCTTTCTGTCTCTGCTAGGTTGAGCTCCTTCCCGGCAAAACTGTCATATATAGTCTCTCACTGATTCACCTCCTCTGGTAAATCCTAATAGTGAGATGGGGGCACCCTACCTCGATAGTCCAGTCAGAAAGTATAGATCATCGATTATAAAAAGGATCACTTTGTCCCTGATGTGAAAGGCCTGATCAGTAGGATCCCAAGAATGAACAAGGAACTGTAAAAGCTCAATTTGTTGTCGCATGCTAGATAATCGAAAATACTTGAGTAACCCACAATTCCTTAGGGCCTCAACCGTACCCTGGTTATTTAGGGCAATCATATCTTATTCCTCATGCTCTCATTCTCTCCATATCATCACCATTTTGATCCGATGAATGTCTGCAATGAAACCATTAGACAAATTAGGATCCGTTTTTTGCAAAAAGTAGCGGAAATTTTGGGAGAAAACAGTTGTGTAAATTTGGTTTTTTCACCCAGCACACCCCTCCCTTAGAGACAGTGCACTGCAATGCATACATCCTTTTGGGTGTGTGCAATGCAGCGCACCTTTCGATACTGAAAGGGTGCACTGATCTAGAGTTAAAAAAATGAAACCCTAGGGGCCTCAAAAACTCAAAATTTTGCTTAAAACTGAAAATAAATGGAATAAAATGAAAGAGAATAGAGATAGCTCCTACCTGGTCCGAACAGCACGAGGAACGGTCCACTGAATCCTCCACAATCAGCTAGTGAACTTCGAGGTAAAAACTTCTCCAGAGAACCAAAATCAAAGGGTAAAAGTGAAATGGTAAAAATGAATGGTAAAACTTTTTTTTATGTTTATTTCTTGCACATTGTTCGAGTAAACATTAGTTTTTATTCATTTTTATCCATGAAACAGGTATTTTTAATCTATTTTGATGGTGTTTTGAGTAGGTTTAACAATTGAAATGTAGAATTTCACGTGCTCAAATGTAAATTGAACATATTTTACCACAAAGCAAACTTTTATCTCTTTTTCAAGCTTTGTTAAAACGAAAAAGTAACCCCCTTGGAGTCCTCTTTAAGCTCCTTTCAAACTCTCTAAATATGAAAAGATTGTCGAGTGCTTGTCCATTCCAGCTCGTTAAAGGATTGGAAACAATATCTCTCTTATATTATTTTACGCTTTTTCAGACTTGAGAGATTATTTTATGAAAAAGAATTTGTGGAGTTTCCTTTTCGTCCCTTTTCAGACTCCCTAAACATGAAAAGGACCAAGTTATCTTTGTCGTTAAACTCGTTAAAAACATCAAATAGCGACAAACTTGTCCATCTAGACAAGACCGAGTTTCACCTTCGCTAGACTTGTTAAAGCATCAAATAGCGATGGATTTGCTTGAAGCGTGAAATTATACAACAAGCATATGTTATCCTCCTCAAGCTTGATAGAAAATAAAGAGGTACTGGTCAGCAATGACTAGGGAAATGGGAAAAGGCCGAGAAAACTTTATGGTAGCAAGCCGCTCTTGAACATGGCACTTTCACCTCATCACCGTGACTATGTGGGTTGGGTCATTCAGCTTGATGGTTATCACATCGTTGGTCTATCATACCATCCATTACTTTGTTTTGGGTCAATGCTACCAATTCATCTTAGTGTCGCCGACATGTTCAAGAGAAGTCATTTAGTTCAAACTTCATCCTTTGCAATATTGTAAACCTTCATTTTCATGACCGCCATCCTTGAACCTTGTGTCGTCAATCGATTTTTTATCTCCAAAATCATTTACCTCGTTTCGTGTCGTTGATGTGGGATAAATCAAGGCCCTCCTACGACGAGTTGCTTCTTGTTGACATCAGCACATCATCCAAGAAGTTGACTTAGAAACACCCCTTCAGTACCTTGAGGCTTGCATACATCAATGGTAGGTTTCTCGCTTCCGGCGATAGGTTGACATCACTGGCCTTCGACCGAAAGACTTTGTATGGTGTTCGACTTCAAATCATTTATTCACACCATGCTAAATGTACTATAGTACCTTGAGGGTCATTATCATTATTGGTGATTCCTCTCGTGTCTATTAACAGCCTACATCATTGGCTGGTAATCAGACGATGTCTTCCCATGTTCGACTTCAAAACATCTATTCACATGGTTAGACTTGTACTTGAGCAAAAGGTTGAACGAGATTGAAGACCCCGAATCAAGTTTCATCCATCCGGGTTGCGATGTTTTCAGGGGTACTAAATCAAATGTACAGTGGCCTTACATTCATGGTCATCCATTCATGGGTCTATATCTGTAGACGACTATATTTGTACATGTAATGAAATTTTATAAGTTGAGCATGGGTGTGCCTTCCCTTAGCAAGTTCATGAGAAAAATCAAATTATCATGTATTGTAATTGATGCAGGTCACCTTCCGCTTTGAAACCTCCTCTCCACATGACAAATCATCTCACTCGACATACATATTTATGACTTCATGCTTTAGGGCACAACTGTTACATATACATTTGGGTACATCAACCCTAACCTATAGATCGGTGCTATTAGGGCCTATCAAACCCTAACTCAGTTGTTACATTCCCTAAAGAAGTCAACCATCAGAATTCCTAGCTTCCCAAGAAGTTTCATAACCAAAATCATCCAGAAACTGCCTTTAAGAAGATCAGCGCAGGTAGGCCTTCATTAGGGTGCGCTACAATGCAAACCATACACTGATAGAGTGTTATGAAGCGCACTTTGTCCCTCTTTGGATTGCGCTGGGTGAATTTGAGTGAATTTCCATGAGGGTTTGAAAGATTTCTTATCCATTGGATGCCTCTAGAAGTTTCTCAAACCTATCTACTCCTTTGAGCCCATATTTGGATGAGGAAGGGAGTTAAGGAGCGTCAATCCCTTATCCCTTCCTCCATGGAACTAAATTCTAAGTTTGGGAGGGCATTCATTATCACCATTTATGGCATAACTTCCTTAATTCACCTATAAAAATACCACTCATCTAAGTGATTAGGGGCTAGAAATTATTGAATTATAGGGAGATGTTGTTAGTATGAGACTTGAATTGATTTCAAGTATTGTAATGATGTCAAAATGTCTTGCTTATTATGAGGAGAGGATGGGATTGAACTAGAGGAGTGACGCTGAATCGAGTAATGGGTTGTAACTCTTCCTTTTACTAATAAAGTGTTCAAAGCTTTTTCCATATTCTTGTGTTATTCATTTATGCTTTCATATGTGTATCATGTACTTGATTCCATGCTATGTTTAATCAATAGATCCTTATCATATGCTTTGATTGGTTGTTGTCTTCTGTCTATGTGCAGGTAGTATTCAAGCGGATTAAGTACAGAGAGGAGCGACAGAGTTGGTCACGGGAGATAAGAAGCAAGTGAAAGCTACGGGCAGGCTTCTTTTCCTCTTATTTTATCTATTGGTCATAGGAAAAGTAGAGAATGCTTTTCACTATTGTTCTAGACTTAGCTACTAGTCTAGGGGTTTAAGCATTTATCCGTAGACACTAAAACTTCCCAAAAAAACAGAGGAGGTAGAGTGCTGAGGAGATGTTATTGTGAGAATAAAGTAAATATATGGTGCATGAGAGCACAAAAGACAGAGTGCAGAAGTTGAATTTGCAAACAACAATTTTTGTATTTTACTCGTAATTTGTATGCCTCTGTTTTCAGTTTGAAAATTTTATGCAATAGTAGAACAGTGGCAAGAGCAGGTTGGTGCCTGCACATTGAAGAGGTTGGTTCCTCTTGGAAAGTTTGTGATTTCTTACCAAATGGGGTTGATGCCTCCAGTTAGTGGGTGCTCACAAAAAAATAGATGTAATTAAGTGGGTTCTTAATTTACATCATAAACAAACAATAAATTTGGTGGTCTTTTCCCTCTTTGTTTCCACGTGAAAAACACTGTGTCAAATATGTTTGTTGCTCATGTGATTGTTGTATGAACATGTATGTTTGAAATTGTTGTTCACTTCTTTTGTGAATGAATGCTCTCACAAGAAAAAGAAGATAAGAAGGATCTGTAAGCATAATAGAAAAAGAAAAAGAATTTCATAATTACTTATTCACCCCCGCTCTCAAGAATTCCTTATTTCAATAGTTAAAATTAGCAGGGATAGGATCCCAGGCTAAAGTACCAACCCCATAGACAATCCCAAACAAATATGGTAGAGTCTTAGGAAGATGTTGAGAAACTAAGTAGGCTAGCTAAAAAAAGAAAGAAGGAGGTAGCAACATGCCCTGTATCACAAGAAGGAGCGTAAGAAAATTTAGGGGAGGAAGAAAACGAGATTTTTTCTACATTGGCAACCCTAAGCACTCCAAATAAACCCAAGGCATGAAGGCCTAGATAAATTATTGTTTATTTTAGAAGAATATGTTGAAAAAATGTAGCAAGAAAGGCTCTATTTGACTTTAGCCTTATTCATATTGAGTAAATCAAATTTCCACATCAGTATGACAACTTGGAGGTAGTTAACTAGTGTGACATGGCTCTTGTCACTCCGTTAGCTCAGTAAATTCGAGTTAGGGGCTTGGAGTTCAATTATGCATGTGTTGATCGCTAAATTTTAGCAATCTAGTTTAGTTAGTTTCAATTGTATTTAGTTAACTAACCTCTAACTATTGATAGATTTAGTTGAAGGTTAATTATGCAATGGGACAATAACCTAACTCAAATATTTGTCAGTGAATTGATCAATCATCCCAAAATATCTAATGCATGCATGGAATTCTAAATGCTCTGTGAAGTGGAAGAGATAAGGCGAGTGTAACATGACTTGTACACTAGTCTGAATGTACAATTGTTGCATGCAATTAGCAAATCAATCATTGGGAATTGTGAAAGAAATTAAGAGGAAATTCCTATTTTTTAGGAGCTAATTTCCTCAAGAATTGTGCAAGGAAATAGGAGGCTAGATGAGCAGATAATTGGCTAAGTGTTGTCAGAGTTTCTCATTCAGCAAAGAGAACGGTTATTCTTTTGTAGGTTGTTATCAGAGCTAGAGAAAGAAATTGTAATAGTTTCTCTATTCAACAAATTAATGCAAAGAGTCTTGAAGGGTTTTTCCTAGTTGGATTCCCCTAGAAATCATTATGTACTTGTGGTTTTTCTTGTTGCATGTCAATGCATGTTGTTCTAAATTGTGATTTCCATTCTGCAGGTCAATAGAGTAGAATTGATTTTCTTGTTTTTTAGTTTGAAATCTTGAGAAATTGCAATTTATATCAAGTTTTGACATGGTATTAGAGACCTAAAATCACAATAGAACTAGTATATAAAACTTGTCTCTCAGGAATTTTGAATTTGTAGCTTCCGTGCAGCAGTTTTTCTTCAGGGTCGGGAGAATTTATTTCAATGGAATGAGATTGCAATATCCCCTAGAGGGTATCTCGAATTTCATAGCTTGGAAGGATCAAACAAAAGCAATGATTGATGATAATGGTGTGTTAGAATATGCTAAAAATGACATTGCAAAACCCCAACAGTCTAATGCAGAACAATTATCCCAATGGAAGAAGGATGTTGCAATGGCTAAAATAATTCTACTGGAAGGTGTGAGAGACCGTGTAGTCTCAAATATCCATGGAAAAGAGACACCATTTGTTATGTGGAAGACATTTACTGAGCTATTTGAAAATAGCAGGGACCATATAAAATTGGCCTTGAAAGACAAACTTTGAAACATAAAAATGTAGAGGAATTATACTATTCCACAATATCTCTCCATATTTACTCAAGTTCATGATGAACTTAGAGGGGTTTGGATGAATGTTGCAAAATATGACCTAGTGAACCTAGCTCTTTTAGGACTTCCAAAATCCTGGCACAACTACAAAGACTCTATGAATGGAAGGGGAAAATTACCAATTTGGGAAAGGTTGTGGTCCAATTAGGTTCAAGAAGAGTTCAGGAGAAATACCAAAGAAAGAACATCATCTAGAGAAGAGGATGAAGATAATTTAACATTGGTTGGAAAGGGGAAGAAGGGAAAAGGAAAGAAGACCCAAATCAAACCTGAATCTAGCCAAAATAATGGCAAGAAGAAAGACTTGAGAAATATAAAATGCTTCCACTACCATGAATACGGGCACTATGCAACAAAATGTCTACACAAAAGGTATAAAAATAATCCTTCAGGAGGAGGAGGAGGTGAAGCATTGACTTCACAATTCGAATTAGACTTCACCCTAATAGCATGCATGACCATCACTGTTATGGGGAGTGTGTGGTACCTTAATTCTAGTGCCTCGTTCATATGACAGGGTGTAAGGAGTTTTTCAATGGCCTAGAGGAGAAGGATCTCCATATGCATATCGAAATGGGGGATGATGGGCGGTACAATGCTACAAGAATTGGTACTGTTACCTTTGAGAGGTAGAAAGTCTCTCCTCTTTGCCTCAAATATGTTATGCTTGTACCTATGATGAAGAAGAACTTGATATTTGTACCATCATTGGAGGATAGAGGCCATGATGCTATTTTCAATAAAGGGAAAGCCTTTCTGAGACACATAGCTACTGGACAAGTGAAGCAAATCGGGGTTCAAGTGAAGAGCCTATACAAACTTGAGGTGTGAGATTGCACTGTATTGAGTAGTAAAGCTGAAAAAGTGCAAAGTCGAGATGTTGGAGAACTCTGGCACGAGAGATTGGGTCATCTACACCATGGTAACTTAAAAATCATGCAATAAATTACCACTGGTCTTTGTAAAGGCTCCCTTGACCAACAGGATGTCTCCAAGGGCTGCACATTGGGGAAATATGTCAAATCCACTTTCCATGACCGAGAGAGTAGAGCAAATGCAATCTTGGAGTGAGTCAACTCTGATGTTTGTGGACCCTTTTCGACAGCCTCCATAGCCAAAACATAAGTACTATGTTATTTTTATTGATGACTTCTCTAGAAAATGTTGGATCTTCTTCATGTGGAAGAAGGATGAAGTTTTCTCAACATTTTTTGAATTCAAGGCATTGGTTGGGAAGGAGACTAGGATGAAGGTGAAGGCTCTCAGGAGAAACAATGGAGATGAATTTTTTTTGCATTCCTTCAAGGATTTATGTGCCAAAGAAGGTATTCGAAGAGAACTGATAGCACCCTATAACCCACAGCATAATAGGGTAGTTTAAAGGAAAAGCATAAGCAAATTAGGAGCAGCAGGAGCCATGTTGCATGATTAGGGGTTTCCATTGAATCTATGGTTAAACGCATGCAACACTGTAGTCTACTTGTAGAACCAGAGTCATCATAAAATAATTGGTATGATTACACTGGAGGAAGATTTCTTTGTGAGAAAGCATGATGTGTCTCATTTCAGAATTTTTGGAGCTTCAATTTATTGTCATGTCTCCAAGGATTCGAGGAAGAAACTTGAGCCTACAGAAAAGTTGGGAGTTTTTGTAGGATACAATGAAACTCCACACAATTACCACGTGTATTTGCATTTAATGAGGATGACAATTGTGAGGAGAGATGTCAAGTTCGATGAGGTTAAAGTTATGAGATGCTCTTTGGAATGAGAGTTGAGTATCCCACAAGAGTAAGGGATTCTAACTCCAAAGGAGGATCCTCAAGATGAGCTTCAAGATGTTGTGGAGTAGACAAGAGGTAAAGTGGAGGCACCCACTCAACCAAAATCCTCTAGAGAGGGGAGAAAGAGAACCATATAAGATGATATATTATTGCAGGATGTTAGGGAGAATGTGGGATCCCCTACATCATAGCGCAGGAAAAGGAGGTCACCTAGTAGGTACACTGGGTACATGGCTCCCATGAAAAATTTCATCGAGACATAGCCTTCATCATTTGAGGAAGCAATTTCTCAACCTTTTTGGTTTGATGCCATGGTGGAAGAATATGAATCCATCATGAAGAATAGTGTATGGGAGGTGGTGACGAGACCTAAAGGGAAATTAGTGGTTGGTTCCAAACGGATCTACAAAGTGAAGCATGCAGCTGATGGGAGCATCGAGAAGTACAAGGCAATATTTTTGGCCAAAATATTCTCTCGCATAGAGGGAGTGGAGTCTAAGGAAAAAAAATTAGTAGTTGCAAGTTATTCCTCAATCAGATCCATTCTAGCATTGGTTATGCAGATGGGGTGGAAAATCCATAGATGGATGCAAAGACCGCATTTCTCAACAGTGTTGTTAAGGAGGAAATTTACATAGAGTAGCCAAAAGGATTTGAGACATATGATCGGGATTCACATGTGTGTAGACGTAGGAGAGCATTGTATGGTCTCAAACAGGCACCCTGAACATGGTACAATTAGATTAGAAGTTATCTCAGTGCATTGGGCTTCATCAAAATTGAAGCAGATGTGAACCTCTATCACATTGTGGTAGATGGTAAGTTTCTTATTCTTGTTTTGTATGTTTATTATTTAATATTGGCATGTTATGAGTAGATTATCTGCTCTTTCAAAGAGGATCTTGCAAGGGAATTTGAGATGAAAGACACAGGTTTAATGCATTACTTCCTCAGGCTGGAAGTATGGAAAGGTGATAGTTAATTATTTGTGTCTCAAGGGAAGTATGCCTCTAAAATACTTCAAAGATTTCACATGGAGATTTGTAAGCCCATGCCCACACCTCTAGCTACAAATTGGAAAGAGAATTCCACTGCAGGTGAAGAGGTTGATGCTACCATTTACAGACAGTTTGTGGGGTATTTGATGTATCTTGTGAACACAAGAGCTTATGTGTGTTATGCAGTAAAATAGATGAGTCAAGTTATGGTGAGGCCTACCAAGTTATATTGGAAGCCAGCAAAGCATTTGTTACGGTACCTTAGAGGCACTACTAAGTATGGATTATGGTATAGGAGGACAGAGGGAGTGAAGCTCCAACGTTTCATCGATGAAAATTGGGAAAGGAGTCCATTCGATAGGAAAAGTGCTTTAGGTGCTATCTTCAATGTTGGGTTTGTAGTTATTTCCTCGTACATCAAGAAGCAGAGGTCTGTGGCACTTAGCTCAGCAGAGGCTGAATACATGGATGCAACTCAAGCAGCATGTGAGGCCATATGGATGAGGAAAATACTTGTGGGTCTTTTCAATCATGAGATGGATCTGAAATTGATATATTCTGATAATCAGAGTTGCATTAAGTGCTCTGAGAACCCGGTATTTCATGACAGGTCAAAGCACATTGATATTTGTTATCATCATTTGCGGGACTATGTGCAGAGGAGAATTATGTTGCTACACTACATTCCAACTGAGGAGCAAGATGCTGACATCCTGAAAAATGCATTGTCAAGAGGTAAATTTGAATTCCATAGGTGCAGGATAGGGGTGGTGAAAAATCCCTTTCTTGCTAAGGGAGTGTTGAAAAAATGTAGCAAGAAAGGCTCAATTTGACTTTAGCCTTAGTCAAATTGAGTAAACGAATTTCCACATCAGCAGAACAACTTGGATGGAATTAACTAGTGTGACATGGCTCTTGTCACTCAATTAGCTCATTAAATTTGAGTTAGGCTCTTGGAGTTCAATTATGCATGTGTTGAGTGCTAAATTTTAACAATCTAGTTCAATTATTTTCAGTGGTATTCCGTTAACTGACCTCTAACTATTGATAGAGTCAGTTGAAGGTGATTTCTGTAGTGGGACAATAGTTTAACTCATAGATCTATTAGTTAACTGATCAATCAACCCAAAATAGCTATGAATGCATGGAATTTGAATTACCCAATGAAGTGGAAGAGAGAAGGTTAGTGTAACATGAGTTGTATATTAGTCTGAGTGTCTAATTGTTGCATGCAATCAAGAGATCAATCCTTGGGAATTACGCTAGAAAATAGGAGGACTTTCCTATATTTTAGGAGATTATTTCATCAGGAATTATGGAAGGAAATAGGATTATAGATGAGAATATAATTGGCTAAGTGTTGGCCAGAGTTTATCATTCAACAGAGTAAACAATTATTCTTTTGTAGGTTGTGCTCATAGCTAGAGCAAACAATTCTAATAGTTTCTCTATTCAACTGATTAATGTAAAGAGGCTTGAGGGGTTTTTCCTAGTTGGGTTCCTCTAGAAATCACTATGTACTTTTGGGTTTTCTTGTTGCATGTCTATGCATGTTGTTCTAAATTGTGAATTCCATTCCGCATATCAGTGGAGTAGAATTGTGTCTCTTGTTTTTCAATTTGAAATATTGAGTAGTTGTGATTTGTATCAAACTTCTACAGAAGAAATATTACTAATAATATGATTTATTGGAAATCCTAAGCCTTTATCTCATGTTGGCTTAGTCGGTCCTGACCCAGGTTCAGAGTTAGTTGCACTAAACAAATCCCTACACTACTAGCCCTTTCGGCATCAACCCGCGGAGTATAGACTAAAGTCTCACCCGAAGCAGTATGGGGAGATGTTGAAACCAAGTTTCCGCACCCAGATATCAGCATGATGTTGTTTTATGCCCTAAATCCACCTTCATGCAGATCGATAAGTCTTTATGTCTTATCGATATAACTCCCTTTAATCAACCTCTAGACCTCCGCGAATGTCTACGACTGTCTTTCACGGAACTTGAACAGACAAATTAGCTACTTACGCGCATCAAAGATTACTCTTAATCCAGTAATTACTCAAATCAGTCTAAGTGTTCGATAACTTTAACATACAACAAGATAATCTTAACGTAAATAGTTAACATTAATTGTGTCCATATAACAATACAAATCAAGCAAAGTCACGCATCAATACAAGATTATTTCATAAACCCATCATTCGTCACAGCATAAGTGCATTCATTCATAACAGAAGTAAGTAGACGAAATGCAGGAATTTCTACAATAATCTTCTTTATTAATATTATGTTCAACTTACAAACTCAAGACTTCCCTGTGCACTCAGCTGCAGGGGTCTGCGCACTCAGCTGCGGACCCTACTCTAGGCCTCTGCGCACACAGTTGTAGAGCCTTTCTTCCTACTCTTCTGCGCTAACTCTCTAGACTTCTCCCATAGACAAACTTACTTTCCTTTCTTAGACATACTAAGACACACATATTTATACAATCCCATGCCGCAAAAAGCCCACTTGACTTACATAAAGAAGGCTAAAATCCTTTATGACTCTTTAACTATCTACACAATCCACGACCACAATTTGTGGAGACTTTACATCTTTATACAACAGAACTTGGGCTTTTGCCCCAAAATTGACCCTAGGGGACCCCATCCCAACAAGCCCCCAACACAAATATCACGACTTGCCCTCGAGTCACTCGGATGGTGCAAATATCTTACTATGAAGATCCCCCAACTCCACTTGTGCAACTACTACCTCAGTCGCGCTTTGCATGGCTTTCTTCTTGATCTGTTCCACCAGCTGCTCTATGGCTAGTCCTGCACTATCCTACTAGATTTTATGTTGTGTACTCTGCAATTTCACCAATTTCTCCTGAATATTGGTGGAGACAATGTAGGCTTCATCCAACTAGGGCCCCAATTTGGCCTTGAGAATGGCCTCTTTCCTCCGCATTGATTCCACCTGTGTAAGCAGCTGCTATGCCTCCTGCATCTTGGCACGGCATTGTCATGTAGCAATGGTGTGTGATGCCGCCCTCACTTCATCATATTGCTTCTGGAGCTTTCAAAATTCTGTATTCAAGACTTGCAGGGTGGGATCTTCCTGCAAGGTCATGACTACCTCCATAGCTTTCTCAAACAACGCAATGCAGTCCACCACCGTGGCATCCACCATTGTGACTCCATCTTTCACAACAGCTTCGCATTGTTCCCTTACCTCTGGCGGGGTGAAGGTTTTGAATTCAACTCCAGTTCAGTTATCTTCAGGTTCAGCTCAAACTGAACCCTGGCCACTTCTGCCTTGGTGTCACGCATGCCCGTGGCAAGTTTTCTGATTTTTGCCTCCAATGGTGCATCCTCCGGGATATGCAATTCCAGCACCGTTCTACATGCTTCTGCCACTGCGCCCGCCAACTGAGCACTCTATGCCTGGATTGTGTCCTTGGCCTTCAGTGCCTCGTCTTCTCAATGAACATTTGTTCGTTGTTCACCCGATACTCATTGATGAGGCTGAGCGCGCGCTGCTCTCGAGCTCTGAACTCTGTTGTCACACCTGCCTGCAGCATGTGAAGGTACTCATTAGGGAGTGCGGCCAGGTTGAGGTTGATATTCTTCAAAGAACTTATGATGACCATGTCAGCAGCTGCCTCCACGCTTAAGGATCCATCTAGCAGCGTGACTGCCCAGAGATCCAGTGATCGAACCATCTCGGCTGCCTAAGTGGTCCCTAGTGCCAAACTCTTTGATGCAAAGTTGATTTGCCTTGCGCCTACCTAGATCCGAGTCGTCTAAATTTGTAGCTCATGCAGATCCTTCTAAATGGTACTCAGTGCCTGCTGTTGCTGCTACTCAAACTTCTGCAGCAGTTCTGCGGTGGTATCATGCACCTTGTCTCCAATCTCATCAAGGTCGCCATCTGTCAGAGTGATTGGGTCCAGCGACGGCTTGGTTGCTTTTGATTTCTTCTGCAGCCCTTCCTTTCCTTGTTCCCTATACCTTTTGATGCAGAAGGGGGTTCTCCACTCCTCCTGTCCATTGTTTCCCTACTCTGACTGCTCCTCCTCCTCTGTCTGGGGTGAAGGAGACTTACCACTGCGCTCGGTGCCCACATTCTTCTTGTTCGAACTGCTGCTTCACGGCGCGTTCAGATTCCACTCGGGCCTTCTCCCCGGATTCTTTTCTCCTATTTTCAATCAACTGTTTGACCTTCTGCTTTGTTGCTTCCTTCTTCTTCTTTTCCGCGGACTTCCTAGTGCCCTCGGCCAGATCGAATGGATTATGCTAATCTGTCGGCCAACGCTTGATGACCTCCTTAATGGCATATTCTGTAGCGAGGTAAGGGAGATCAAACCATTTTTTTTGGGGATCCTTCCGTGCCCGGATGTATACATGGTGGAAGTTAGCTTTGAACTCCACATACTCTGAAAGCTGCTCAAACACGGTTGGTGACAACTGTGACTTCTGTTTGATGGCCATGTGAATGCTCGCCTCCATCAACAGCCAGAAGACTTTGGTCTCTGTAACGTGCATAGCATCCTTTGTTTCCTATAGGGATGAAAATTGTGCAGCCTCTAGAAAATCTTTGTCCACGGGAGGAAACTAACTATCCTCCAACAGATCCCAAGCGACGAGCACAATGGAGAGAAAAAACCATGAATAGTGGAATGTTTTACTCTCATCCTGCGCCTCTCGATAGTTCGCAAGGAACTCACTACACAGGTAGCCGCCCAGTTGAACTGCATGCCCTCCACTCACTGTGCATCCAAAGAAATCACTGGCGTCGGAACCTTGTCAACATGGCATTTCCGCGTGACTTTGCCCGCAAGGTTCTACGTGGAAATATTCACCACGAGGTCGATGATAGAGGTGATCGAGTACCCACTTGACTTCTTCATGAGTTTGAACTTATCCTTAATCTTTTCAATGAGGTCGCGCCCTCCCCAGATTCAACCCTGAGTGCAGTAGCAGCGTGATATTACGAATCAGCATATCAGTAATGGGGATTTGTTATGAAACCAGCTCAGAAAAAAGATAGAAAAGAAAGATCAACGCCTTAGAAATCAGCCTCTTCAAGGGGGCAACCTCCTTTACATTACACAAATGAAAAATTCTTGGATGATACAAATGTCAAGACCTCCTTTCTATATATAGGAGTCTAATGGGTCATAATATAATTAGAGCCGACATAAAAATAATAATGTAAGGGCACAACAATAACAATAGCGGGTTTCTATGGGGCATAATAATAACAATATGGGGACTACATGGGCACAACAATATAATAATGGGGTTGCACTAACAACAATACGGGGTTACACTAGTAGTATAGGGACCTAACATGCCCCTCTCCTTCAAAAAGTGTTGTCCTCAACGATTGAGTCATTATGGATGCTTCCTTATAAAATTCTCATCCTCCCATGTGGAATCTTGAGTGGGTAAGTTCTTCCACTAGATGAAATACTCTGAAATTGATCGATTTCGTAGCTGTCAATTTCTTGTTTCTATGACTGCTTCAGGTTCCAATATGATTTTTCCTTCCTCATCAAGTTTTGGAAATATTATTTGAACTGGTATCTTCTGCAACTTTTGAATGAGTGGCCACACTTCTTCATCATTGTTCCATTCATCCTTTTCTTTATTTATCCAATCTAGTTGGATAATAGAAATGGCACAAAAAAATTCTTCCACATCCTCATCCTTTTTTGAGAGTGCATTTGCAACAACATTTTTCTTCCCTTTTTTGTAAATGATTTCAAAGTCATAACCCAACATCTGTGTGACCCATTTTTTATTTTCTTCTGAAGATAATCTTTGTTCTAAAAAGTATTTAAGACTATCATGACTCGTTTTTACCTTTAAGTGTCTTCTCATTAGGTAAGGTCTGATGTTTGGAGGAACACTTCCTGGAATCAAATGAATAACATAATCATGATCAAAAATAGGTGCAGCATTTGGGAGTCTCAAATACCTTGGAATGATTGTCCAAGACTTTTTGGAGATCTGGAGAAATAGATGATTTCGATGTGGGAACCTCTAGCGAACATAATTTTGCAATTACGCCTCGTTGTTCTTTCTTTAGAAGCTTTGTTGTTTCGTTAGAGATGATTATCTTTCCCGATTTCCCTGTGATACCCCTTAATTCAACTTCCTTTCCTTCTGAAGAAAATTTCATGAAAAATTCTTGAAAATTAAAAGCTATTGTACCCAAGGATTGTATCCATTGGACTCCTAGTACAACATTAGCACCACCTATTGGAATGGAAATCATTGGCCTATTCAATACATATTCTCCCATTAATAGCTTGATATTATGGTACTTTCCAGAGAAATTTATGGTTCCTCAACTTGCAACCATCACTTGACACTTTGGTGCTGGATATAAGAAGCAATTCAATGCCTTGGCTATCTTACAATGAATAAGATTATGGGTACTGCCTGAATCAATCAACACTATTACCTTTTTCTTATTTCTATGTCCTATCTTGATAGTTTGAGGAGTGGTAGTTCCGGCCAATGCATTACAAGATATGGTTGGATTCATTTCTTCTTTCTCTATGGTTTGTTACTAGTGTATATCCTCTTCTTTTGACATTTCTTGTTCCTTTTCTTCCTCCTCTTCACAATCTATGTAAATTAATTTCTTCTCAGCACACTTATGACCTTTAGTGTATTTTCTATCACACCTGTAACAAAGCCCTTTTTCTATTTTTTCTTCCAATTGTTGTGGTGTCAACCTTGTAGGTTGTGGAAGGATAGGGGCAACAACACTTCCATATTTATATTCGTGAGTGGTAGGCTTCCTTGTTTCCTAATTTTGCTTTCCATTTCTCTTGCCAACCTAAATGCCTTCTCCAATGAATTAGGTTCCCAAAGGCAAACCTCATGTTGGATGTTATCCTTTAAAGTCCTTATGAACACATCAATCTTATGCTCCTCTGGAATATCTTTTACCCTTATATTCAATTTTTGGAAGTCCTAAATGTGCTCCATCATTGAACCCTTTTGTTTGAGGTTTATCAATTGGCTAAAAAAAGTGTTACTTTTTGTATCCTCATAATGTGCTATCATTTCTTCCGTAAAAATTGTCCAAGTGACAATTTCTTTACTAGAATAAAACCATTCATACCATACAAACTGATTTGGTTCCAAATATAAAGTTTCAATGCATACCTTTTGTGTGTTTTTCACATTATGGAGATCGAAAAATTGCTCCATCTGTAGTATCCACGTTGCGGGATCCTTGCCATCAAACTTCCTCATATCGATCTTTGGGACATGGTGGGTCTTCAATCCAACATTACATTCTCTGAAATCATGATTAACATTTCTTTTGTTCTCATCATGAGTTTCCTTTACTACCCTTTCACCATTAGTAAGCATTTCTTGTAGCAACTTAGTCAAATCTATCTTCAAATCTTCCATGTTGCCTTTCAGTTTTTCTTCTATACCATCCATATTAGCGTCCATGCCATTCATCTTAGCTCCCATGACATCCATCTTAGCTTCCAGTCCATCTTAACTTGCACGCCATTCATATTAGCTTCCACGCCATTCATCTTAGCTTCCACGCCTTTCTTTAAGCCATCAATCTTAGCTTCTATTACCTTTCGTGAGAGTGAAATTTATTGCACTTGGTCTCATAATTTTGATATATCATGTTGCACTTCTTCCTCTTCTTCATGAGTCATGCTAGAGCTTTCGGGTTCCTTAGTAGGTGTTTCCATTTTCTTTCTTCGAGGCATCAATTAAATAAAATTATGCTTCACTATGCCCTTTGAACTTCAAACTAATTTTTTCAACCCAAACTTATGTAAAATTTTAAAAAGACTACACACCTTTTTTCTCTTTGTAGAATCTTGATATTGAATCTGCTATATCTCTGTAATTGAGGATCTCTAAGGTCTAACATTGCTTCCTATGGTAGACCTCTGCGTCCTCTTTACAATGCCACTAGTCTGATCAAAATTGGATTCTCCAAGAAAGAGTTATTCCCAATCTCCTAGGATGACCTGATTATATACTTTTTTAGTAGAGAAAACTTGTACGACGTCCCACGTGTCACTGCTTTGACCTTCGAATCTGAAAAATATACATAGAAAACTACAGTCCATCCTCTTTCTGTAACTTCTTACAAAATTTCAATCTTATGCTCACAGAGAAAATTATAACGATTTTCCCAAGGTCACCTGTTTAGAATGTAATTCGGGAGTCTACAAAAACCCTGACTTCCTCATATTATATGTCCAAAAATATAGTGAGACAAGATCTAAAATTCGGACCTGAGCTTCACCAAGATTTTGGCTCAAATGGGGTTTAATTTCAGAGTCTAAACCTTCGTAGAAACAAAATTATAGAAAAAATTCCATGATGACCTGTTTGAGATGAAATTCAGGAGCTTGCAAAAACCCTAACTTCCTCAGATCATATCTCCGAAACTATAGCGAGACAAGATCTGAAATTTGGAGCCGAGGTTTCAGCTCAATTTCATCTCAAATGGGTATTTTTTTAGCTTCTAAAACTTTGTAGCGAAAATTCCACGATGACCTATCTGGAGCAGTGAAACCCTAGAATCCAAAGCTCTGATACCAAATTTTATTAAACCAGCTCACAAAAAGATAGAAAAGAAAGATCAACACCTTAGAAATCAGCCTCTTTGAGGGGGAAACCTCCTTTACATTACACAAATGAATAATTTTTGGATGATACAAATGACAAGACCTCCTTTCTATATATAGGAGTCTAATGGGTCATAATATAATCAGAGCCGACATAGCACTAATAATGTAAGGGCACAACAATAACAATAGTGGGCTTCTATGGGGCATAATAAAAACAATATGGGGACTACATGGGCACAAAAATATAATAAGGGGGTTGCACTAACAACAATAAGGGGTTACACTAGCAGTATAGGGACCTAATAGGATCAGCACACTTACCCACAAGCATCCATCATGAACTAGGGTCAGCAACTGTTTGATAACTATCAAGTTGATGTTGGAGCGGTGGTAGTGGGGTACCCACAACAGGTTCAACAACCCTAACTGATTCATTCAATGAATCTACTCCACAAGATCCAACGCGGTGACACCTGACTCTTTGTAAAAGACCCTCTTCATATAATTCTTTGTTGCCAAGTGGGGGAACCTCTCGTGGTCCACCAAATCCTAGTCTTCCAACTTGAGATGGGGAATCCGCACCAAGCACAGACCTTCAAAAGTGAGATTCTCTGGTAACAGGGTTGTATTGAGGAGGAATTGTCCTGCATTTGGGTCCTTAGGGACTTTCACTTTTCCCTTGCATGGAGGGATATAATCTAGAAAATTGGTATAGGATCCACGCCCTCAATGTCTATGTCCTCCGCACCCTCTTCGGCCTTGAAATCCACCACCTTCCCTTCTCCTTAGCGCTCGGTTTTTGTTTCTTCTGGGCCTGTGTAGCAGCTTGCTTCCTCGGTGACTCATGCACCGACATAGTATTCTTCTTCTTGTCCTTCATAGGCTTGAGGACTTCCCTTACTGGTGTAGGATTTGGCCTAGGTGACCTCAGCATCGTAGGCATAGCAACTAGAGCCTCCTTGCTCATTACCTCTGGAGCAACTCCCTCAGAGGCGACAACCCCTCCAGTACTAACAGCCTCTCATGGTTCGGACATCGTGCTAAGAATAAACACTAGCTATCCTCGGGTAACTTATCAAATACAGAAGTGGCAACCAAATCAACAAAAAACTGAGGATTCATAAACAGTCGACAGCTCAACACAGAAATTCTAAGGATGCAAAGTTTTTTTCGTTGGATGGCCACACATAATTTATAGGCGAATTTGAATTCAAATTCGACCATTTCCCCCAAAATCCATCCATAATTGTTGATTTGGAAGCATATCTCCAAATATTTCAGCCTTAAATGTTGCCCCCCCCCCACTCCTCTTAACCATCTCCTGGCATTCAAATCATGAACAGTGATAGTAACAGTTACTTTCTAGCTACGCTACGTGGTCTCTCCCCCTATAGCGTAGCTCCCTTCACACTTCTCCTGGTACTGTGAAATCATCCTATTTCGCGAGCCCCCCTGTCGCGTAGCTCTATAAACCAGGCAATATATTTTATAGTCCCGTGCCTCCTTGCAACTTCCTGGAACGCGAAGACTGCGCTACCGTCATGTAGTCATTGGGTCGGATCCCTGGTGTATAGCATCAATCGGCTTCCATTTACCCTTCCTACAATGGGTCTTCATTCAACTTCGCAAGCTGAACTTCTCCACCATCCGTAATCTCTTTGATAACATATGGCCCCAGCCAGTGCATCTAAAATTTTCCTGGAAACTTATCAAACTTACTGTCATATAATAAAACCAAATCATTTACCTTGAAGGTGTGTAGTTTGATGTGCTGATCGTGCCAAGCTTTTTCATGTTCCTTCTGAACCTGCTGATGGAATCCAGCCAAAAATCTATCTTCCTCAAGCTTTATTAGTTGCGCAAGCCTTTCTTCTAAGGCTTCGCAGTCCACCATTCCTGTGAAAGCTACGATGCGTAGACTAGGCATGATATACTCCATAGGCATGATAGCTTCCATGCCATAGACCAACCTAAAAGGTGTCTGACCAGTAAGATTTTTACAAGTAGTTCTGTAAGCCCATAACACTGCTGGTACGCACACATCCCAATAATTCCACTATGCATTGCAAACCTTCATTAGTGCATTCTCCAATATCTTATTAAAAGCCTCAACCATTCCATTGGCCTGAGGATGATATGGCATACTCTTCTGATGGTAAACCTGGAACTCTTCTATCAGCGCGTTGATCGTTTCATTGAGAAAATGTGTACCACGATCACTCATCAAAACCTTTGGGCAGCTAAACCTAGTCAACACATATTCAAATAAGAACTTTTCTATTGTTGCCCATATATAGTCTTTCACAGGCTACGCCTCCGCCCATCTGGTCAAATATTCGGTCGCGGTAATGACATACCGCGCACCTGTCTTCTTGATTGGAGGTTGAATCGGTCCTATAAAATCAATTACCCATTTCTCAAATGGTTGCAATGACACCTTTGGATTCAGAGGCAGCTCATCCCTCCATGAAGGCCTGCCTATTCTTTGACATGCATCGCATGCCCTACAGTAGGCTTTAGAATCCTTATGCAGCATCAACCACCACAACCCAGCGCACAAAATCTTCTGCGTTGTTGTTTTTCCTGCATAATGCCCTCTTGCAGCTCCTCCATGAGCTCAATTGAGGACACTATTTCATTCAAAATTAGGCACATAACGTCAAAGTATCTCATCCGATCCCATCTTATACAAATGCCCTGCAATTACAGAGAAATCTTTCGCGCGCACCACCAATTCTTTCTTCTGCTGATTGGTATATCCTTCTGGAGCTGTCCCTGTGGTCAAGAAATGGATAATATCCGCGAAGTGATTATCCGCTACGTGCACCGCGAAGAGCTATGCGTTAGGAAATCCTTCCTCCAAATTAGTAGGTTCCTCTCCTGTTTCAATGAGTGATAGATGGTCTAGCCCTGCATTCAATCTTCTTGACTTCACAATTATTTCAAAATCATATTCTTGAAACAACAACAACCATCTGCATAATTTCCCCCCCAACACAAGCTTATTAACTAGATATTTTAATGCATAATGGTATGTGTACATCTTGAAATGTCCACCTAGCAAGTAATGTCTGAACTTCTGGAGCACGTACACCATAGCCAAGCCTTCGCACTCTGTTGTCGAATAATTATTTCCAACCTTTGATAACTTCCTGCTTGAAAACGCTATAGGATGATCCAGTTCTCCCTCGCCAGCCTGTGTCAGCGCTGCTCCTAGCGCAATACACGAGGCATTCACATGCACATGAAATTCCTTCTTCCAATCCAGGAAGACTAGGATTGGCGTGGTGACTAGTTTTTCCTTCAGTACATCTAAGCTGCACTGACATTCTTCATCCCAGCAGATTGTAGCATCCTTCCTCAGTAGCCTTTCCATAGGTGCAGTAATCTAAGCATAAATTTTGATGAACTTCCGATAATACCCAGTGTAGCCCAGTGTTGTGCGCAGCTGTTTAACACTTCTTGGCACCTCCAAATTAATTATTACCGTGATCTTAGCAAGGTCCACCATAAGTCCTTGCTTGCATACCACATGACCCAGTAAGATTCTGAAAGGGACGCAAAACAAGCATTTCTTCAGGTTTAGCGCAATCTGATACCTTCAGCATGTATCCAACATCAATCGCAAACTAGCTACATGGTGCTTTACTAGCCCAAACACTGTCCAATCATCAAAATATACCTCCAAGAACTTGTGATTGAATTCTTTAAACACCGCGATGACTACGCACGATAATATCACCCACGCATTCTTAAGTCCAAAAGGCATCACCGTATACTGAAAACATCCCCACTTTGTTGCGAAGGTGGTCTTACTCCTATCTTCTAGCATGATCTTTATCTGATGGTATCCAGAGAACCCATTAGTAAATGAGTAGGCCTCTTGCCCTCCAACATTATCCAGTACTTCATCTGTGAACGGATTTGGAAAAGGATCATGAACGCAAGCATCATTAAGCTTTCTGAGATCGACACAATTCCTTACTTCATCCTTCTACTTCTTTTCTTGAATGACCATTGGACTCACCCAATCAGATTCATCCACTGGTTCAATAATATTTGCTACAAGCACCTTGTCCAACTCCAAGCAGACCTTTTCCTTGTATTTGGGATTATGGCGATATGGCCTTTGCTTAACGGGCTTTGCGTCTGGTTTTAAAGTAATTTTCATCACTCCCAAATCTCCTATGATACCTTTCAAGTCTGAAAATTTGGTAGGGAACAAATCCTGATATTCGCAGAGCAACTCAGCAATCTTTTCTACTATGGCATCGTCCGAGTAATCTCTAATCATTGCAAATTTCAGCTCTACCTCTGTGCCAATGTTCACTTGTCTAGTCTTCAATGGTGCAGTGATGTTTGGATTTTCTATCTGTGGTCCCTCAACTTCACGGTGGCCTTCAGCCTCTGGGATGTTAATATTCCTTGGATCCTCATCATCTTCTTCAGTGGTCACATTATAGCACTCCAACGCATGGTGCAAATGGGTGCTCCACTCTGGTTGAATCAACTCTAAATAATCTTGTGGTATTCCGAAGATTTTTTCCTTAACCTCCTGTAGCGCTTCGTCGATGCTTTCGAACCCATCCTCAAAGTTGAAGGTCATCAAAAATCCTTCTCTTAAGATGTCCCACTCCACGATACCGTGGCGGAGCTCTGTTTCCAAATTATGACATAAAATATGCACCCACTCTGGTTGCGGCTCCATTCGATAGACCTTAGTCCATTTTGCTAAACGATCGCGGGGATCATTTCTTCCATCATATTTTTCAGTTAGCCAAACTTTTGGGCAACCAAACTGCAATCTCATCATTCTTTTTTACTCATGCCATTCATCAAAATTGTCTTTATGCGTACCCCACCATCGTGCAGGCATAGCGCACAGTGCTTGGAAGCGATGCTTCTCCGGTACTTCCCTTTCAAATGCATCCAGAAATTTATCTACATCAGTTAGACCATCGTAATAAGGCAAACTTCTTACCTTGGATGATACACAGTGCAGCAATTTAGTCATCATATTATAGCGCAACGTAGATACTTCGTGCAACCTATTATGCCAGTGTTCCAATTCCTCATCGGAATATGATGTACACGAACTTAAGTGGTCCCATGAAATGTAGCCATCAGCTGTCAGATTAACCCAATCTTGGTCTCACACTATTATTTTATAAATCTAGTCCAAATCATCATCACTTTCTTCATAGTCACGGACTAGTTCAGTATAGTGTGGTCCTTCTGTAGGGTCTAATGGTACTACTACGCAGAGCAATTTCCTTTCAAACGACATCGTCCACTTCTTCAACTTGATTACCCCATTCATGTCGATAGCCCAATCAATTCCAAAGAGCGTGGGGTATGGATTGTCGTCATCAACAATCTCTATCACTTCGAAATCAACTAACACGCTTACACCTTCTATATCTACAGTTACTCCATGCAATCTCCCCATAGGAATAATCTTCTATTGATTTTCCATTCTCAATTGAATCGGAGAGCACTACAGCGCAGGTCTCCCCATTCTTTCACATGTCTATTTAGGCAAAACATTCTTATCTGACCCCAGATCCAAAATAACTTGATCCATCTCGTACTCTCCTATTTGCGCGGTAAGCCTCATATCGGGCCTCATTCTTGTCTTATGCTTGCATATCTTTCTGACCACGTGGTTTCCTTCAAAACCACCTTCCTTACCGGCACACTTATTTATCAGTTCTTGTAGCCCTTTCACAGCCTTGCTGTCACGCAGCAGCTTCATACAAGTCTCCAAGAAAGTGGTAAGCATGGAGGGGTCAACTTCTTTAGATAGCTTGTCCTGACTTCCTGAGGTAGAGGCCTCAAAGAATACTTTCTTTGTGTCCATGAAAGTTCCCTTTGCGCACTCCAAGTCAAACCCAACCTCCTTTTCTAGAGCCTTGCGAACCCACTCACTTTCTTCAGGTTTCTTTCCTTTATCATCACCAGTCATCATTCTGCTTTGCAACATAATATTCACATTGGGATCCTCTTCACAGGGCTCGACCCTCATCATCTGTAGATTCTGGGTAGGCTGCTGAGGTTGCGCCTTCTTCTCCTACATCTTAGCTATCAGTATAGGGCATTCTTCTATCGCATGGTCAAACTAAGTGCAGTACCAGCACGACGGTCGCATCTGACTCGTAAAATCCTACACATAGTGTCCTGGCACTCCACAATTATAGCAAATAACTTGTCCTCAACCTCTACGAGGTCCTCCTCCTCCTCGGCCTCATCTGTACCCCTGATATCCTCCACGCGCTCCCCCAGCGTCTTGATTTGGAGGCCGAGTTTTTGTCTACATTGAATACGCAGGCGTTCTTTCCATCATCAATTCATAGCTACGGCAGTTACGCTCATCGTGGCCCACCAATTTACAGAAATTGCAGAATAATTGTTGCGACATTTGTACAAATTTCTGTAGCAAGTGGCAATTTTCTATTACATGTTTTCCTTCTACTTGACAGATAGTGCACCACAGCGCGGGCCCTGTACTTGGTCCCGTGGAAGCCTCTTGTCTTAGGGGCATTGACCCTCCCCCTGTAATATAATTTGCAAAAACAAGGCAGTGATATTTATCATGCCCCTGGCTCTTACATTTTAGGCACTAAACTTCTTCACACACCTCCGGCCGAGCGATTTTTTCCTTCTTCAAGCTCTGCAACTCGAAGCAGAGGTTCTACAACTCCACATGAATCTGTTGAACTCCTAACTTCACGTCCTAGATAGGGGTCTCATGTAATCTCATTGCGATCTCCAGTGCTTCCGCCTAAGTCCCTATCTTTTGTTGTGAAAAAACAATCCTTAAGTGAGGTAGGAGCGCAACTATAAACCAATCGCAGTGTTGATTGTGTGTGAGATTCATATTGGCTTTGCAGATCCCTCACTTTAGTCTCTGATCCAACTCCCAGGGAGTTTCGCCAATCCTCATCATGATTTCTTTGAATCCAATGACTATTTGTGATTAAGACTTAGGCCTACCGAATTCCTTATTCATATCAATCTAAGTGTCTACTAACAATGCCAATGGGTTATCCGTGTAGTACTTGATGTACCATGTCAATGCACGATCTTGTAGAGCAGTAACCAACTTCGCCTTCTTTATATGGTCATCTGTAATATTTTGGGTCGTCCATACAACCTTCGCAATGAACCAAAACTAATCTGGGTCCTCACTTCCCGAACCCTTGAAAATAAGCAACTTCATGGTATTCAACATATTGAACAGTGGCGAAGGTGGCGGTGATGTGCGTGAAGGTGTACGTTGTGGAGGTGAAGGTGGAGGTTGTGTGGGCGAATGAGGTATTTGCGGAAAACCATGCTTTATCAACTGTACATCGCTTCACGGTGATGCCTATACTGCTCCCTCGTCATCACTCGAAGGAGGCTCTATCAATGGACTATATTCAGGACCCACTCTTTCCTGATTTCTAAATATTCATCCACTTCGCGTAGATCCAAACATCAAGGCAGTGGCATAACCCGCTTTTCACACAAGAGCATTTTAATCCAAGTATTCAAAGATTTCAAATAATTACCTCGCGGTCCTTTGAAAAAACGTCGTTCTGCTTCACTGCAACTGATTGAAGTATCGACCGCAAATTCTGTCATAAATCCTCCTATGACTCGATCAAGCCAGTGATCAATAGCACGTGTGATCTTATCTTCAGAAGCTTCCAACCTTTGCACTAGCTCCAGGGTCCACACTATTGGAGCGTCAAGTCTCCACCTTCTTTGGTTGTCTGCTAATTTAGCAATCCACTCATACAGTTCAATCAGGAAGGTGCAGAAAAAGATTTCATGTATTTCTATGTATAGATACTTGTCCAACCACTATTCTTTTGTCAGGTGCGGATTCCTATTCTCTTGCGCCGCGAATTCGTGGATCTTTCTATCCAACCACTTCTCAATTTCTTTCTTTGTCGGATTCCAGTGATGCGACATCACACATCTCTTTATGCAGATCCCGGTCCCAACAATGGAACCATTTGTTGGCTTAGTGGGTCCTGACCTAGGTTCAGAGTTAGTTGCGCCAAACAAATCCCTACACTACTGGCCCTTTCGGTATTAATCCGTGGAGCGTGAACTGAAGTCTCACTCGAAGCAATATTGGGGGATGCTGGAACCAAGTTTTCGCACTCAGAGACTAGCATGATGTCGTTTTATGCCCTAAAACCGCCTTCACGTAGATCAATAAGTCTTTATGGCTTATCGATATAACTCCCTTTAATCAACATCCAGACCTCGTGAAGTTCTATGACTATCTTTCGCGGACCTTGAACAGACTAATCAGCTACTTACATGCATCAAAGATTACTCTTAATCCAGTAATTATTTAGATCGGCCGAAGTGTTCGATAACTTTAACATACAACAAGATAATCTTCGCGTAAATAGTTAACATTAATTACATCCATATAGCAATATAAATCAAGCAAAGTCGCACATCAATACAAGATTATTTCATAAACCCATCATTTATCACAACATAAGCGCATTTATTCATAACAGAAGTAAATAGATGAAACACAGGAATTTCTACAATAATCGTCTTTATTAATATTATGTTCAGCCTACAGACTCAAGACTTCCTTGCGCACTCAGCTGCAGGGGTCCACGCACTCAACTGCGGACCCTACTCTAGGCCTCTGCGCACACAGCTGCAGAGCCTTTCTTCCTACTCTTCTATGCTAACTCTCTAGACTTTTCCCATAGAAAAACTTCCTTTCCTTTCTTAGACATCCTAAGACACACTTATTTATACAGTCCCATGGTCTGTGGACTATGGGTAGATCCTTAAAAAGACGACTTGACTTACATAAAGAAGGGTAAAACCCTTTATGACTCTTTAACTATCTGTGTGCTCCGCGACCACAATTTGCGGAAACTTTACATCTTTATACAACAGAACTTGGGCCTTAGCCCCAAAATTGACCCCAGGGGACCCTATCCCAACATCTCTCATTCCGATAGGTGTCAAAGAAACTCCTATCCCTAAGAAAGAGGATCATCATCATGTATAAGCGCAGAAACTCATGACATGAGAGGTGCAAACAATAGTGGCATCCACACCTCCTGAAGAAAGAAAGTTGCAAAAACAACCAGAAGAACCAATCACTTAACCTACATGGCTACAAGAGCCAAAAATGGAGCTACAAGAGCAGTCTATAGGACTACAAGAGAAAACAACAGAGCTAAAGGATATTGACAAAACAAAAAATCAACCAACTCCAAGAACATGCACTGACTTCTATTCTTGGATTGAGGTAGGTAAAGTACATGTACACCTAGCACCAATATTATTCCTTGAGGTTGAATAAGAGAATGTTAAAACTCACAAATATAAGAAAATTGCACAATCCAAGGGAGTTTCTAATGTTGGCAGGATGGGGGAAGAAATTAAAAATATGAGAGAGGAGATAGAACTCCTTATATTTGATGAAATAAATGAAAGGGATCACCTAAAAAAATAATTAGAAAAACAAATCATATACATGCCCAATTACAACAAAAAGAAAGACTACTAAAAGGGAAAGAAACTCACGTTGCAACCCTCGAAACCAATCTAGGTGTCATGGCACATCTTTCCAAGGAAGCAGTGAATTTCAAGCAACCATCCAAAACTTACTCCTTGTTTCTAAAGACGCAGTGGCACCAATTTCGTATTAAAACGCTTACAAAAAGAGGATATCTCCCTATAGAGGATGTTAGAGAATTTATTGAATTTTTCCTTTAGTGCGATGTTGAGTATCCATTTTGATGCAATTTCGCAACTTTTTACTCTATAGTCACTGATGTTTTTACCTAGTTTTTATGGGCAATGCTATTATTTTGCACTTTTTGAGCTATTATTTTAAAATTAAAGCATGATACTATAATGGTTTATTATTTAATATATTCCCTTTGCTTTCAATAAGATTTACATCAAATTGTTATTAATAATGATCCAATTGTGCCTCGGTACCAAAGGAGGAGATATGTATCGACTCTACACCAATCAAAATTTCCACAAAGAATAGGTCAAGCACGCCTTAATGAGATCACAGTCGGTTCATGGACGAGATAAGAGCAACTAATTTTTTATTTCTTCCTCCAGATTTGTTATCCTCCTGGAATAGTACATGGTCGCACCAGATTCATTTTCTTTCACAAGTTGTTATGATCCACACTTATTGTCTTTGTCTATTTTGGATGTCGAAGCCCATTTTTGTATATTAAAATAAGATCCATGGCTCATTGTCAGGGGGAAGCGGTCCCTTTGTAAAGTTACGTTGTTATAACAAATTCTTGGGTTGCTCAGTGGTTTTTTAAATATGTCTTTTAACTTCATGTAAAATCTGTTCAAAAGCTGTTTTATGAGTCTGGTCACCATTGTTATAGGAACCAAATCGCTTCTCTATAAGCAGGTCATGCTGTATATATTGCCAAAATATAATATATTGCTTTTTCTTCTGAAAAAAAAATAAATTCTTGGGTTGCTCAATGGCGACAGGATCTTTTTCTAGCTCTCCATAATGTAACACAGAGAAATTCTCTCATGGAAACACTGTACCAGGGTTTTCACTTCATTCTTTGTACATCTCATTGACCCTGTGATTTAAATTTTGTTAAATCACTGTACCAGGGTAATGAGTTGATTGGTTGGACCTGCCAATCCAGGTTGTCCTCTTTTATTTCTCATTTTCTATTCTCAAGGAGAGATCTATTTAGCTATTTTATGATTTGTGGAGTGCTAATCGATCTTGTTTTTCTCTTATCTCAGTGGTTTTTTTCATGCAATGTGTGGTATTTTATACTCTATTATTCGATTTAGTATTTGTATGGTAAACCTAGTTAAAACGTGCGCAAATTTGGAATTGAAATCATGATGCATTATTTTTAAATGTTGAGTCATGACCCAATTGTAGTGAGCTATTTTTTTTTCAGAAGAATTGTAGTGAGCGATATCTCAACAGTATTATGATAATGATAAATTTGTTGCGCTAATTTCTTTTTTTCGAATTCATATGAATGTTCTGAAGAAGAATACGCACCTAGAATATGACCTGTAGCTTTTATTTGGGACATTACTAAATTGATTGTTGAGCTATCATGTCTCTAGGATGTGCAGATATCAGTATTTTGAAACTGATCTAATTCTTCTTGCAGAAAATCAATAGCAGAGTATATTTGGTAGAACTTGCTTATTTATTGAAGTTTACGTGAACCATGTCTTAGTGATAGTTCAATATAAAAATAAATTTATGTGTTTCCTCACTTCTCACAGGGGTATTGATACAACGATCCTTAAGTGGCCATATAAGATTCAATATGTAATTTATCAAAACCTTCATGATCGTTGGATACTCCTGTACCTTTATTTCAAGAGTCATTTTATTTTGTGGATACAGAGTGCATTTCGGCTGAAGTTGTGCATTATATACATGCCATTGAGACTATAATATGACCACATTTTAATTTTCCTCCTCCTCTTTATGAAGAACAAATTCGAAAGGAATTCGCATACAACACTATTCCAAAGAGGAATGTAACCCTAAGTCTTATGCTCTATAACCCTAGCGAAAAGTTGTAAAATTATGTGATCAAAGGGTATTGTCACAAAAATTCATTTCTTTGATTGTATTTTGTCATTATGGATTGTGGCAGTTAGTATATTTTCCAACAGGTATATTCCTACATATTTTGATTGGCTTCATTTTTTAATTTGGGAAACACTTACACAAGTTTATCAAGTAAATTTTGAGTCATATACTTATATGGATCCATTACATATAGCACAAAGCACTGGGTTTGTATGACTTAGCACATGTAACACATACATATTAAGATTGATATGTGGTCACAGCATATCTAGAAGCCTTCTTTTCTTTAAGAACATTTAATTTTGTCATAGAGTAGTTATCATAGGAATGTGTGAAGGATTATCATCGAACTCATTTATAATTTTTTCTTGCTTCTTGCATTGAGATAGAAAGAGATTTCACTTACATTTCCAATCCTTTCATTTGATGAAGTAAGGCTTGAGATTGGTTCTTAAAGAGATTGCTCAGTTCAATAAAATAGTTGTAGGTCAAATTCTCGAGTGATCAAGTAGTTCGTGTTTTGCTTCTAATAAATGTCATTTGATTGCAACATTAGAATAGGGTATTGATTAGTGCTTGTAGGAAATTGAAGGTACGAATAGATAGTTTCAAGGACAAAATAGGGTTTAGTTTTGTAGGTCTCTAGAGTCTTTCTATGACATATATTCTGTTGTGTCTTGAATTCTACGGACCCCAGATTGACATAATGATGTTGGGTCATTAACTTAACATATACTGCAACTAACATTTTGGCTTTGTTGTTAAGGAGGCGTTTGAGGGATAGACTTCGGTGACTTGAACCATTTTGCTTGCTTCTTTACCTAGTTTTTCTTGCAAGCTTTTTTCCTTTAGTCGATTCCTTAAATTTGTTCCCTTCCTGCATATCTTGTTTATATTTTTAACAGGTTTTCATTTATAGCGTGTTATAAGAACACCCCATATATGCTCAACCATGTGCAGACAGAGTATATCAGCTAGATGAAGAAGCTTGTTGAAAACGGGAAAAATGGTATTTCAAGGAATCTTTCAATGAGGAGATCAAGGGTATTATCAGATGCTTCTGCTAAGATACAAAGATCAGCGAAATGGCTCTTTTTAAAATATTAAAAATGATATTATTAGCTCTTTGAATTCACAATTGGATGTTTTGTAGGAAAAACAAAAGTAGGATAAAATCGAAAAACCACTGCTAAGATTATGCTCCAACTATAGGGAGAATCACTCCCTCAAAGAGTGCTCACTTAGAATTTTGAAAGTTTGTGATATTTGTGAGGAGGACCATTCAGCAAATCATTGCTCATCACTTCTGAGATTACAAGAAGTATTTAAGGAATCAAGGGAGGAGATAAATCGACCGCAAGGTATAGCTCAAAACCTATCATCAATCTTTTATACTTGGACTAACATTTATTATCCTCAGCAAGTTCCTTATAAAATTCATAATAGTATCATTCCATGGTAAAATTATAGTCCTTTGATTCAACTCCGTACCCTATGGCCACAATGGCCCTCTCCCTCGAGTTAGATATTCCCATGGCCTCAAGGGTGGTTTGGAGCCTCCTTTCTAGGGCAGTTCCTTATGGAAACTCAATTTCCTGAGCAACAACAATTGAAATTCCCATCCAATGCACCACCAAATAATCCTCCTCTATGGTATTAACTACCTGTGCAACCTATCCCTAATCCAAATAACAAGGTTGCACAACAATTCAAAACACTTGTTCTTCCTATTTACTCCCCTAGTGAAAGTAATGATGTATCTTTGAGATCAGGGAAAGCAGTGAATTCAGGAACTTAACCTATTATCACAAAGAATTCACCCTAGGAATAAGCTCCAATAAAAAGACCATTAGAGAAACAATATATGATTAGAACTTGTTCTGAAACTATTGCTAAAGTTCATGAACAATATCAAGAGAAAAAACTATGAATTTTCCTTAATCATCCTTGCCAATCCAATGGAGAAGAAATCATCAATTAAGAGCATATATTGGAGCCTAAGATCGAGGATTTTCTCTCTTTCCTCTCACTGTAACCTCTATGCCTTCAAGAGATAAATCATCGAGTTGTGGAAGACTTACATAACATTATAACAATGGAGTGAATTCCAATAGTCTTTAATGAATTGGAGGATCAAGAACATGTGGACTACATCGAAGCCTGGTTCCAGAAAATTGTCGACATGCAACATTCCTTCATCATTAGACAACTCTTGGTACCATATCAGTTAAGGCGGTTGGTTTTTCATACTCTGGTATATGTTAAAGCTTACTTTTTAAATCTAAGTATGAGTAAATTTGGTATTTTTTTATGCACATGGCTACACTTGAAGTACTCCTACACTTGAAGGAGATATTCCTCTCTTTAAATTAGGGGAGGATAGTATAGAAGAAATAAATAAAAATTCCATTTGAAAATAAAATTGTTGCAACATTTTTTTATTTTAATACTTATTTGTGAAGGTGCAACTTTCTAGGCACAACTATTGAAACTTCTAGTTGTTATCAACATTAAAAACTCTTGTGGTAAGTCTTGCCAGGTGTGATTAATGCCTCATTATTTTGTGAAGTGAATATAATTGATTGGATGGTCCCTTTCCATATTTGGTCGAGATCATCCATTGAGTCATTCAGGGGGATTTATCATTGTTATGCTTAATACTTCACATTAATAAGCCCAAAATGATATTCCTGGTCTATTTTCTCTAATAAGTTGTTATCCAAGAAATATTTTCAAGTTTCTCTAAGTTATTATTGAAAATCCTCCTATGGTAGACCACTCCTATACAACCTCAATGGGATTTCATGAGAACCCTAGCATGATCAACTATAGGGACTTTCCATTCATTGTATAAGATGCTTTATTATACATTAGTAGTTGATATTTAAGATTATTGTGGATGATGTCGCCCTTTGGCTAACTACAAATAATTATTTATGTGCTTGGAAAATCTAAAGTACTGTCATACCACCCAGTTTCCTTACACTCTAAAAGTTGTTAATGAGTAGTATACATTATTCTAGATCTTTCAAGTGATATATAAATAAAAACAAAGTATCAGGAAGTACAAGCAAACATGTTTGGGTACTAAACATGCCTTCTAGCAGTGGGGCTATGTGTATGGTACTAAGGCAAACCCACTGGGTAATAAATAGGCCCACTGGCAGTGGGGCTATGTCGGGTAAGAGAGGTGGATAACACACATTGGCACACTTGAAACTCAAAAACCTTGGGTCCCACTCTAAAGAAATTATCATTAAAATTGAAGCTAGTAAATGAAATTCATACATTCCAAAGAATGTCTTTAAGATCCTTCTAGTATTGTGTTTTTGAGTTCTATCTTTTAGAAATGAGCTTTTCATGGAAGTGGCACCCTTAGTGCAGGTGATTCACTTTACTCGAACAAGAGGAGCTTTAGTTATACACTTGGGTAATGGTAAAACATTGAGAGACAATCATAATTAGATCATCTTGGAATGTATCACTTTGTCATCCTTTTTGCCCTATTTCCTTTCATATTTAACAGCATGGCATCCAAAACATGATTATGACATTTTTATTTATTAATGAGGATATCGAGGTGAAAAACTACTTACTAAGGTTACTCATGATATTCTTTGTAGAAGTTTTGATGGAAGGTTATTTCATTTCTTTGATTCCTTCCCCAC
Source organism: Pinus tabuliformis (assembly GCA_031772625.1). NCBI lineage: Eukaryota > Viridiplantae > Streptophyta > Pinopsida > Pinales > Pinaceae > Pinus > Pinus tabuliformis. Next base: position 1,368,610,051 of record CM062819.1, read on the forward strand.
TTTTAGTAGTCAATGATAACATTATTCTTTTAGTAACAACATTGTTAGTATTCCTATGGCATCCTCGGCATTAGTTATTCTTTTGGGAAATAATGAAGATCAATCTTGATAGTGATGGACCCAATGCAAAATAAAAACTATCGTATATTCCTTTTTCTCAACCTCGAAACAGTTAGATCAAGCAAGGAAATTCTATTGTTTTTTGTGTGTGTGAAATAGAGTTGCACAAACTCTATAATAGGTGCAGGATCACACGTAGCATACATCCCACTCTGTTTTCATTTGCAATTGAATATATTCTTGACCTTGTGTATATATGGCTTCAAGGATGTGCGGAACATATAGGTTTGATGATTCATTTTGAAGAAGATAATATTAATAATTGATAACAAGCCTTTGAATCTCTGGTCACATGAATTGTACAAAGGTAATAGGAGGATCTGTAAGTATTTCACTTAAATCAACTAAAGGTATCAATATTTTGGTATTTCTTATCTCATTGATGCAAAGGAAGCTGGAATCATATGAAACTTACCTACATGCTTTCACCCTAATTAACTCAATTAGACCTATAGTTTTCAATCCATGCCCGAGATCCTTGAGGTAATGAATGACAAAAGACAAGAATATTGCGGTCAATGTAGCAGGACTCTAATAGAGAAGCCAAAACTCTACAATTTTGATCAATTTTGGTCTCTTTTAGGACATTTTCTTGCATTGGGACATGCAAGTTGATCTGTAACAACCCCAGGTTAAAGCCTCATGCAATAAAGGATAATAAATGCAAAATAAGACCAAGGTCATGGGACACGTATTCTAAGATGAATGTTGGGAAAACACTTTAGAGAGCATCACTTGTGGTTTATTTATGGCTAAGGAAATTAGAAAAGGAAAAGAAGTAATAATTGGCATTTAATTGTGAGAAATAAAGGAAAATAGGAGAGCAGGAAGGTGAACAAACACAAATTTTCATGCTAAGGGAATTAGAGGAAAATGGAAAAAAATGAAACATCAATGATAAAAATGCATCAGAGAAACAATTCACAGATTTTTTGGTCAGTTTTGGCTTTGGATTAGTTTGAGAGAGAGAGTGAGCTCCAAGAGGAGAGAGCAAGCAAGCAAAGGACAAGCTAAGGAAGGAAAAGAACAAGAAAAGGAAAGTGAAGGAAAGCAAGGAGAAGGTTGGATCAATAGCTTTAGCAAGAAGGTCTTGTAGGTAACAAGTTGCATATGCGATTTCCTTACTAGGATGTGAATGTGTTGTACATGCATTTGTTTAATTGGTTCATTTTTTGTCATTGGCATGGGTTTTTCCTAGTTTGGCAATGGTTTTCGTCTTGCCTTTCCATTTCCTAGATATCCATGGTGTGATGGAATTCATTCTTGGTTGAGCATTGGCTTGTTAAAAGGTTTTGGAACCGGGTGAGGTGGTCATTGGAAAATTACCAAGGGTTAGGGGTGGAGATAGTTTTCTCTAGGAAACCCTCGACAGGTGAGTGGAGACAGGAAAATTACTCAAGGTGTGGTGAAGAATTTCTAGGGCATCCAATCTTTTGTGATCTCAGGACTGGTTTAGCTGAGATCGCGCTAGCTTGAGGGAGGAGGTGGTATAACCTCTGGAGTCCATGTTTGATTATGTCTTGGTTCATCCCATGGTATCCCACATTCATGCTTGGAATATGGCACGAGGGTGATTGGCTGAAAGAAATATTTGGTTCATCCCAATCTATGGTCGGGTGGTACATGGAAATCCCTGACTTGGTTGGCTTTTTCATAAGTTAATAAGAGTTGTTTCGTATTGTGATCTATGAGCACTTGTACTTGTTATTATGTGGGTTTTATGGTTGATTATGGTTGATATTCTAGTTATATGTTGGTTATAAGCATGGTTTTATGATGTGCTCTAGCTATGGTTCTTATTCATGATTTGGTAAGTCAACGAATGGTTGATGAATGCATGGGCTAAAAAGTGTTGTTGTAGCTACTTGAGAGGGCATTAGTCCTTCTTAGTGATTATCATATGAATTTCATAGATTTAAGATCAGATATGCATTCATGGCCTGGCTTGTAACTTATATGTTTACCATATGTTTGGCGAAATGTCTAATGTGTACTGGGTAGTCTAGGTCAAGGTCTTGTTTCAAGTTTGAATGGTTGGAATTGTTATCACCTTAATCATCATTATGGAAAGTTACAAGAATTTTTAGGTAGTGGTTTGGAGGCTTTCCTTAAAAAATGGCATAGATCTCGCTACTGCATGCATTGAACTAGGGAAATTAAGTCATAATCACATGGAAGCATGTCTATGCATGCAGTTATAGCCTCCCAACCGCATGCATGCAGTCTTATGGGTGCGATTGGGGAGTAAACTGTGTGAAAAAGGTTCTAGCTCAGGGATTAATCACCTGGGGTGGTTTGCATCCTCCTAAGTTCCCTGAGGGATGCCATATTGTTATTGGTTTTTCGGCCCCAATTCCATAACTATAACTTGGAGGTCAGGTCATGTCATAGTAGCACTCCACTCATATTTACCTGGGAGAGCTTGTAAAAATAGGTAAATGTGAGAGGGGTGGTTACAGATTGGTATCAGAGTGGGTTTCTCTCTCTTTGTGTGATATCTGATACCACGTGTTGGCATTAGAGATTCCAAGTTCAAACACTTGGACTCGATGGGATAGATGTGATCGTTATGCATGCATGTTAGTCGTATGCATGCATTGCAGTGGCTATGGTTGTCATGTATATAGTATACGTTACAGTTTGTGTTATCGTGCATAATGTGAGATGTTGATAGGTTGACATGTTGATATCATTATGTGTATATACATGTATATCGTGATAATCTCGACTGATTTGTGCAAACAAGATACCCTCCTATGAACTTCATTAAGGTATGTTTGCTCATGTTTCTATTTGGTTTATCTAACTACATGGCATGTTTGCAAGAAGAAGAATATTAGAGATGACGAGCATAATGGTGGATTACAATTCACATGACTCTCCTTACAAATGAGATGAACAACAAGGACATGAGTATTTTCCTGACATATCAGATACATTGAGAAGTTTGAAGGCATAAATTAGAAGTTGCAAGGCAGATAAAACAAAATGATTAAGATACAGGAAAGGATTTCCAGAGCTTAAGAAAAGCAAGTTGAGGTTAATGAAGTGATCCTTCAGAGCTTATCAGATTTGAAGAGATAGGGACAACCACGGATCATTCATGGACAAGAGGAAAGGACTAATGGGGCATATGGTTGTAGTTCTCGATTAAGATACAGGTTGGAAAAGGATGACACAGGCAGAGGTGGCAGATGGTTGGATACACCTGACAGGAGAGGTAGTACTTATGGGTTCTATTCTAATTTTGGTTCAAAGAGACATGATTTTCATCATCGCCATCATCCTTATAAGAGGAGTGAGAAGCAGTACTTGCCAGATGAGTTCAAGAAAGCCAAGCCTCCTACATTTGATGGAGAGATGAATAAACCGAAAGATGAAGAAGCACAGTTTATTGGGATGAAGAAGTTCTTCTAATTGCATGACTGTACAGAAAATATGAAAGCCAATATAGTTATCTTCAGTCTCAAAGGAAAAGAAAATCATATTTAGTGGGGAGATGTGAAACATGTCAGAGGCATCAAGACAGAGGAATTGAGTTTTCATGAGTTTAAAAGAATCTTCATAAATAAGTACTTGTCCAAGAGATATTATGATGTAAAGGCTAAGGAATTCTATGAGTTGAAGATGGGTTCATTGACAGATGAAGAGTACATGACTAATTTTCTAGAGTTGTTAAGGTATGTGCCTTATCTCGAGGATGAGAAGATAAAGTCCCAAAGGTTCATTAGTGGATTTCCTTTAGTATACAAGGATCAATTGAATATGATGAGCCTCGGTCATTGGAGGAATTCATTAGGAAATTGAAGCATTGTTATGAGCAATAGAAGCACAAGTTTGATTCTAAGAGTGATTGGAAAGGGAATGAGAAGGCTAAAGGAAAATGGACTCAGAAGTGGGGAAGACCTCAAGGTGTGGGTGAGAAAGAAAATGTGGCTCCTTACTGTTGAAAATGCAACAAGATGATGGAGCTTAGTGGAAAGGAGTTGCCTTCACTAAGTGGGCCCGCAGGCTATTTTTGGCGCAAAGTCTATTTTTTGACTGTCTATTTTTAGACATATGGATCATGGTCTATAAGTTGCAGGATGCTATTTGTGGATGATTGGTCATGTTGGTAAAAATATATGGACTTCTATTTTTAGACATATGGGCGGAGTCTATTTTTAGACTACCAGGCTAAAAATAGAACAGTCGAATATTATTAGCTCTTAATAATATTTGGACTATAAACATTATCTTATCCTCTTGGAGCACTTCAGTCCGAGCTACGGATGTGGCACATGCAGCTGCCAGAAGGAAATACGCTTTTATTATGGGTCAGATGAGCTATTGCATGATAGACTTCAGTTAGAACTCAAGTGATTGAGTTTGGTGGAGTTGATTGAGCAGTTGATGGAGTTGTGTTCAGTTTGACTTAGTTGAACTAGTTGTATTTAGTCTAACTGCAAATACACTAGTGATGAGTGATGTGAATTAATTATTAGTTAATTCACTAATTATTAACTCATAAAGCAACTAAAGAATACATCAATTAACTCAGTGCATGGACATTTCAGTGGAGACAGGTGTTAGAGGTGAGTGAAAGGGCAAGACAGTTGTCAGCTGTGACTATAGTTGTGCATGAGATTTTCACAATCAATGGATTGAGTATTGCCAATGAGGATTGCGTGGTTCAGCCAAGGGAAATACGAGTTTGGATCAGCCATTCTCATCTATTCTCATGCAAGATTGCGCAGTGGAGGCAGGAAAGCAGCGGAGCAGATTTGAACCTGTGATTGATCCAGATCTGAGCTAGTTTGTGTGTAACAGGTGGAGATAGTACTGAGTACTTGTGAGAAGTATTGAACTATGTATTGTTACATGTTCTCAATCAATATAATATACAGATATTTGGGGGTTTTCAGTTGTATTCTTTCCCCGGATTACATACTGTGTTAATGTGCGCATGCGATTGATGTTTCATTGTTTTTAATTCTGCAAAATTGATGATCAACGTAGAGGAGGTTATGTATTATGCATGCATTCCGCAATAGTGTATAATCGGGATAATCTTTGTGAATCTAGGGCTTCCCAGAGAAACCATATCCATCCCCAACCCTTGGGAATATTCCTGAGACCACCTGAACCGGTTCCAAAACCTTCCGACAATCCAAAGCTCAACCAAGAATGAATCCCATCACACGATGGTTGTGCAGGAAATGGCAAGGCAAGGATGAAACCACTATCAAACTAGGAAAAACCCATGCCAATGACAACAAATGAACTAAATAAACAAATTCATGTACCATGCATTCACATCCTAATAAGGAAATCACACATGCAACCTGTTACCTGCAAGAGCTTCCTGCTAAAGCTATTGATCCAACCTTCTCCTTGCTTTCCTTCACTTTCCTTTGCTTTCTTTTACTTGTCCTTTGCTTTCCTTTACTTGTCCTTTGTTTCTTTCTCTCTCCTCTTGGATCTCTCTCTCTCTCCCTCAAATTAATCCAAAGCCAAAATTGACCAAAAAGTTGTGAACTGTTTCTCTGATGCCTTTTTATCATTGATGTCTCCTTTTTTTTTTCATTTTCCTCTAATTTCCTTCGCATGCAAATTTGTGACCCTTCACCTCCTCATTCTCCTATTTTCCTTTATTTCTCAAATTAAATGCTAATTATTGCCTCTTTTCATTTGCCAATTTTCTTATCCATAAAACCACAAGTGATGCCCACTAAAGTGTTTGCCCAACATTCAACTTAAAATACATGTCCCATGACCTTGGTTTTATTTTGCCTTTATTTTCCTTTATTACATGAAACTTTAACTCGGGGTTGTTACAAACCCATCCCCCTTGGGGGAACAACATCCTCAATGTTCTATGACACCTATGACCAACAAACCAATTAAAACAAAACATATTTCCTAAGGATCTTTATAAGATAGCTCGATGCAATATTTACAATAACATCCTGCTAAAAAACCAAATAAACATATTGCTTATTGGAGATTTATAACACAACTCATTGTGGTATTTACAATCATATACATACATACATATATATATATATATATATATATATATATATATATATATATATACTATATATAAATATACACGCCAAAAATTCATTTCCTTGAACCAACAAATAATGAAGGATACAAATCTCATATCTGATCAGCCATCTCTGATGTAGCTTCATCGAGTCCAAAGTGCTTCCACTGCACTTTAATTTTCTTTATTGCTCGGTTCCAGAGTATTAGTTTCTTTTCTTGTAGAATGAACTATGGCTCTGGCATGAAATCTCCCTCTAGTTCAACCTACAATACACGCCAAAAATTCATTTGCTTGAACCAACAAATAATGAAGTATACAAAGCTCATATCTGATCAACCATCTCTGATGTAGCTTCATTGAGTCCAAAGTGCTTCCACTGCACTTTAACTTGCTTTATTGCTCGGTTCCAGAGTATTAGTTTCTTTTGTTGTAGACTGAACTGTAGCTCTGACATGAAATCTCCCTCTAGTTCCACCTACAATATAGACCAATCAATCACATGATTAACATACTACACATATCTCTTAAGCAATGAAACATGGAAAACATCATGGACTTTCATTGTTGGTGGCAATTTAAGTTTGTAGGCCACTGGTTCAATCCTCTCAAGGATCTCAAAAGGCCCACAATACTGAGGTGCTAGGTTGTCACATGACCCAATCCTTAAGGAGATCCTCTTGGGCTTGATGTGCAAGTACACATTCTCCCCAACCTAAAAATCCTTGGATGTTATGTGTTGATTTGCATAACTCTTCTGCATGTCCTGTGTTATCTTCAATTTCCTTTTGATAACTTGCATCTATTGCTCCATCTCTCCCAACATATTTGTTCCAATCAACATCCTGTTCACTAGATCACCCTAGTTGATAGGAGTATTACAACTCTTCCCATAAAGAGCCTCAAATGGAATAATTGTAATGCCCTCCTCCCACATCTACCCAAGTAACCGACCAACTGGGGTAAACATGTGCCAAGAAGTTACTATGTTATGATTTGAATCCCTATGTGTCAACTAAGGAAGTGGAATCGACGGAAGCACACCATACCAGACCTTCTACACCTGCTACAAGACTCCTATAATGCATTCCAATCATTCGCTTGACCAACCCGTGGGTCCCACTGATATTTTAGACCACGAAACCCATAGATGATCCCTTGATATGGACAAGGGTGCGTCTGAAAACCTTTGGACGCACACAAAACATGGGTATGCAAGCGTCTGGGGAATTTTCTCCTCAGACTTGTGCCTGCAACTTCAAGATTCGTGCCACCTTTCAAGCTCAGAATCTAGGTCACTGCCCAGAACCCCCCTGTAGCTTTCAAAATCTATAAATTACATGACCACAAGAATTACAAATCAAAAACTGACTCTAGGACTAAGCCTGACCATCCCCAACTGCGACTGACGTTCTGTCAAAGACTTCGCATCAATTCAATCTAAAAGAAATGAATATAAGACAGAGCATAAATGAATGATAACTCATGTGAGACTTGACAAGAAGGATCACCTCCCTCTTCCCTTAACTGTTTTGACATCAATTACGTCTTGCATCCATTATACGTTCAGTTACAAGTAAATACATGAAATAACCATGACTATAACCAGTCATATAACCAACATTAAACCATGCAAATAAAAATGAAATAATAACCATTAAAGCCACATATTAACAAGTACAATAGCAAGAGAACTTAGATTTTATTAAACATAGGCAAGAGACAACCAGGTTTGGGACTTCCAAGTACCACCCAATCGTAGACATGGCTGAACCAAATCTTCCTTTCATCTAGTCACCCCCGTGCCATATTCCAAGCATGAATGTGGGATCTCATGGATAAAACAATCCAAAACTAACCAAGGGAATCCAAAGGTTAAATGACCTCCACCCTCACCAAACCATGATCTCACCAAAATCGACACCGTGATCACAAAACCAAATCGAGCTTGTAATACCTTCGGACACCATCACTATCCTTGAGGAAATTTCCATCTCCTTGTCTCTTAGGCTTTACCACAATCCACACTGGATAATTAGGCCCTAAAACGAGACACCAGTCTCTCAGGGTTTAGCACAATCCACATCGGATCACTAGGCCCTAAACCGAGACTCCACCCTTAGGCTTTATTGTGTATCCCGCCAAAACCAGTCAAGGGATTCTTAGGCCTTTGGGAATTTTCCTGAGACCACCTCTGCCCAAATTCTGAAACCATCCGGTAATTCCAAAGCTCAAAACTGAGAAAACAATCCCATCACACCATGGCAATCCAGAAAAAGGAAAGGCAAGGATGAAAACCACTGTCATGACCCAACAAAACCATGCCACTGACAACAAGAGAACCATATACCAACACGCAAATCCATGCATGTCAAAACCATCTAGGAAATCACACATGCAATAGGTTACCTGTAAGTATTCCTGCTGAAGTTGCTTGATCCTGCTCTTTGTGGCTTGATATTTCCTTTCCTTATCCTTCCTTTGCTTTCTTTTCCCTTCCTTACTCCAAAGCTAGAATGATCCAAGAGAACTCTAAGTGTCCAAGAGCGTGAGAGAGAGAGAATAGTGAGAGAGCTCCTAAATTGAAATGAAAAAAAGTTACAAACTAATCTTCATAAGCCTTTTTATCAATGAGGCCTTTATTTTCTTCATTTTCCATTATTTTCCTTCAATTTCCTCCTCACATGCAACCTATGACCTTTCACCTTCCTTTTCTCCTATTTTCCTTTATTTTCATAAATAAGTGTGCCAAAATACCTTTTTCCCCTTTTAATGCCTTCGCCATTGCCTTTGCCAATTTCCCTTAGCCATAAACACACCTAGTGATTCCCATTAGGATGTCTTTTCCCAACATTCAACTTGGAATAAGTGTCCCTTAACCATGGTCTTATTTTTCCTTTATTAACTTTTATTATATAAACTTTTAACCAGGGGCTGTTACACTCATCTTCAAGGATTCTTGTTACCCATTATTATAAGAAAACTCTACTAGTGGAAGGATATTCCTCCCACATCCTCTATTGATGCTTGACATACATTCTCAACATGTCCTTAAGAATCATGTTGACCCTCTTTGTCTTTCCATATATCCGCGGATGATAAGTTTTACTAAAAGCTAACTCTATCCCCAAGCATGCAAACAACTCCTTCAAAAACTTGGAAGTAAACTTCAAATCTCTATCTGATCTAATCTTCTTGGGAACACCATGAAATCTCACTATCTCCATAATGAAGATCTCAGCTACCATGCTAGCTAAATTAGTAGACTTCACTATAATGAAGTGAGCTACCTTACTCAACCTGTCAAACACAACCATGATAGAATCATGCTGCTTCGATGTCCTCAGAAATCTTGTAATGAAGTCTATGGAAATGACCTCCTATTTCCATTCTATAATTAGAATAGGTTGCAATAGACCAGTTGGGTGCTTACACTCTGCTTTCACCTACTGAGAGTCCAAACATCTTGCAACAAAATCAACCACCTCTTTCTTTAAGTTAAGCCAATGGTAGAACTTCTTAACCACTGTCAAAGTCTTCTGATACCTTAGGTGACCTGAATATGACATGACATGAAACTCCCTCAAGATAAGCTTCCTGGGCTCTTTGTCATCTGGCACATAAATCATGCTCTTGAATTTGACCAAGCCGTATAATGTGAGATGATATTCCTCATCCCTATCATGTTAATTATATTGTTGTAATATCTACTTTAGCTATTGGTACCTATCATCATGCTGCCATGCCTACAAGTTTTTGCTCATGTAAATATGTCCCATAATAACTCACAGTTGAAACATGATTCACCTACACTCTCTTACTGAGAGCATATGCAACCCTGTTCTCCTTTCCCTCAATGTATATGATCTCGAAGTCAAACTCATCGAGGGTAGCCAACCATATAGCTTGCATGACATTCAAATTGGGTTGGTCAAACAAGTACCTCAGTCCACTATGATCACTCACCAGAATAAACTGCTTGCCAAGAAGATAATGTCTCCACATCTTCAATGCATGAATGATAACTACCAACTCAGGATCATGAGTCACATAGTTCTTCTCATGCTCATTTAACTTCTTTGACTCATAGCATACCACATGTCCTTCCTACATCAAGACTCCAACAATTCCTCTCTTGCAAGCATTTGTACATACCACGAACTCCTTATCCGGATCTGTAATCTTCAAGTTTGGAGAATTTGTAAGCAAATGCTTCAACTGCTCAAAGCTAGTTGCACACTCCTCAATCCATTCAAACATATTTCCTTTTCTCTGCAAAGATGTAATAGGATAGGAAATCTGTGAGAAGTTCTTGATGAACCTCTTGTAATACCATGTTAGTCCCATGAAAGATCTGAAATCATTCACATTCCTAGGAGCTGGCCACTCAATGATAGCTTTAATATTTTTTGGATCCACTACTATGCCTTCCTTGGAAACAACATGCCCCAAGTAATGAACCTGAGACTGAAATAAACTACACTTGCTAATCTTGGAATACAACTGATTTTCTCTCAACAATCTCAACACTGTTGTTAGGTGCTCTGCATGGTCTTCCTCATTCTCAGAATATCAATATATCATCAATAAATACTATCACAAAATTTTCCATATAAGGATGCAACACATTGTTCATCAAACACATAAAAGTGGTCAGAGCATTAGTAAGACCAAAAGGAACCACCACAAACTCATAATGGACATACTTGGTACATAATGTAGTCTTGTAGGTATCTTCTTCTTTGATGTGCACCTGATCTCAAATCAATCTTTGAGAACATTGTTTCTCCCTTCAAGTGATCAAACAAATCATCAATCCATGGCAATGGATACCTGTTCTTGATCGCCACCTTTTTCAACTTCCTGTAATCAATGCATAACCTGAGAGTACCGTCCTTCTTCTTAAAAAAAAACACTGTTGAACCCCAAGGTGACACACTTGGCTTTATGTATCCCTTGTCAAGCATTTCCTTAAGCTATAACTTCAATTCCACCAACTCTAGAGTGCTCATGTTGTAAGGTGCCTTTGATGTTAGTGCTTCTCCTGGTACCAACTCAATAGAGAAATCCACTTCCCTATGAGGTAGTAACTTTGAAATCTCTGTAGGAAACACATCCTGGATCTACTGCAAAAGAGGATACCTCTACATGGCTTCATCATATTCAACATCCTTCTCTTTGTCACTAGAAATATGCACTGCAAATAGTACACACCCTTTCCTGTAATTGCGCTTAGCCTGCATAGTTGTAACCATTCTTACTGATGTAGGAGTCTTCTTTCCCTACAAGATTCTCTTTTCTTCATCATCATCCAAACACTCAATAGCCTTCTCATAGAAATCTACCTTGGTCCTATGAGTAAATAACTAATCCATTCCCAAAATCATACTATATGATCCCAAATGAATCACCAGAATGATAAATAACATCAAGAAAAATCCATTCATACAAAACTTGACCTAACTAGGCCTTACCATGACAATCATTTCATAAAACATATTGAGAACCTATAATCTACAAGTCATGAATGCATATTTGAACATTGGGTTCTGAAACTTATCTGAGAATCATCAAGAAGGTCTAATTCCCTCACATAATAGTTGCAATAATATTTGTTAGCTCATGCATTCATTATCCCTTCATCAACTAATCAAACAGATCAAGAGCCATAGCTAGAACCTATTATGTAACCATGCTTATAACCAACATATAACCAAAATAATAACCATGTTAAAACAACGATCAAATCCACATAATAACAAGTACAAGTAATCATGAAATACAAGAGGAAAAGATCTCTTATTAACATATGCAAAAGCCAACCAAGTTAGGGACTTCCACGTACCACCTGACCATAGATTGAGTTGAACCAAAATTTTATTTCAGCCAATCACCCCCGTACCATATTCCAAGCACGAACGTGGGACTCAAGACAAAAAAAACCATGGCTTCCTGAAGATTAAACCACCTCCAACCTTAGGCTTTATTGTAATCCCACCAAAACCGGCCAATGGATCACTAGGCCCAAAAAAAGCACATAAAAAACCAGGGCTATCCGGAGATTAAACCACCTCCACCCTCAGGATTTACCGCAATCCTGACAAAACCGATCAAGGGATCACTAGGCCCAAAACAAGCTTGGATGCCTTAGAATTTCTTTATCAATACCTTGAGGAATTTTCCCATATCTACCCTCAAGCTTTACTGCAATCCTACCAAAACTGGTCAAGGGATTCCTAAACCCTTGGGAATTTTCCTGAGACTACCTCACTCTGTTCCAAAACCATTTGGAAATCCAAATCTCAACCGAATGAAAGAAACCCATCACATCATGGTTATCTGGAAATGGAAAAGAAAGGTTGATACCACTATCACACCTAGCAAAATTGTAACAACTCTGGTTGAATTTCCATGTAAAAAAAATATAAGACCAAGGTCATGGAACACGTATTCCAAGATGAATGTTGGGAGAAACATCCTAATGGGTGTTCATTTCGGTTAATCAATGGATATGGAAATTGGAAAAGGCATTGACAAAGGAAAGGAGGCAATAAATTGCATTGTTATTTATGAAAATAAAGGAAAATAGGAGAAAAAGAAGGTGAAAGGTCATAGATTTTCATGAGACGAAAATTGAAGGAAAAATGAAGGAAAATAAAGAAAATAGAGGCCTCAATGATAAAAAAAGGTTTCTGAGGATTAGTTCATGGCTTTTTTCAATGTAAGATTTTGTCAGTTCAGCCTTTGGCACTCTCATTCTATTCTCTCTCTCATACTCTTACTCACTTAGAGTATTCATGGAACACTTTGGCATACACTGGATTTGGAGAAAGAAGGCAAAAGAAAGTAGGAGACCACAAGGGAACAAGTGAATCAATGACTACAACTAGATTTCTTTGTATGTATTGAGTTGCATGTATGGTTTCCTTGATAGTTCTGGCATGCATGGTACATGAAATTCGTTTCTTGGTTATGAGATGTCATTGCATGGAGGATTTCCTGGATTAACAATGGTTTTTCCTAGCCTTGCCATTTCGTAGATAGCCATGTTTTTGTGGGTTTTCCCATTTTTTTTTATGATTGGTGCACATGTTCCTTATGGTTGTGGGTCGAGTTACTAGTTCGTAGATCCTTAGTTGGACAAATACTCTAGAAGCCCTAAAACAACTTGTGTTGAGTTACTAGTCTTAGAAGCCTTGGTTGGACAAACACTCTCAAGCCCTTGGTGGGTTGAGTTACTAGTCCTGGAGCCTTGATTGGACAAACGATCTGGAGCCCTGTGGTAGTTGTGGTTTGAGTTACTAGTCCTGGAGCCGGGTTGGAACAAACACTCTGGAGCCTTGGATAGCTTGGGTAGAGACTGATCTGGTGATGGTTAGTGATGTCTGACCGTGAAGTGGAATCACTGATTGATAGTTGAGATGGTTTTACCTCTGGAAGCCCTGGTTTGGTTTTCTTGGTTATTCCATGAGATCCCACATTCATGCTTGGAATATGGCATAGGGGTTATTGGTTGAAAGAAATATTTGGTTCAGCCAAATCTATGGTTGGGTGGTACGTGGAAGTCCCAAACTTGGTTGGATTTTCCATATGAATAATAAGAATATTTCATCTTGAGTTTTATGAGAAAATGTGCTTGTTATTATGTGATTTTAATGGTTGTTCTATCATTGCTAATCTGCTGGTTATAAGCATGGTTTTATGATATACTTTAGTTATGGCTCTCATCATGTTTTGATTAGTAAGTGAATGGTTAGTGAATGTATAACCTAATAGATGATATTGTAGCTATTGTGAGAGGGAATCAGACCTTCTTGATTATTCTCATATAAGTATGAGACCCCTATCTTCAACTATGTATTTATGACCTATACATTACATGTTCATGATGTGTTTGACAGAATGTCTGTCATGGTTAGGCATGGTTAGGCCAATTTATTGTCTAAGTTTTTTATGGAAGGCTTTGTCCCTGTGTCATTTATCATTTCTAAGAGTTTCATTAAGTTCTGGGAAGTGGTCTAGAAACTAGCCTTGAAAATGTGCCTCAGAGCTCATGGTCATAGGCATAAAACTGAGTGAAAAAGACTGCAGTCACTCTCTTTCAGTCTTATGCATGTGATTGGAGGGTTACAGTCTAGTAGTTTTATGCTAGTGTATGGGAGTCTAGGGCATTGAAAAAGCAAGTTAAATTAAGGGTTGGGCACTTGGAGTGGTTGGTTAGCCCCTAGGGGTCCTATAGCTCCTAAGGAAGGTCAATTTGGTTTTGGTTTGTCAATTCCACTTCCTTAACTGTACTTGGGGAGTTGAATCATATCATAGTAACTCTTCGTCACATATTTACCTTGGTGGATCGGTTAGCTTGGGTAAGTGTGGGAGGAGGGTGTTACAAAAACCCATGCCCATGACAGCAAGATTACCAAATACACACATGCATGTACCATGCATTCACAAACCAACTAGGAAATCACACATGCAACCTATTACTTGCAAGTATTCCTACTGAAGCTGCTTGATCCAAATTTTCCTTGATTGTACCTTGCTTTCCTTTTCCTTCTTGTCCTTCCTTTACTTTCCTTTGCCTTGTTATCCTTCCTTTGCTTTCCTTTCTTCACTATTAGAGTTCTCTAAGTTCTAAATGTGCAATAGTATGAGAGAATAGAGAGAGCTCAAAAATTGAATCGACAAAATCTAAAATGACAAAAACTATGAACTGATCCTCATAATCCTTTTTATTATTGAGGCCTCTACTTTTTTCATTTTACTCTATTTTTCCTTCAATTTCATTCTCATGCAAACATGTGACCTTTCATCTCCCTTTTCTCCAAATTTCATTTATTTTCATAAATAAAATTCCAATTAATGCTTATTTTCCTTTGCCAATTTCCTTAGCCATAATAAACCAAATGAACATCCATTATGATGTTTTTCCCAACATTCATCTTGGAATACGTGTCCCATGACCTTGGTCTTATTTTTTTTTTTGTAGGTTTTAACCCTATACAGAAATTGCCTGCATACGAATTCTAAAACACAGAAAATAAAGAATACGAGAGCATAACACATAAAACACATATACACAGAGATTTTCCCCTGGATCCCAAAACTGGGACTACCAACTTCATTTTTCATTATGTTCCTTTTGATGTTACAATACATATATATATACATGCCGAAGCATCCAATACCATGGATCGAAAACCATCGTGCCCAAAACCATGTGCGAAAACCATGCACAAAACCATAGGTAGGTTCACCCCACCTAATATAGGGTCCAAAATAAATTTCCTCGAGGCACTACCTCGGAACCCATAGAGAGGGGCTGACCACCCCCCGCTGCATAATCAGCACAACAAAGGGGGGGCTTCGCCCCCCTTCTAACCCCCCGGTTAACTAGGTAAGCTAGTCATGGAAAGAATATAACACAACCCAATAATTTTTACATGGAAAATCAACCAAGGGTTGTTACAGATGAATTGTTTTCTTGGTCCCTGTAGCCAACTGCACCAACCAAAACTCTGCATGCACTTCTTTATTGAAGCCACACTTATCCATCAGGTTAGGACTAACATAACTATAATTAGATCTAGGATCAATTAAAATGGAAACAACTCAATCACAAATCTTACCTTCCATCTCAATAATGGATTCTTGATTGTCCACCTAGTTGTTATCAAGTGTTGCATAAATCTGAGGAATGCTCTAACCAACATCCCGAGCTATATGTGCCTCATGAGCACTGTAGATCTGATGTTTTCCACCATGGTATAATGAAAAATCCTTCTTCTGATGATACTTGCCACAAATCCAACACTGCAATGGTTCTCTGCCAATACCTTTATTCTAGTGCTCTCTAAGCTTAGGTCCATGTCCCTTCTCAGTTGCACTGAACTTCTTGTAAGTGTAGAAATTTTGAATAATATGACACTTATTCACAGAGATTATCCCGATTATACACTATTGCGGAATGCATGCATAATACATAACCTCCTCTACGTTGATCATCAATTTTGTGGAATTAAAAACAATGAAACATCAATCACATGCGCACATTAACACAGTATGTAATCCAGGGAAAGAATACAGCTGAAAACCCCCAACTATCTGTATATTATATTGATTGAGAACATGTAACAATACATAGTACAATACTTCTCACAAGTACTCAGTACTATCTCCACATGTTACACACAAACTAGCTCAGATCTGAATCAATCACAGGTTCAAATCTCCTATGCTGCTTGCCTACCTCCACTGTGCAATCCTGCATGAGAATAGATGAGAATGGCTGATCCAAACTCGTATTTCTCTTGGCTGAACCACGCAATCCTCATTGGCAATACTCAATCCATTGGTTGTGCAAATCTCATGCACAACTATAGTCACAACTGACAGCTGTCTTTCCCTTTCACTCACCTCTAACACCTGTCTCCACTGAACTGTCCATGCACTGAGTTAACTGATGTATTCTTTAGTTGCTTTATGAGTTAATAATTAGTGAATTAATTAATAATTAATTCACATCACTCATCACTAGTGTATTTGCAGTTAGACTAAATACAATTAGTTCAACTAAGTCAAACTGAACACAACTCCATCAACTCCTCAATTAACTCCACCAAACTCAATCACTTGAGTTCTAATTGAAGTCTATCATGCAATAGCTCAACTTACCCATAAGAAAAGCGTATTTCCTTCTGGCAGCTGCATGTGCCACATCCGTAGCTAGAACTGTGCTCCAAGAGGATAAGATAATGTTTATAGTCCAAATATTATTAAGAGCTAATAATATTCGACTGTTCTATTTTTAGCTTGGCAGTCTAAAAATAGACTCTGCCCATATGTCTAAAAATAGAAATCCATCTATTTTTACCAACATGACCAATCATCCACAAATAGCATCCTGCAACTCATAGACCATGATCCATATGTCTAAAAATAGACTTTGCACCAAAAATAGCCTGCGGGCCCACTTAGTGAAGGCAACTCCTTTCCACTAAGCTCCATCATCTTGTTGCATTTTCAACACTCCCTCTCAACAAGATATGGATTATCTGCAACCCCTATCCTGCAACTCTGGAATGTTCTGCATGCGACACATTTACCCGGTCCACTTGCTCTAACAACACTTGGAACAAAAACACTCCCAACTGACCACTCTGTTGGGCTACGAACATACTCTTATGTTGAAGCTCTACCTGCTGCTGACAAGCGCTCCCTCTCTGACATCTACGCTACTGCAACATCTCCATGCATCTCGCACCATTGCACACTTCTTTGTGCCACCTAGCACTGTGCAAAACACTTGTGCCTCTCACATTGCTGCAGCCTGCTAGCTATGCGATGTCCTGGGATTCCCTACATTGTCGCTCTCTCTGCCACTCCATCTGCATCTGTCTCTACCCAATCAGTCAGTTCCTGCTACTCCACATCGGGGCTCTCGTAGCAAGGTCTCATCCAAGAGGTTGGGTACCTCAAGGATCCTGCCCCTCCTCCTTGGGACGATCAATCCACATCACCCCACCTCCTACCTGGAGGTATGGCTGCATGTGATCCCTCAGCCCACCTGGCTCGAAGTTTCCCCGTACTGGAGGTCTCTGCATGAGTAGATGTCTCTACTCGATCTCCTCTCAGCTTCCCTTGTTGTGGCTTCTCCACAACCTCCTGAAGCTGCTGCACCAATCGTGGCTCCTCCACAATCGTCTGAGACTTCTTTTGGCTGTGCATGTTGAGAGGTAATATATGCTCCCTCTCAACCACCAAGTCTCCATCAGTTTCCTTGCTGCTCAAGGCTTTGCATGCACCTTGAACCTCAAGAGCATACAGGTTCTTGACCCGTGAACCAATCTGCTTCACTTGTCTAGTGATGATGTGTCTAAGGAAAACCTTTCCCTTACTGAAGACTACATCATAGCCTCTGTCTTCCAGCATCGCGATCGACACCAAGTTTCTCTTCAGTCCTGGTACATACTTGACATCAGTCAAGGTAAGGCGAGCTCCATGCTCCCTCTGAAAAATAACCGTGACTACACCTGAGACACTATACTTCTTATCATTAACCATCGCTATGAGTATCTGGAGATCTTTCTCCTCTAAAGTACTGAACAAACTCTTGTCACCGGTCATGTGGAAAGAAGCTCCACTGTCAAGAAACCAACCACTTCCCACCATGGATGAAACCATGCATGCGAAGAGTGTGAAATCCAACTCAAACTGTGAAGCAAGTGCCTCACCTTCAGATCCTTCCCCGGATCCCTTCTTGGATTTCTTCTTTGGGAAATTAGTAGCATAATGGCCCAACTCATGACAACGAAAGCATCGCACTTTCGATTTTTCAACCTTCTTCCCATCATTGGAAGAACTGGATTCAGAAAGAGAACCCTTCTCCTTCCCCTTCTTTGCTTTGGCAACCAAAGCGCAATTTTCTTCATCAGATGCCTTTGATGGAGATCCTTCCCTGGTATTCCGCTTGATCTCCTCCTGCACAAGATCTGACCAAAGTCTCTCCCATCCTAGCAATTTCTCCCGACCATTGACAGAGTCCTAATAGGAATGCCAACTCTTCGGAAGACCAAGTAGAGCCAAGCTCACCAAGTCCTCATCATCAACAGTCACCCCCACACTTCCCAGCTCATCCCAGCATTGGGTGAACTTCGTGAGATACCTGGGCATACTGTCTCCATTCTCACACTTAATGTTTCTGAGTTTATCCTTGAGTGCCAACTTCCTCTAGTCGCTCTTGCTTTGGAATAGATCTGTCAATGCTTTCCACATCAAGTATGGAGAAGCCTTTACATGCAGGCTGGATACAATGTGATCCTTCATGCCCTCCAACAGGATCCTTCGACACTTTTCTATCTTCTTTTGCCAAGCCACAGCTTCAGCAACATCAGTAGGTTTTGGGACTTCAGCATCTATGAAATCCTTCAACCCATTGTCATCTAACACCACCTCCATCCTGTCTTTCCATGCAATATAATTCGAGCTGCCCTCAAGAGCATACTCCAATCGCAATCCGTTGAAAGACATTTCAACTTTGACACCAAGAAAACACTGCTGCAAATTCGAATTCCACTAGCTCAAAACTCAACCGCTTCTGATCTAAAATTCGTGAGAACAAAGTATTTCTCATACAGAGATTGACTGTATGGGCTTTTACCGGATATCTCACCTTCCAAAAGAAGGATGAATCCAGAGGCTACTTGGCCCGATTACAGACTCTGCATGAAGAAATAAAATATAATCACTTTCTAAATAATAGATCCGATGATCAACTCTGCTCCGATACCATGTAGAAATTTTAAATAATATGACACTTATGGGTGGGTGGAGACAAGAAAAATCCTCAAGGTATGGTGAAGAAATTCTGAGGCATCCAAGCTTGGTTTGGTTTTGTGATCTCGGGATAGGTTTAGGTGAGATCAAGATAGCTTGAGGGTGGAGGTGGTTTAACCTCTGGATTCCATGTTTGATTATGTCTTGGTCTATCCCATGAGATCCCACATTCATGTTTGGAATATGGAATTAGCGTGATTGACAGAAAGTTGTATTTGGTTCAGCCGAATCTATGGCCGGGTGGTACATGGAAGTCCCTACTTGGTTGGATTTTTCATAAGTGAATAAGATCTATTTTCCTATTGTGATCTATGAGAACTTGTACTTTTTTTACGTGGATTTTATATTTGATTTTTCATGGTTAATGTTCTGGCTATATGTTGGTTATAAGCATGATTCTATGATGTGCTCTAGTTATGGCTCTTATTCATTATTTGATAAGTTATTGAATGGTTGATGAATGCAAGGGCTAACAAGTGTTGTTGCAGCCACTTGAGAGGGCATTAGAGCTTCTTAGTGATTATCAGATGAATTTCAGGGATTAAGATGATATATGCATTCATGACCTATAACTTATATGTTTCACATATGTTTGACGAAATGCCTAATGTGTATTGGGAATTCTAGGCCAACTTCTCATTTCAAGTTTGAATGGTTGGAATTGTTATCACCTTAATCATGATTCTGGAAAGTTATAGGCAGTTCTGGTAGTGGACTAGACGCTTCCTGAAAAAGTGGCATATATCTCGCGAATGCATGCACTGAACTAGGGAAATTGGGTCATCTTTCATGGAAGCAATCCTATGTGTGTGGTTATAGCCTCCCAACTACATGAATGCAGTCTTATAGGTGCGGTTAGGGAGTAAACTATCTGAAAAAAGTTCTAGCTCGAGGGTTGACCACCTAGGGTGGTTTGCAGCCTCCTGAGTGGTCTATGGTCCCTGAGGGATGTTGGATGGTTGGTGGTTTGTCAGCCTCACTTCCATAACTAGAACTTGGAGGTTGGGTCATGTCATAGTAGCACTCCACTCACATTTACCCAGGAGAGCTTGTAAAAGTGGGTAAATGTGGGAGGGGAAGTTACATGATCAGTTTGGGGGGATGTTGAGTCTTCATTTTGATGCAATTTCATGCCTTTTTTCTCAACAATCACTTTTGTTTTTACCTGTTTGTTATGGGCATTGTTATTATTTTGCATATTTTTGGGCTATTATTTTAAACTTGAAGCGTGGGATGCTAATTGTTTATTATTTAATATATTCCCTTCATTTTCAATCTTATTTACATCAAATTGTTATTAATAATGCTCCAATTGTGCCTAGGTACTAAACAAGGAGATATATATAGTTGTTGAATCTACACCTGTCAAAATTTCCATAAATATTAGGTCAATCATGGCTTAA
Organism: Pinus tabuliformis; assembly: GCA_031772625.1. Classification (NCBI taxonomy): domain Eukaryota; kingdom Viridiplantae; phylum Streptophyta; class Pinopsida; order Pinales; family Pinaceae; genus Pinus; species Pinus tabuliformis. Next base: position 1,368,630,937 of record CM062819.1, read on the forward strand.
TGAGATCATGGTTGGTTTGTGGTTGAGATAGGAGGAACTAAATTTTGATTTCTTCCTCCATCAAAACTGCAATCCTCTTGGAATAGTTTTTGGTTGCACTAGATTCATTTTCTTTCATAAGTTGTTATGATCCACACTTATTTTGTTTGTGTCTATTTTGGATGTCAAGTCCCATTTTTGTAATGTAAAATATATAAAAGAAGAGCCATGGCTCATTATCAAGGGGAAGAGTAGTCCATTTGTAAATTTATGCTACTATAATAAATTCCCGGGTCGCTCTCAATGGTGATGGGATATTTCTCTAGCTCTCCGGAATGTAACATTGAGAAATTCTCTAATGGAAATATTTTACTAGGGTTTGAACTTCATTATTTGCACATCTCATTGACTTTATGATTTAAATTTTGTCAAGAGGCAACGAGTTGGTTGATTAGTTCTGCCAATCCAACTCATTGTCCTCTTTTGTTGCTCATTTTATGTTCTATAAGATAGATCTAGTTAGCTATTTTATAAATCATGGTGTGCTAATTGATCTTGTTTCCATTCAATCTGAATGATTTTATGCCTGCAATGCATGGTATTTCTATGTTATTAGATTTAATATTATGGTAAACTTGGGTAAAATGTGTGCAAATTTGGAATTGAAATCACGATACATTATTTTTAAATGTTGAGTCATGAACTAATTGTAGTGAGTTATACCGCAATAACATTGTGATAATGATAAATCTATTGCACTAAGTTTTTTTTAACAATTCATACAAATGTTCTGAAGAAGAATACACACCTGAAATATGATTTGTAGATTTTATATGGGGCATTAATAAATTGATTGTTGATCTATCGTGACTATAGGATGTGCATATATCAATATTTTGAAATTGATCTAATTCTTCTTGCAAAAACACAGTAACAAAGTATATTTGGTAGAACTTGCTTCTTTAATGAAATCCATGTGAGCCATGTCTCACTTATAGTTCAATGTAAAAAAAAAAAAAAAAATTGATGTGTTGCCTCACTTCTTAAAAGGGTATTGATACAACGATACTCAAGTGGCCATCTGAGAGTCGATATGTAGTTATCAAAACCTTCATGATCGTTGGATACTCCTGTAGCTTTATTTCAATAGTCAGTTCATTTTGTAGAAACATAGTGCATGTTCATTTGAATTTATGTGTCATATACATGATAGTGAGACTATAATACGACCACATTTTAGGTTGCCTTCTCCTCTTTATGAAGAACGAATTTGAAAGGAATTTGTATAAAACATTTTTCCAAAGAGGAATGTAACCCTGAGGCTTGTGTCATGTAACCCTTGTGAGTAGACATAACTACTTTGTAAACTTATGTGATCAAAGGGTATTTTTACAACAATTCCTTTCTTTGATTGTATTTTGTAATTATGGGTTACGGCAGTTAGTATGTTTTCCAGCAGTTATATTTCTACAGATTTCAATTGGATTTTCTATTGAATTTGGAAAACACTTACACGGGTTTCTCAAGTAAATGTTGAGTCTTATATCTGAATAGATACATTACATCTGGCACAAAGTATTGGGTTTGTATGAGTTAGCACATTGCACACATTCATATTAAGATTGATATGTGATCAGAGCATATATAGAAGCCTTTTTTCTTTAAGCACATTTACTTTTGTAATAGATTAGTTATCATAGGATTGTGTGAAGGATTACCAACGAACTCATTTCTCTTTTGTGCTCACTTCTTTCATTGAGATAGAAAGAGAGTTCATTTACATTTCCAATCCTTTCATTTGATTAAGTAAGGTTTGAGATTGGTTCTAAAAGAGATTGCTTAGTTCAGTAAAATAGATGTAGGTCAGATTCTTGAGTGATCAAGTAGTTAGTGCTTTGTTTCTAATAAATTTCATTTAGTTTCAAGATTAGAATAAGGTATTGATTAGTGCTTGCAAATACTTGAAGGTCTGAATAGAAAATTTTGAGGACAAAATAGGGTTTGGTTTGGTAGGTCTCTGGAGTTTTTCTCTGGCATATATTATGATGCATCTTGGAGTCTACAAAGCCCGAATTGACATAATGTTGTTGGGTCATTAAGTTAACATATACTGCAACCAACATGCAACACATAAGACAAGGCCAATATTGTCGAGTTTTACATTCATAACCTTGTGCTGCCTAATATGGCATATGGGACCCAAAACCATATTTGGGAGATACACAGTTGATGGCCTTATCATCTTGGCTAAGGAATGAACATGTCAGGGTAGAAGTAACAAGATCCTTGGACACAGAGTTGAAGGAACCACTTTCGATCAAACCAAAGCGTCCTAATCCAACCATACTTCTGCCCATGAAATCATAGTAGAGGATCCTAAAATGGTGAATATTTGCAAACAAAGGAAAGTAGGGGCCATCCTCCACTTTCAAGATACCTTTAGACTATTGGGAGAAGAAAGTTCACAGGCATGAATATCAAGGAATATTATGCCCCTAACATGTTGTAGGCCACAATAGAAAAAACTCCTTTATATAAGAGAATCATTGAGAAACTTGAGACCCAATGGATTGGAATAAGATTTAATATTCCTTTGCTACTAGGAATTCATGAACATAAAATCCAAGAGGAAGAGTCAAGAGAGTGGTATGCCATTGAGACAATTGTAGGCTTTTTTCCAGTAGGGACAACCACCTCTAGCACAACATGGGATGTTAAACAAGCCATTAGGGGAATGAATGAGGAAAAGCATAGAAGGAAGGAAGAATATGTTGCTCCTAGGATGAGCAATAGTTTCAATAGGGGGTATGATGGACCTCCCAATTAGGTAGAACATAAGGCCCATAACCTTTCCTAAGCACATAAAGGTTGTATTAGACCTCTCCTTCTGCACTTAATAATATTTTTCTTAGCTTAAATAAGTTCTTAGGAAGGTTAGAGATATTTATCATACTTTATGTGCTTAATGTGCTTATGATGTAGGATATTGAGAATATTTGGCATAGATCACGAGGATATCCATTCAAAGAGATTTATGGGGCATGTCCCCTACTACAGGAAGATCAAACTTGGTTTTCTTGGAGCACCAATTACTCCTCCTCATAACTGTGAGGTCACTCAGGGAGCATGACCTTTTTTTTTAGGAGCTTTGGAGGGAAACAAGTCCTCCTTTCAACGAGGTTTTCCCTCACTCATCTTGTATAAATATAGGGCTCAAGTAGCCCATTAGGAGTTAAAAAAAAAAGTCATAATAAGCTAGCAGTGGTCAAGTTAGTAGAGAAATTAGCTTAGAAGTTCTAGTTCTGCAACTTTTCATGTACAAGCACTTTTTCTAATTAATGAAAGGCATATTTGGTTCTTAGATTATTGTTCCTTTAGGATATGATCCTCCTTGTATTAGGGCCCAACCCAAGTGCTCAAGACCTTTCTATACTATTATCTTTCATGCACTTATTCATTTATTTATTTCTACAAACTCATTTATGAATATTGTTTTATGTAGGGTTAATTAGTTAGCTTATTTACAATATTTTCTTGCATAGTACTTTGAAGCACAAGATGGTAGTCCTGGAGGTGATTTTTTTTTCGGTTAACATCTCTTTTCCATGCATTAAAGTTCACTTTGGTTGTTGATATTTAGTTGTTTTTCCTGATTTCTATGTGTTGTCACTATACAATTTCCTGTTTTATAGAACTACAAGAGTGTCTATAGTCACCCATTCACTAAATAAACTTGTCTATCATTGACATAAGGACATGGAAATGAATGCACGATCATCCTTTAGCCTTTCCCTAGCTCATTTTACGTTCAAACTACATCCTTAGTGAATTTTCCTGCTCATTAAACTATATCTTATAACAAAATAGGGAATCTTGTAGCAATTCACATTTTGCATCCAAAGCTTATCTAAAATTGCATCCAATGCATAGTTAATATTCTTTGATGTATTACAACATACTTAAAGCCTCAATGATGAAGTTTAGAAGCCATGATACGAAGTATATTTCTTGACCTAGTTTTTGTAGAGGATTGTCTTTTTCCTACAAAATTAGGGTTTGATATTTACATGTTTTATTTCAAGTGTGAGTTTTCTTTCTTTGCACAGTAGAATAGACATGATTTTATTTCATCATAGTTAAAGATGGTTTGATTCATTGTCATGAATATAGCATATATTTTCTTATTGCCTTTCATTTCCTGCAATTTTCAATTTTACCCGTAGCATAAGACAATTAGTATGGCCTCTTAGTAACTAGATCTCATCTTAGCTTTTTCTTAAAAGTTGGCAAAGGAAAAAGAAAAGTAGATGATACACACATAGTGTTGACCCCTCTTAAGTTTGTATGAACCACGGGTTGACAATTAAACTTGAGACCCTTGGGAATTGTAGTATTCTCATTGCAATACTAAGTGCCATCTACCATTTGATTTCACTTTCTTCTAGCTAATGTTTTCCAAGTATTATGCATGTACATAAGCCTCATCCATTATTCTTGGTTTGAATAGAATAAATTTCTTGTGTAGATGACTGTGTAAATCACGAAGATACTTTTGGAGTTTTTTTGGGTTCTTGGGAGAGATAGCTAGCATTATTGCCATCTTCTAGGATTATGTGGTTTAATCTTGTAAACTTTTCCCATATCTTTTCTTGAAGTAATGCCAGTAGATCCATTAGTCCTTCACATACTCGATAGGGTAGAACTATGACATTATGAGAATTTTGAAATCCTCCCACTTAGTTACTGGAAGATCCTCCTCCAACCTAAAGGTTTTCATATGGCTTTCCCACTAGGTATTCGCATGGCCTTCAGGTTTCAAATAGGAAAAAGAATTTTTCCATTCTTCCTCTATATGATGAAAGTTGAAATACCCTAACTAATGTAACCAGTGAATTAATTTCAAAGCGTCAATCTCACCTTGATATGCTTGATGTTGACCTTCATTTGAATCTTAAATAAGGGTTGTGAATGGTTCATGGCACTTGAATTGAGTTGTTCTTTTCTAGGTTCTCTCTTAGACTCCTTTTCTAGTTCTTCTCGATTTGTTGATTTTCCCTCTTATCTAACCTCTTAGTTGGAACCTCTGTCTTTTTTTATTCCAAGCTTCCTTTCCAAAGCCACCATAAGAAGTTTTATATTATTGTTGATATTTGTGGCATGCTCTTCTAGCCTTATGAATCTTTCCTCTATCAAATCTCGAGGGTTTTTAAAAAATTCATAGGCCATGGCTAGGATTTTACAACTTTTTTTATTTTTGAACTAATCCCCCACAACTCCTTACAATATACCCAAAGAAACCTACTCTAATACAAATATGATTTGTAAACTATTGTGGATATTCCACTAGACAATTTGTCATAACATATCTAATAAAAATATATTAAAAATCCTAGAAATATATACTATGAGAGGTAAATTTTCTCAAACTTCTTCGATTTATTAAATTCCTATTTTTTCTTATGCATGAAACATAAAATGCATAAAATAGAAAACAAATCAAGCAATCACTCACAAAACCACAACATAAGATATGACCTAGGAAACCCTTTCAGGAGAAAACCCAGTTGGAAGGTGAGGTTGCTTTGTTGTCCCTTTATTTGAATAGAAATGATACAAAGAAATACAAAGGAGTGGGACATGTAGTCCATGGGCTACTACAGAACACAAACCCTCTCTGTTATGCCCCATATCTATCCACTCCCAGCTACTTTGTTCAACTATGGAACAAAATGCACTATAGTAGAACCTGTTTTCCTCTTAGTAGCTCAGTTATAATAGAGCCTGATGGCTAGCTAGGGGTTAAAATTAACCCATTCAACCCTTAGTATGATTTAGAACTCGATTATTCTAGAGTCTTCTTCATTATGGTCACATCGCTAGCCCCTTTTCCATGAGTAATGGGGCTAGCATGACATCTTCTTGAACCATGGTGGGAAGAATAGGAAGGTCAACTTCTAGGTGGCATAAATTTTGCATATATAATCCATTTGAGATTGTTCTTGTTAGAAAAGAATGTGAGTGTACACCAAAATCAAGAGATCTAGTGCAAACAAAAAAATTTAGACACCAAAAAACTTCATTAAACACCTCAAACTACTTCCGAAAAATTTTAAACCCTAATTCACTAAACTAAAACACAGATAAAAATGACCATATCAAATAATTCATAATAAAAAATAATATATTGTTGTTATATAAATCATCTAATAAACATTAAAGAACTACTTTTAATTTCAAAATCTAAAACAAATATTTATTTTTACTTTACTTTCTCTTAAATTATATTTATCTCTTATCTCTCGAATGTATGATAAATATTTCTTTAACAAAAAAAATAATTACAAACTAACCAAAACAAAATGACTTACACAAGAATAATTGTTAACTTAAAGACATAACACTAATCACTAATTTCAATGATATGTTAAATCTTTAGGCATTGTAGCATCTAAATTCTAACTTCAATTTAATATGCCTCACAATCCACTCATGTAACGAATGTGGGAATTCGCATAAGAAAATAATATTATTTTTTTATTATAATGTTAATGGATTCAACTTCCAAGATTCACATTCCAAACTTTGATCTCTATTCTCGGAACTTTCATGGATACTCTAATTTTCTTCTAGTTTTCATGGATACTCTAATTTTCTTTGCTTTTCTTTAGTAGCTTTCATAGCATGACTTCCTTCAATCATGCTCAATTGTTTTTGGCAATATAATCAATTAAAGGTACTACTTACGAATCAAAAATTTATTAAAATATGTTTTCTTTTCCATCATGCTCAATATTTTTAGGCATGGAATCAATAAAATTATGGGTACAAATTATATATATATTTGAAAACATAATTTATGATCATTATAAAAAATTTAATATTTTCACAAATAAAATCTCATTATAATATATTTAAAGACTATTATTTTATATATTTTTCTAGCTAAAATATATATATATACAAGAAACTTAATTTTTTTTGAAAAAATAAATTTTATATATTGATTAATTATATTACGAGTGGATGTAATAAAGTGTAATTAATATTTATTTTTAACAAAGTTATAATATAAATTATATTTGAATTTTATAATTATGTTTATTGTTTATAGATATGTTTATTTTGGAATATAGTTTTGAATTTTAATTTAATTATAAAAAAAATATTAAGTGGATGGCATAATTTAATTTCTATAAAATATTTCTAGTATATGCACAAATTAAAAGCAGAAATTTATTTCCAAAATAATTACATGTTTTTGTGTCTTTTCAATTAAATTCATTAATTAAAAAAATGTGATATAAATTACTTAATTGTTTTGACAATATAATCAATTAAAAATACTACTTATGAATCAAAAAATCATTAAAATATGTTTTCTTTTCCATCATACTCAATATTTTTAGACATGGAATCAATTATAGAGACAAATTATATATATATGAATACATAATATATGGTCATTATGAAAATTCTAATATTTTCACAAATAACGTCTCATTCCAATATATTTAAAGACTATTACTCTATATATTCTCCTAGTTAAGAATATACGCAAGAAAAACCTAAATTTTTGAAAAAAAAAATATACTTTATATGTTTATTAATTATATTATGGCCAGATCTAATAAAGTATAATTAATATCTATTTTTAACAAAGTTATAATATAAATTGTATTTGAATTCTACAATTATGTTAATAGTAATGTTTATTTAGGAATAAAGTTTGAATTTTAATTTAATTATAAAAAATTTATTAAGTAGATGAGAACTTAATCTCCATAGAATATTCTTAGTATATACACAAATCAAAAGTAGATATTTATTTCCAAAATAGTTATGTGTTTTTTGCCCTTTTAATTTAATTTTTTAATTAAAAAAATATGATATAAAGTGGTATTAACCCATAATATTATAACAAAACCTATTTACAAATTAAAATTATCCATAATAAAATGAAAATAAATCTCCATTATATAATATTATCTAACAATATTTATTAACCATTTAATTTTTATAACTACATTAATTATAATCAATATCAAAGTAATTAAAATATATACCCAATATATTAACACTAAATTTAATTAATTAAAATATATACCCAATTATTAACACTAAATTTTATGTAATGTATACACTAAATAATTCGTTAGCTTTCTTAATATATCATTTTCAAAGATTACGCACAACTTGAAAAAAGGTGCCCTCTTAATACAATACCTCTTTTGTCTTACATTCACAATGCATGATTGATGTTGTATAAATTCCAAAGCGCGATGTTGCTTCTTTGACAACAGAAAAGCCTGCCTTGTAGATTTAAAAAAGACGTTAATCATCGTTATCCACCTCCACTTGAAAAGTGACATATAAAATATCATCATCATAAATATAACATTTCCATCCACTAAATACCAACCATATACAACACGTATTTACATTTATCATTAAATTTATAATTAAAAAACTTTTCAATTTGGCATACTAAATAAGTTAGATTACTTTTTTATTTATTTTTAAAATTAAAGTTATTATTATTTTTTGTAAAGTTGTTTGTGATTTTTTAGGTTTGTTTTATGGTTTGAGGCATTGCGATTTAGGGTTGTCTAATCCATCAAAGTCACCCAAGGATTGCACTTGGCCTAGGCCACACCAATTCTAAGCTGACTGGATTTTTTATAATGTCTCCTCCCCTAGTATAGGGCACAACTACACACTGTGAGGTTTTGATTCTAGGCCGTCTTGCTAAGGAGATACATACTCAACTGGTTGTGCTAGTAAGACTTGACATTAAATTTATACCATACCAAGTCTAAGTTCCACTCATCTCATGAGATAGACCCCTTCCATAAGGTTTAAACCTAAAATGTAGTGAGAACTACAACTCACTTTTTTTTCACTTAGGTGGAAAAACCTATCAACTCAGGTGTCAAAACCAACAGTGAGGACAGCCATCTCTGGCTGCTATCCGCGAATGTCAGCTTGACTCATCACAGTTAGATAGGAAAACCACGCCACCTGAAATAACCCGCTGGTGGTCCGTAAGGGGGCAGGCTCATCACTCCTACCAGATGCCTCTGGGTCTTGGGCCGTTAACCTGTTTCCTTACGTCCGAGGAAGACGAGCTCTTAGCCAAGCAGAAACAGTTTTACGGCATACTCCAGGCCGCAACTACAACTCACTTAAACCAACTAATTTACACCTCATGAATATTAAAATTATTATTATTATTATTATTAAAATAGTTGGTAATAAAAAGAACTACAAAATTTGAGATTTTTTAAACACAAATCCAACCATGAATATGTAGTGAGAACTACAACCCACTCAAACCAACTGATTTACACTTCATGAATATTAAAATTATTATTATTATTTTATTAAAATAATTGGTAATAAAAAAACCTACAAAATTTGAATTTTTTAAACACAAATCCAACCATGAATATAAATAAGTGTAACCCCATCCAAAATACAATCAGTTAAGAATATAATTTAAATATTTCTATATCACAGATTTTCAAACATAAACTAATTATATCTTAAAAAAGTTATTATATAAAATAATATTATTTTATTTTAAAGTTTATTAAAAAAGTTATCCTTTAATAAAAATATATATTTAAATTTTTTCCCCTAATCCATTCAAAAGTCCAAGCGTTATTATACCTCTCCTTATTCCATAGTCTCTTTTATATTTCCAATATCGATCACCAAACGCGCTAAGCAGTTCTATAACTAGAAACACGCGATCTAGTTCTATTATTAGATTCGTTCATACAATCCACTTGCTTATACAAAAAAATGCTTTGAAGATTATGCAAAGCCTATACACCAAAACAACACTGTATCGCAACATCTCTCACATTATAAAATTTCGGTGAATTCAATCCAAAATCGTATATGATAAGGAAGGCATGTTTCATAATAAATTCCAATTTTAATTTTAATTTCCTTAATGGCGTTAAGGGAATTTTTTTATATTTTGGAGGAAATTCGACCTTGAATTTTATGATTTTTAATATAATATTTCATAATAAAGAGATGACCTAATCTTTTAGCTTTATTATTTTTATAAATTAGTATTATTTTTTTTATAAAATAAAAATATATTTATATTTTAAGAGCAGTTTTAATTGTTACTTTTGGAATTTTTAGTGGATTTTTTGCTGGAATCTTGCGAAAAAATTTGTAGTCAAATCTTGATTTGTGTTTTTATACTAAGTTTCTGATTATATATATGGATTCAACACCCTCAAAAAATTTCAGACTATATCATTGTGAAGAGTTCAAACTTATGCTTTCAATAAATCCCTGCTAGATTCTAGACAAATTAGATCGGAAAATAAACCCGAAAACTTTCCAAAAAATCACACTTAAAAACTACTCATATATTTTATATAAAAATATATGTATTTATTTCCTTAAAAGATTATTCAAATTGTAAGACTTAAAACAATTGTAAAAAATATTCATTACGAGTTTTGCATGTCCTATGCACAACCTATTAGACTTAATGGTGTATGTTGTGTATAGAAAGCATATGCTTACCTATATTGGGGCTTCACCTAAGTTAAAGACGTAGTTAACCCACTTAGCTTGCTTGTAGGTTAAAAACTTACTTAACCCACTTAGCTTGCTTGTAGGTAGTTGTGGTGGCTACGAAGTATAGAGACAGTCCCTCCCACTCAACCTAGGGCCTTCTTTGTGATAGGAAGCATATTTACCAATTAGGAGTATAAAGGCATTCTTTCTTACTCGACCCAGCTCCTCCTTTGTGATAAGAAGTAGATCTACCAATTCTCCTAATTAAAAAAAAAAAGTGTCATATGCACCAATTGAATTTGTGTGGGGAGGATAACATCATTTCTCCCAACCACCCATGCTAAATCCAATTGACATTTTTGATCAATTAATATATTTATAAAGGGGATAAGATATTTTAATTTTAAAAAAAAAGAGTGTAATAATATTGATTTTCCTAACGTATAAATTTAATAAGTCAAATCTCGTTAGTACCATTGAATTTAGAGGAATTCTTTTTATAAGGTGGTCAAGGTTAAAAAAAGACACAAAAAAACTCCAACCATGTTATGGGTTAGTGTGGCTGAAACTAGGTGCAATCCCTCGATTATTTTGATCAAGTAATCTTCGGAAAGTTTTTTCTAATGAAAAATGAAATTTTAAAGTAAATTATTGAATTCTTCACTTTAACATGGTTTACTCATGATCCAATTTGTTTTTTTCCAACCACTTAGAGTAATGGGGAATGGAGTTCACAATCTAATTGCAAGAGGGCGTTATAGGGAGTGGAGTTCGCAATTTAATTGCAAGAAGGGTATTTGAAGATGCTAAATCCAGTTTTACATTAAAACTAATATAGATCTACCAAATAAGGAGAGATCAAATC